>LPNX010237996.1:0-45884 GCA_001517045.1 Pseudotsuga menziesii | reverse complement strand
TTAATAGACTGTCAATAGGGTCAAATGATCATGGTTTTGTTCAAACAAAATATGAACGTGACCATTATGATAAATGAACACAGTGACATCAACTTCACAACATGACAATGCCCAGAGGAAAATACGACAAATATCCAAGGCTCAACTCAACCGTCACACTATGATCATAATGCACATGATGCAATTTGGTGGATCCGTCGAAGAGATAATATAGAAACAAAAATGGTGAAATAATATATGGACATGATAAGAACATTGAACTAGATATTATATGAAGCATATGCAATGTTACAATTGGCTAAATTTTAACATTGTCGATGGATTCAGAGACTCCCTAGAAGAGGTATATGAATCCATCTACAGTGTTAAAAAAAAAAACTGTACAAATTCATTGTCAAAGTTATAATTTTCCATTGTTGGAGTGACAACTAAAAATGTCCAAATAAATGACCAATTTTTTATGTAGTCATTTTTAGTTTAGGTTTGTGGTACTTGCGATATCTCAACTTGGGATGGTTTTTATTAATGCATGTATTGTAGATGTATTGAAAATTAATTATGATACCTTGCAAATGATGTAATTAAGCTTATAAGAAAAATGCTTCTGCTCCTAGAATAAAAGACCACATATAAATTCATTAGTCTAAGTGGCGCAAATCCGCTTCATGCATTAATGTTGAGCTGTGACATATGAGGGGGTGTACAATTTACAAAATTATAACACTGCAGATGGATTCAAAGACCCTCCCTAAAGGGGTATTTGAATCCATCTGCAGTGTTAGACTTTAGTAAATTGTACAAATTCATTGTCAAAATTGCAATTTTCCATTGTCGAAGTAACACAACTAACAATGACCAAATAAATGTCCAATTCATATTCTTAATGTTATTGCTATGTGGTCATTTTTAGTTTAGTTACTTGGTATCTGGTCATATATTTTATCCCGTGACCCAATTGGCCATTCCTCTGGTCATTTTTAGTTGGATCACTCAAGTTTGGTCATTTATAACTTGAAAAAACCATGGTGACCAATTTTTTTTTGTCTCCTAGTTATTTATCTCTCATTTTTCTATTGGTAAGTGTACGCTAGCGGATTCCTAATGTACTCAATGAAACATTAATATCATTAAAAATAAACAACCAAAAAACTATAAAAATGTGGGATCTCCATGGATCTTTTATTGTCAAAATGGTATTTTTAGGTTTTGAAGTTATGTAAACAGTTGAAAATAGGTTGATGAGAATACAAAGATATATAAATTGTGATTGAAATATTAATGGGCTAAGTTCATATATATATAGAAAAAAAAAGTGGGATATACTATGCTCTATGTATAAATTTCTCATGTATTTTATTTTTGAGAATTATACATTGAATTAATTGACATTAGCAAAACTCACTTGAATTAATTTACAAGTACATGCATTTAATTAAAAATAAATTTGGCAACTTATATGACATTATTATTTAAAAAGAACATTAAAAATGTAATACAATTTTCTAAAAGTTTCTTTTTAAATGCAAACAAAAATTCACAAGACTTATATGGGCTTTCGGGGCTTATATGAGATTTAGGGGCTTCAATCTAAAAAAATATGTAAAATGACAACTTTTCATTGTCACATTTCATTGAAAAGTGTTACCCATTTTCATGGATTCACCCACCAATCAAGATAGATCCTCTCATTATCCTATATCTTAGCCATGACATTGTCAATGAGAATGTCTAATATCTCTAACTCAAAGGTAATTGTTTTCCCTGTAAAAGTTTTCACAAATATTTTGATTTGGTAAGGTAGAATTTCTTTTAAATATGTAGAAAATAATATAAAAAATCCATTTATTTGTGTACATTCTCCACTAGATGATGGACTAACGAAGTATTATTATAAGGATCCACCAGTGTCAAATAGCTTCCATACTGAGTCTTTTGAACATTCCATATGGTCAATAAGCTTAGTGGCACGAGTGATGGTAACTCTATCATTCATTGACATTCCAAAAACATGTCAAACACGAGAATTTAGAATATAGGTTCCAATAAAATGCGTACAACATCTTTCAATTTATTAATTTACCCTTATACACTCCTACTTAATTTACCCTTATACACTCCTACTTAATTTACCCTTAGGTTCCAATAAAATGCGTACAACATCTTTCAATTTATTAATTTACCCTTATACACTCCTACCTGCAAATCTTAGTCAAGTAATATATTCTTCGTTAACACCCTCACCAAATTTATAATTTTACTTATCGTTTGATATATCACTCTAAATTTACAAGGAGTTATATACAAAAGATAATGATTAATAAACCTATTCAAAAGAAGTAGAGGCAACAAACTCTTAAAAAAAATAAAAAAATAATCAATACAAACTACCCAACAGATTCACACCAGGGAAATCCTTAATCATGAAAGAAATAAATTATAGTTTAATCCCTTAGTCATTATATTAACAAAACAATGCACATTCCTTAATCATGAAAGAAATAAATTATAGTTTAATCCCTTATTATATTAACAAAACAATGCACAATACAATATATATGTATTATCACAACATCATTTGATGCAAATCCACTAAACGATATTATATTATACAAGGTCGTGGATTCAAAATTTACAATACTTAATGATGTTTTATTTTAGATTTGTTTTCTAGTTTTCACAAGGAAAAATATGACACAATTATTATTCTCATAATATGCATCACATTAGCAACACAATATGTCATATTTAATATCTCTAATTTCCAAGTTAAAGTGGATATGCATCATTCTAGCATCAATTAGTGTTGCATGTGTTTCAATATGATATTTTTTTTAACAACAATGGATAAAATTTTATTTATAAAAGGTCAATAGAAATCAACAACAAAAATTGCATTAGTCGAAAATTGGTTCTTTGGTTCTCTTACAGTAATATATCCATAAACTTTTAACCAAAATATAGAAACTATTAACAAAGGACTATTAACTACTACGCTACTATTGACATATTGGTCGAGTATTAACTGAAAATAATACATATATAACTAGAAAGAGAAAGAGCTAAGTGGTACAATGACCACAGACCATGATATTTGCATTGTCCCTACTTTCAACAAGAGATGATAGCTCGGAGAACTGAACCACCGATATATACTCACGACGATCTAGGGTTTCCTTGAAAGTTTCTAGTTGTGATTCATAGGCTTTGATATTACCTTTGACTTCGTCTTAGAAGTGGTCTAATCCCGACAACCGAGATTCACTTATTCACATATTTCTTTCCACTTCGTCTAGTCGCAGACCCAAGCCATTTGTTCGAGCAATGTTCTGCGTAACAACTTCCAAAACCCCTTTCAATTGAGCATCCATCCAACAGAGACTGGATCCGATATTAGCTAGATGGTATCCTAGAGTGATCCTATATAGAAACTCCTCCAACTTATTTGCTAAGTCCATCTCAACCTTCATTGTAGGAGGTGAAAAAATGAACCTCAACCAGGACCCTCACAAACTAGTTTAGAGAAATTAACAAATGTGAATCCACCTTCTTAAGAAATATGTGCAAAGACCCCAAATATTGCTGATAAAAATACACCATAAAGTTGAGTTCCCACTCAGCATAGAAAAAGGTACTATTCACTCTACAAATCCCACAAGAAACTATTTCTACTTGAACATTTTCCGCTTGCCTAGGCCCTTGCTGAAGATGGAAGATGCAATAAGAAATCAATAGGTAACTTAATTTTCATATGAAAACAAGCAACACCCTTCACATTCCCACCTAACCGGGAAACAAAGAGCCACTCCCTCAAGATGAAGGGAATGAAATCTTCCTCATCAACTCAACTCATAGTTAAAATCCCCAGGTTACCAATACAATCAAAGTTCATCCACTCCATACATCACTTAATCCCATCTACCTTGGCCAAACTTGGACAAAAAACTTGAATCATAACGTAGGGGATCTAGAAACATCACTGTAGGCATAATTCCCACAAATCCAATCATGTAAGGTGGTGTATGGAGCATTAAATCAAACCTTTGAATTTCTAAATAGTTGCTAATGGCATTAAATGCATAAGGAGTGTTTGAATGACCCAAAAAAACTTTAATTAACACCTTAGGGGAGCCAACACAATCACTGTTGGTCCCTATTCTTTTTAATGCTCCCTTGAGGAATAAGAGAAGCTCCACTTGCAATCTTATCTTCTTGTTTATTATGCTCTCATCGCACATGAAAGAGTTGAGCTAATCCTATTGATACGTTTTTGAATCCTCCCAGAAATTTTATTTGTGAGGTCTTTTCTTTGTCTAGTTTGGTAAAAGATTGGTAAGGATTCACCAATTACAAAAATAGAGATTGAATTCCAAGTGAGACAACTTGATCAAGAGTTAGATAAAGAGCATACCGCTCCACTTTATTATTTGTAGCTTTACCTAATCCACACAGACATTAAGACTATATTTCCTCCAAGATCCAGAAGGATCCCCCTTGCACCTGCCACCCCAACACGTGTCTAAATATGTTGATAGATCATAGTTGCATCATTTTTCGATGTTGATATATCAATGCACAAAAATAGATGCATTAGTTTTAATGTTGATCAAGTTGGAAACATCAAATTTTTAGTTGTACATATGGTTTTAACATTGAAATATACAAACACACACACACATTTCTTATTCATCGTATTTATTAATTAATTACAAACCACAAGGATAAACTCAATTGATTAAATAATTTTACCGAGGCATGTGGTTGATAGGGAGGCCATGGGTCACAAATTCAATTTTATTCAAGTCCCTTAGGGTTAGTAACCATTATTACAGCTCATGGTTGAGATGCTCTCAACTTGAATATTTAAGAAAATAAGGGATCTTGCGATGTTTTTCTCGAATACAAAAGTAAATAAATATTAATAAATATCCATTAATATTTAGAATTTGGTTTATATAGTTTATTAAAACTAAAATATGAATTGTCATATCATTCACCCTTTATGTTCAAATTGGAAGGTTTAAGGAGGATCCAACCTTCATGAAGCGTCTACCTAGGAACCGAAGTTAAGGCTAACATTTGTGGGATAATGGGGTGGAAATATAATATATTTAGTGTATCCTACCAATAAAATGTTTGTAATTCAATTCATGCATTATATAGAAGAGTGAGGGAGGGTCTATTCTTATTAATAAGGGTGTGGGTTTCATGGTTTCTAGTTTGACCAATCTAGTTAGGTTGAGGAATTAGGAGGTTAGTGACAAATATGAATAATTATAAAGGTCAATTTCTTTCTTTTAGAATTTGATATATCATTGAAGGTGCGTCAAACTAACCTTAATTCATTTATTGAAATAGGTCTGGTTGTTTGATCAAAATATTAGCTTTCAAGGTCTTTTGTTACCACATAGATAGAAAATGCAATCCATGATTTGTTGAGGATGATGAATTGTTGAATCTACATTATTATAAATTTGATGATGACAACGAAGAAGCTACAAGGAGAGGAAAAATTTAAACCCATCACATCCACATTTAATGTGAGAAATATAATTTTTTTTACAATTATTGTGAAAATTGGTCAAAACCTCGTCGGAGGCCATTGATTCCAAGGTGAAATAACAACATCTAATTCATAGGTTTTGAGAGAAAAACTAGTATCCAAGGCTAGATAGTTCCAATATTTTCATGGCATGCTACTATTTGAACTTTTGCATTTGACCCCTACTGTGAGGATCTTGTTTCAAGAATTTCAAGGCATGATATTATTTGAACCTTACAGTGACCCCTACTTTTGGGATCTAGTTTCAATATTTCAAGGCATGCTAGTATTTGAACCTTTGTATTTGACCCCTACTTCTTCTAGGCCATCATAGGAGTAAAAAAATCAAGTAGCTCAAGTCTTTGAGATTAGACTTTTAAGTTTTAAGATCTCAACTTGGTACCTTTCGATGTTTCTAGCTACTTGTCATTTGATAGATATTTAATGCCAAATATTATATCCTCAACGAGAAAACCTCGATGGAAATATGAGTAATTTGAATAAAAATATAACTTGTTAAAGTAAGAGTTCCATTCATTGATGTTGATATTACTGCTAGGTTTCCTAGAAATGACGTGAGATGGAAATTTTTAGATTGTCTTATACACATGTTTAAAAGTCTCTCTTGATCATTTTTTTCATGTTTTTATTTTTTATTAAAAGATTATACTATTAAATCCTATTAGCTCTATGATAATCAATATCTAGGTAATTCTAATATATTTCCTTATATTTGTACAATCTACTGGTGATACTAGAAAGTGTAAACTTGTGAAATTAAAAAGGTTTTCTATTGTGAAAGAAAACATACATAGCTATCTAGATTGCACATAATTGTTTCCTTTGGACCATATTTATATATAGAGTTTTTTTTTCACACGGAAAAAGACTTATAAAACTGTGTCTTAAAGGCGACACTAATATCAGTTACATAATTGCAAAGGTCTGAAATATCATATACAAGTCTGTCAAATAAGTGTAACTAGACTGTAACTTGAAATTTGAAACATATAAGAGTATCTGAGCAAACTCTTAGACAGCTTAATAAACTTTCTACTCCAAAAGAGATAACTAGTAACGGAAAGATCCAAGAAAAACATCAAAAAAGAAAGTCTGATACTTAGTAGAGCAAGAGGGCCCCCGAGTCTGTCAAGGAACCATTAGAGTATTCCTGCCAAATTATCTCTTTGAAGCCGATACCAATAGCCCTCTTCGAAAGGTCATCTACCACAGTATTATACTCCCTGAAAATATGCTGAAAGGTAAGTGTGCTAAAATGTTTGATGAGTTCTTTTGTTCTGCTCAATCAATGTTCCAATTCCACTGAGTGTATATCATAATTTCCCTTGGCCCACTCTATAACTACTTTTGAATCTCCTCTGACATGCATGATCTGAAAGTTCTTATGAAGAGTGAAAAAAAGTATCCCCAAAGGGCCAAAAGTTCAAATCTGGTGTTAGTACCAAAGCCCGCATCCATGAGAAGTTTGAAGTGTTGTGAGATGTCCACCAAGATATACATACCAGCACCACAACGTCCAGCATTGGATGCTCCATAAAAAATACCATAATCCCATCCCTCAATTCTACAGGAGGGCTAATCTATCTGGACATCACAGGATTAGGTAGAGACATAACCAAGAAGGGGGAGGAACATACCTTCAAGATGATATGAGCCTGATTGAAAGGTATGTCCCGAAATATGAAAGAATTTCTCACCCTCCAGCATTCCCATAAAAATAGACACAAAGCTACTAGTGGTAATCTCGTCACCGACTGCCACTGTTCAAAATTCACATCTAAGGTGGCCTGACCCCACCACCATGTTCCCCCGACCTGTAGACATAGAGCTCTCCCAGTCAAAATGAAAAAATCATAGCTCTCGAATATATGTTCAGAAGTTTCCAAAGAACTGTGGCAAAATATACATATCCTAGGGCCGATGATCCCACGGTGCTGGAGGGCATCCCATGTGAGGATTTTGGAGTTTATGGCCAGCCAAACAAAGTATTTTATATTTCCTGCCATCTTAATATGCCATAATGAAGTGTCACACCCTCGATCATCCGGTTCCTTAAGAGATATCAGAGACACAATGTATGCAATATGGGATTTTACCACTCTAGAGTGTCGGTTAGCCTTCCAAATGATATGATACGGGACATCATGCAGAGAGATACCTGTTTCGTACAAACTTCTAGTATAGCAATCCCATTCAATATCCAGTTCCCCCATAATTCCTAACTCAGGCAAGGACTTCCAGTGAAGAGAGGTAGCACACTGAGGATCAAAAATACGTTTTAGTAAATATAGTCCCATATCATGCAGACGCAATATCAGACGTTGTTACAATGAAGAGTTTGTCACGCCCAATATCGGGTCCATTCCCAAATAGATAAAATTACTACGACCGACAAGTCAGAATAGCTCATGAAGAATACTGTGTAAAGTGGAGAGTAGGCTACACCAAACTAAAGAGGCATTATCTGTATTGAAAATTGCTCTATGAATCCAGATATCCAACGACATTTGAGACATATATTTAGATTTAATTAAAGTACCCCATAGTCCTGAATGGTTGCAAGCAGGCCACATGCTCTTTGCACACAATGACATGTTGAAATGTTTCAAATCTTTGATCCCCCAACCCCCCCAATTTTTGGGCCTGGACAGAGCTCTCCAGCTGGCCAAATGATACTTATTGTGATTGAGAATCCCTGCCCAAATGAAATGAAAAATCAGCCTTTGAAACTCATTTATGACTCGCATGGGGAGAATATAAAGGGACATCCAGTAAATAGGTAGTGACTGGATCACAGATGTGGCCAAAGTCAACCCCCCCTATCAACAACCATCAAGGAGTCCACCAGTTTACCCGTTGTTGAAATTTTATGAGAAGCCAGTTCCAATCATCAGAACGATAACTGTCAGGTTTTATCAGGAAGCCCAGATAGGTAAGTCCATCTTAAAATGATTTCTAGGGATAATTTAGGACACCAATACGACGAACCACATGCTAAGCAATATTTAGGAAGCCAATGCAAGATTTTCACGAACTTACTGTCATTCCTGAGGAATTACAAAATAGGTTAATCAATGACTTATAGTGTAGCCACTCTAATAAGGAGCCGTCCCCAAAAAGAAGGACATCGTCCACAAATAAGATTTGAGTAAGTGATATAGACCCAGTCACTTTCAAACCCTTGATCTTCTTGTCGTTCTTTGCTTATGCGATAACTGAGACTCAAACCCTCAATGATTATTAGAAAAAGATAGGGCGATAATGGAAATCCCTGCTGGATACCCCGATTAACCTTGAAATTTTCAAAGGGGGTTCCATTAATCAAAACAACAAAGTTTGCTAAGGTGACACAGGATATCATCCAATTTGCCATATTGAGAGAAAGCCCGATTTGTAGGAGAGTCAATCGCAACATCGAGCAGTTTACTTTATCATAAGCTTTCTCTAGATCCAGTTTAAGAGAAATCACCGGATAGTGTTTCGATTTAGCTGAGTGTAAAATCTCCTAGATAATGCCAACTGCATCCAATATCTGACAGTTAGGAAGGAAGCCGAATTGTTCTAGAGAAATATGAAGACCAAGAATAGGCTTCAAGCGTTCTGCAATAATCTTGGTAATTAGTTTATAAAGTAAATTACATAGTGCTATAGGTCTATAATCACCAAAGGAGGAAGGATGATCCACTTTTGGAATCACGGTAAGGTAATTTCTATTGAGTGACTCAGGGATCAATCCTGCCAACCTTGTATCATCGATCGCCTCCACCAGTTCCATACCCAATAGGTCAAAAAAATGGAGATAGAACTCCACAGTCTAGCCATCTATCCCAGTGCTTTTATCCTTGGAAAATATTTTTAATGTTAATTCCACTTCACTAAGTGTAATCGGTCTACAGACAGACAGATTATCTTCAGCTGAAAAATAAGTAGGAAAAAGCTTAATATTTTCAAGTTGATCCTCAATAAAAAAGTATCTGGTTCCCTGTACAGGTCTGTAAAGTAATTCCTAGCAACCTTCTTGATAGATGCCTAATCATGAACAATGGTATTATCATCATCCACTTCTTCTAGACGGAATTGGTAATCTGCCTCTTATTTGCAAAATGGTGGAAATAACAGGTGTTTTCGTCCCCATCTAGTAACCCAGTATCCCAAATCTTTTGCTTAAGAGTTTCCTCCTTGTGAAGAAGAAGATGACCCCTGGAAGTAAGATTTTTTTAAATCCCCCTGTAAATCCTCAGAACCTGGATCGTATAAAATATGTAACTCAAGAGTATTTATATCTTCCTCAATTCAATGATTTTTTCTTATAATTTTCCCATAGTCGAACCACAGGTTGTAGTCTGCGGAGATTCTGGAGGAAGGCCTTTATAGGGAAAATATAACCAGGCACTGAGTCTGATAGGTTATTCCATTCCTTCTTGATCAGTTCATCGAACTCATTCTCCTTTAGCCAAGTAGGGTTGAATTTAAAGGGATAAGTTATATAGGATTTATCAAAGTCAATCTCTAATATAACAACACAGTGGTACGAAACCCTAGTAGGTTGGTGCCACATTCTATAATTTCCAAAGGAAGCACATAGTGAATATGCCAGAAAGAAATGATCCAAACTTTTAGAGACAGACAAGCGATTGCCCCTTCCATTATACCAAGTAGGAGAGAGTATAGCCGGCGCAACATCCTGTAGATTAGATTCCTCGAACAAGGAACAAAAAAATCAGCTAAGGGGTCACATGGACGACCAACTCCCCAAACTTCTTTCGATGACCAGGTGAAGTTCAGGTCACCTTCCAGGATAATATTTGGTAAGGACAGGAGACCACAATATTTAACAGAGTCCCAAAAAAACTGGTGGTTTTCAAAAGGCCCATAAATGTTTAAAAGATGCACAGGCTTATTGAAATCTAGTAGATTCCCTTGGAGTAAGATACCCTCCACGGTCCTATAAGCACAAATATTGAGAAGAGAATGGTTCCATGCTACAAGCATACCCCCAGAGTGACCCACAACATCCAATGCATAGACCCTCCAACCTGGATTTAGTTGGAGAAGAAAATCACAAGCTCGGTCTCCCTTAGTCATGGTTTCTTGAAGAAAGAGAATAACAAGTGAAACAAGTTCAAACAACCATTTTAAGAGCGGCATGTTTCAAGCCTCCTCCAAGCCCTCGAATATTGAAGCTGATAAGGTTCATCGGGTAACCCGGTGGTGGCTGTAAAATATCTAAGAGCCAAAGGGGAAGAAACCAAGTCAACTGGACAGGCAAGAGGTAGACCTCTACTAGGTAGTGAAACCACCTTAGGGTTCGTAAAGGAATGCTCATGAATCGAGTCCTTTAGTCCCTTCATATTACCTTTGTCATCTTTACAGGGTTTTCGAATGGATACATTGGCCAAATGACACTCAGGAATGGGAAAAATCTCGACTGAAGGGGAAGAATTCCTACTAAAAACATAGATAGGTGGAAAAGAGGCCAGCGAAGGTACACCCTGATTCTCTCTCGAGCCAAGACTGGGGGGAGACGAAGATAATACTGGTGAGTGGACGTCCTCATTAGTCCAGTCTTAAAGAGGAGAAGGAGACAAGTTTATGTGCAAATCATCAGTGAATGTCGAAGAGGAGGTGGGAGGTGTCACCTCAGGTCCACCGAGGTTTAAACCAACAATGTCACCTCCCAAAACCTGGGTCCCAAAGGAATCACGTGACTGGTGTAACTCCCCATTCTCATGACTGGGAGGGGACAAGGAAATGTCGGAGGGAAAGTCAGGAAGATTCAAAAGCACACAAGGAGGTACATTTAGAATAGACGACGATGCTAAGGAAGATAAAATGTCATCAGCAGTAAGAAATTTTAGTAACAAAGGTAAATGTTGTGAGAACTTACCCACAAAAACACAAGCTGAATCTCTGTCAAGTGGTAGAGAAAAGATGATGTACTTTAGCGAAGGCGACGGAGGATCCTCCTATGGTTCACTTTTAGGCCGCACACACTGTCGTGACACATCCTTTGACGACACACTTCCTTAGAGTGCCCAGTCTGCCTGCAAAAATGACAGTGGAAATCCATTTTCCAATAATCCAGCCACTGGGAAAAGGATCCCCCGTCCCACTAGACTTCCAATTCATCAGGAAGACCGTTAGTGAGATCCATATCCACCATAAAATGGGGTGTCGAATGGTCAAACCCTAGAAGATGTTCGTCTTCTATCAGCATAAAGGATCCGATTGCATTTGCTACCGCCATGAAGCCCTTTAGATTCCAACATTGGATAGGGAAGTTAGGAAATATCACCCAAAGGTGTATCCGAATCAATTTCTCAGAGCGCAGATCGAACCTCGTCTGCCAATGCTTGAGGACCAACGATTCTTCCCCCCATGATCCAATGCCTATGAGAAACCAACTCATAGTCAACCAACAAAAGGAACTGGAATAGAGTCCAGTCGTTGACCAAAGTGAGAACCCTAGGGACAGTTTTTATATAAGTTTCCAATGCTTGCGAACCCAAGAAAGAAATGCTACTCTAGACAACTTCAGGTACTCAAAACGACCCACTAAGGTGCACTGAGAAAGGGTAGAGACCATATCGATGGTCACGTCCTGCCCCAACACACAGATCGGTTTAATAGGCTTAACTTTCTCAAAAGACAACTTACCCACAACAGGCTTCAAAGGGTATTGAAATTTCAGAGTCCTCAGGACGAAACCCTCCTTAGTGCTAAGATCAAAACCTGAGGAGAGTGTGGAAGCCGAGGACCCCTGTGAAACCACCGAGGAAACATGAAAACGAGCTTGGGGATTTGTGTGTACACCGAGTGAGGATGAAGAAGACGTCATCCAGAAGAAACTTCAACCCCACCAAAAACTGTTCATTCCCACTTTTTTGGTCTCTGGTTGGTACTAAACCTGCCAACAGTGACAGGCTAACTCCAGAGTCCGTCACTGGTCCACCCAGGTGGACGACATGAGGGAAAAAAACAAGATGTACACCAAAAATAAAGTGAGTCCCTAAAATACTAGAAAAATAGGAACCAAAACCCCAAATAACGAAGGAGTGGTTCCCCATGCAAGAGTATGATTACGAGAAAATCGAAGCAAAAACCGCAAAAGTCACATGTAACTTCAGAACCCGACAGTGAAGCTAATACCCAAATGTCAAGGTTCCAGAAGGTGCCAGTCCCAAGTAAAACGGCTAAAAAAACCCTAATACCAGAGAAGACTACAATAAAACCCTACCCCACAATAAAGTGTTCAACATAATAAATGACGAAGTTCTTGGACCAAATAGCAGCTAAACCGAGATTCAAAGCTCAGAGCTGCTAAGGCCTCCTTCTTCCAAGAAAGGTGACACCAAGAAAAACTTTAAAAACTACAAAGGAAAAGACGATCGGTAGGGATTAGTGACCAGGAGAGTAAAAAACCGCAGTGACAAGCACAAAGAGACCGATAAATAAGGTGCAAAACAAATGATAAGCCATGGCATGGCCGGTGTCAAGGTGACCGAGTTGCGGAACCTAGAAAAGTTGTAGAGCCATGAGGCTCACATTACTACCTAGAGTTATTAGATAATGCAAATAGACAACACTAAAAAATGAGATGGTAAATGTGGTGATCTAAATCTGGGTAGAAAATGAATAGATCATATGGCATAATGGATGACATCTACCTTTTAAGAGGATATAACATAATTCATTTTTAGCAAAATGAATATACTATATGACATAATTAATAATATATCTACCTTTCTTTCACATGATGAGACATAATTGATGACACATTTTTTAAAAAGAATTTACATAAATAGAGATATAATTTTTTAAGTCAATGAAATTAAGTTAAAAATAATAGATATAAAGGGAAATTATATATTATATACAGTAGTATATTATAAGCATAATTATTCTATGTATAAACATAATATCAAATATATTAATAAACGTTGACATAGTACACATTAATTGGTTAAATAATATTGATATCAAATTCGAAGGAGATAATTTCTATTCACCCTTTTCATAGCATAAAGCTACTTAGGAAAAATCATATGTTTTACATTTAATATGAGAAATATTAAATAGTTTATACATGGAATATTTTGAGGGAAAAGTATTAAACTTTTATCCTGTGAAGCCAAAAGTGTGGAAGAGATTCGTTGATGATACAAACATTATTTGGCCACATGGAAGAGAAAACCTTGACACATTTATTGTGCACTTGAACAACCAATCTGATCATATAAAATTCACAATGGAAGTCGAGGAGAACAATTGCCTACCTTTTCTTGATGTTCTTCTGACCAGAAAAACCGATGGTACTATTGCACGACAAGTTTATCGAAAAAGAACCCACGCAGACAAGTATTTGCAAGCAGATTCACATCACCATCCTTCATAGAAGCTTGGTATTCTAAACACACTAGCCATAAGGGCTGTCAGAATTGATGACAAAGAACACATCAATGGTGAGTTAAAGCATCTAAAAAGAGTCTTAAAAAACAATGGCTATGACAATAGGGATATTATGAAATCATTAAAAAAGGCTCGAGATCCTAAGGAGAGAATCCTTGATAATGAAAATGAAAGTATCATGGTGCTCCCATACATTCAAGGAACAACCGAAAGGGTGGTGAAGATCCTTAGAAAAAAGGAAAATAAAGATTGCTTTCTCTTCACCAAACTCGCTCAGAAACATGTTGGATAAAGCTAAAGATCCTATTAATCCCAAGCATAAGAAAGGTGTGTATGTAATCCCTTGTTCTTGTGGAAGATTGTACATCGGTGAAACCGAACGTTCAGTACAAGTAAGGTTAAAGGAACACTGTGCTGATATCTTCCATGGTCGATCCAAAAAATCAGCTATAGCAAAGCATTCTCAAGACACAAATCATCACATTTGTATGGAAGATGCCAAATTAATTGCTATAGAAGATCACTACAACAAAATACACATCAGGGAAGCTATCGAGATTGGAAAACATCCTCAAAATCTTAACAGAGATGATGGATTGGACCTATGCAACTCTTGGAAACGATTAATTAAAACCTTAAGAAAGAGTGAGGTTTCTTAATAATTTGTAGTTGGAACCGACATGAAAACCCTAATCTTAAAAACTACAAATTATTATTAATATATTCTCTTTTACATCATTATCCTTGAGATCGATTTCTACTGAAGATGGACCACGGGGGCTTCACTTATTGACCAATATCCTATCACGTTAGTTCATATTGTGGGTTTTAAAATTATCAAAAAATGAACCAATATATTGTAGGTATTGGGGGGGATGAGGGGTTTAAGGTGGGGGTGGGTAGGGTAGTTTATAAGGATTGAGGTATAAAAAGGGGTGGGGAGGAGGTTTTAAGTATTGGGAGGGGGTTTCAACAAAAAGACTTTGGGGCAATATCTCTGGAAATTAAGGGTATTCTTTAATATCCCACGATCGCACGTGTTATGTGAGATGTTCACTAAGTGAAGTCCCCGTGAGATGGACGCAGGATTGCGATCTGAAACGTACGTAGAGACACAAGTTTCTCACATAGGATGATATAACTCTGAAATATATAAAACAACCTGTGAAAACCTAAACAATTACATCGTCTACCTCCATGGAAGGGATATGTTGGATCATATCAGACATTTGGAGAAAATTCGTGTTGTTTTAACTCGAGAATACTTACACTTATCCTTTCTACAAAGATGCGGAGATAACAGGATCGTACCAAAGTTTGTGCAGATCCGCCATCACCTATCTGATAAGAACAAGGATTTCTTCACCTGCGCGAGCCTAGAGCTTGTTAGAAAATAAATCAGGTCACATAGAAAGAGGCTAGCAAATACATTGCGCGATTGTCTAAAGCTTCATCTGGAACTAGCGAACTCTGTAAGATTTGATGTATGGTTGAGAGTCTCGCCACTCTCCCCAATAGTGGTGAATCTATACATGGAATATTTTGAGGGAAAAGTATTAAACTCTTATCCTGTCAAGCCAAAAGTGTGGAAGAGATTTGTTGATGATACAAACATTATTTGGCCACATGGAAGATAAAACCTTAACACATTCCTTGTGCACTTGAACAACCAATCCGATCATATAAAATTCACAATGGAAGTCGAGGAGAACAATTTCCTACCTTTTCTTGATGTTCTTCTAACCAGAAAAACCGATGGTACTATTGCACAACAAGTTTATCGAAAAAGAACCCACACAGACAAGTATTTGCAAGTGGATTCACATCACCATCCTTCATGGAAGCTTGGTATTCTAAACACATTGGCCATAAGGGCTGTCAAAATTGCTAATAGCCATTTGCCATGCGTTTGGTGTGTTGTTCCAACCAACGTTCACCACGTGCCTGATCTGCTGCTTGTTGTTGAAGATGTTGCGTGTTGAATAAGTTTATGCTTTCCGTAGGTGTCTTCGTTGTACTGTGTCTGTTAGGTTTTTGATGTCTTGGATGGTCTTAGCCAAACCATCGTCCGAGCTTAACATTATGACTGCAGGTGGACCATTTGGTGAAGCTGCAGATACGGCAGCTCTGATATCTCCCATAATGGATTCGAAGCTCACATATCCTACCTTCTTGCACAATGCTCTGGCGACTATCGCTGACCTACACTGGGAACTCCACACTGATTTCGTCATAAGTAGGAACCGGGATGACGACAAGGTGAAGCATGGCATTCAGTATCGCATGGAAATTATGGACCTTGATCTCTCCAACTAACTGACACTATAGGCTCCTTCAAGCTTTCAGGGCTACTGGAGAGTGCAATTCGTGCTACCAATGCCCCATATGATGACCTAGATATATTGGATAGGCCGAGAGTGAAGATGAACCCACACCATAGTGGAGACAAGGGATGGGATGTTTTCTCACTGGAATATAATTCAAGAGATCCTCTGAATACCATATTTACAGAGTCTGTGAAGGCCAGGTACCTAAATTTTTTTAACTTTCTTTGGAAGCTTAAACCTGTGGGACATGCTCTTAGCGCTACATGGCAGACTATTAGTTTTTCTTGGCTTTCTAGAGTTTTTAAGTTTTTCCTGTGGCTGGTTTTTCGCAGAGTGGGAATAGATTTGCCCAAAATTGAAGTCTGTTTCAATCACAGCTTGAACGTGGATGCAAATGTCTATGTTGGTAGCAGATCCCTGCCTTCTATTCTGAATTTTTCCTTCAATATGTTGGAGGTATGTTTAACTGAATCGATGAGTTTTGAATTTTTTTTATTGGCTTGAGAGAATGTAAATCGTGTTGGCAGCTTACTTGGAGATTACGTTTTTTCAGATGGATAACAAGTTTGGGAACTAGATCTGTAAATATATGAACTTGGGGTATTTCATTTTAGTTTTATCAGATTACCCACTGCGGATTTTCGCTGGAAAACAACCCCATATTATAACTTGTTCTATAGAACCCTTCATAGTGATTGGGCTTGGGAATGCATATGAGAAATGAAATTGCATTCATTTTTTGTTTGAGATCACCTTAGCAAAAATATGGTTGTTGGGTTGAGGTCCAAGTTGAACTGAGTTGAGCCATAAACCAAATTAAAGATTAACCATCTGGAATAATGATAAACATAATAAGCTGACAATGCAATTTAATCAGAAAGGAACAATAATCACAATTTAGATGATATGGCACAAAAGTAGTATAAACCTAGATTGGCCTTCTCTTATGGTATTCAATATAATGCTGATATGATATAAGACTGTAGATTTTACAGACTCAAATCCTGTAACATAAAGATTAAGTAATGATTGACCAAGTCAAAACCCTAACAGGGTCTGGTATTAGGGTATTAACGGTCTCTTTAATTTTGCAGAGCACTGCAGAGAAGAACATCCCAAGTTATAGAATTGTTTTATCATTTTTTTTTAGTTTGGTTTGTGTAATTTATAATGAATGGCTATTGGTATGCAGCCAAAGCCTCTAAAGCACTCAAACAACTAAGTATGCCAGATTTGTGGAGATAATGTTGGTGTGATAGTAGATAGGGATATTTTTGTGGCGTGCAATGAGTATGTGTTCCCAATTTGTAGTCCTTGCTATGAATATGAGCGTAAGGATGGAAACCGGTCGTGTCCTCAATGCAAGACCAGTTACAAGAGGCATAAAGGTGAGTAGATAGATACATTTTTATTTTTATGGCGTTTAGCAAGTTATGGAAACCCCACATTGCATAAAGGATATATTGCACAGAGGATGTTAACATTTTTACAGATCTGGAATATGGGCATTGTATTCTAGTTAGTTTTCGATTAGTATCTAGGTAGTAGTAACTGATAATTGTCTTTGATAATGGGTGTGTTGTCACAGGGAGTCCAAGAGTGGAAGGAGGTGAGGAAGAAGATGATGTTGATGATTTGGAGAATGAGTTTAACTACACTCAGGGTCGAAGAGATGACATGAAACAAAGGGCATAAGAAATGATGCAGTGGCAGATGCATGGGAGAGGGGAGGAGATTGATTATTTTACCTCTTCAAGCCAAGATCCTTAGACTCAAGTTCCTCTTCTCACAAACGGTCAACCGGTATAGTCTCGGCCATCTATTTAATGATTTGGGTAATTTTTTCCAGATATCTGTGTTTCTATGTAGTAATTTGGTATCTTTGTTCAAATATAGCTGGATTTTATGGTGTATTTGAGTATATAAATTCCGAGTTCTGTGTGGTGTATTTAGTCCTTCATTATTCTTTTCTTAATCCAATTGTTTGGTCACTTGTTGTTTATTTAATATTTAAGACGATTTATTGATGGTTTGAATTGCTATATGTTTAGTTTCAATTTGAGAGTTTAATTGTGCAAGTTGTTCATAATAGTTGTTGGCAACAAAGTTTTATTCAACAATTAAAACTATAACAACTCATTAACATGGATTTTAATATTGGCTTCCAGCTTTAAAAGAGATTGTGCAGTTTTCGATGATAAAATTTTGACCAACCTGGTATCTGTCACAACGCATAACCACAACAACCATGGATTTCTACTATTTTTAGGTTTGAACCTCTACTCCCTACTTTTTCTTTATCTTTTCCATTTCCATTTTATTTTGAAGCGCTTTATTTAGTGCCCATTTTTATCTTAATACCCTCACACAATCATTTTCGAAGTTGGGACACTCGATTCTAGATTTTTTCTATAATATTTGAAAATTTCAATACTATGTTAAGGGTACTTACCAAATGATTGATGAACGCATTTTCGAGCGAGAAATAGGGTAAGATGAACTGGACATTCTTTTGAACATGATTATTTTCATTTCTATTTTGGTGCCACAGTGGCTAGGTACTGGGATCTACTCACTCTGTAGGAAATAAATTGATTAGTACCCAGGAAAAAATATGACACACAAGTTTACGAAGATAAGCTAAAGAAGGGTACCAAAAATGCCAAGCATGTGGCAAAAATAGAACAATGTGAAAAGGTTATAGCAAAAGGATTATAAATTACAGTCTATTAGCTCTAGGTTATAGCAGCCATATATAATATGATCTAAATATTCATTAGTTTGCTATTTTTTTTACCAGGTACCATAACCATATTATTTTTGCATCACGATAGTGCAAGACTCCAATATCCTTGAACTTAGTCTATATATTCTATATATTCACGTGATATTAGGGTATTGGGGATTTCCTGGGGTGGACTGTGCATGTTAAATGTATGGGACTTTGTCATAGATCTGGTTTTGATTTGAGCATTCTCCAAGCTCTTGTTGGCATTGTATGAGACCTTAGCTCATGGACTAGAAGCAAACAAACCCCATTTTTCTCTTATTGATGGGTTCTAATTTGTGCTTCCTCTTTAATTTTTTTTCCTTTTTTAATTATGGTTTCGTAGGAAATTCTTGACAATTTTTATTATTATTGATGAGACATCCAATTGATCTCGATCGCGAGTTTGAGTTGGTATGGTGCTCGTTCTTGTTGCTTCTGTCATGTATTTTTAATCTTTATTGTAATAGGGAGAGGCCTACAAATGGTTCAGAGCACTACTGCACTATTTCAGGTAAGGGATATTTTTATTTGATTATGTTGTTTTCCCATTCTCATTAAATTAAATACCTTTGCAATCCAGTGGAAAATTGGATGGTTAATTTATTAATACAAGTGTTATATGTGTGTGTGTGTGTGCCTACACACACACACATATCCAAAACATAATTTCATATTTATCATATAATATAGTTTTTTCTTTTTGTAATTTTCATTACCGTTTCTTTTGGTAGACTTTTTGTATTGCACAATGGATTCTAATTTGCTCGACATTTTCCGAGTTAGCTAAATTTTTAACCCGATTCGACAAGTTTTCCTTTAGTGAGAGAATTTGAGCAGCAAGGAAGAAATGAATTTCAAATTTTCCTAAACTCTTCTTAAATGAAAACTAAAACAAAGAGATGACCTTTGTGGATTAAGTATAATGATGTTGAGGACTAGACTTTTTGACATGTTAGTTAGGCATATATTCAAGTGATAGTATATGAGCAACATATTCTTCTTTCCACCAGGACTAGCCCATAGGTTTGATATACCTTGACAATCTTGTTTCATGTGGATAAGACTATAAAATTGATTGTTGAGAAGGGAAATTGCCATCTCAAGAGGGTTATATGACATAAAATTTCCTTCTTTCTGCTCAATGAGTCAAGATGTGTAATTTAATGATGAAAATCTCAACAATGCGAGAATTGAAAATGAATCCGGTGTCTTCCTTCTACGTCGTCACAAAAACTTCATCAAATCTCTAGCATCAAAACACTCAGTAACAAGCAAGAACCTAAAAGATTTTGGCATAGTCTACTGGTGGAGTCTTACTATATATTAATGCACATCGCTTTCAATTTGGTTAGAATAATTGCTTCATATTGTTGTGTTAAATCCATTGATTAAAGGTGTTATATGGTGGACTTCTTGTTGTTGATCCTACAGATTAAAACATTTCTGAGAAAAAACCAGGAGGAATTTTGGTCAAGCCATTTGACGTCATCATAGTATTCCATGAAAGCATTTCAAAACATTAGTCTCAAACTGATAGGTCTAAATAAGAACTAATATTTGAGTATTTCAAGGTGATCTAATTTGAATCATATTTAATAGTATTAATTAATTTACCATTTGGTGATTAGGTTTTAGTTCAAAGGTTGTGAACCCATGTAAGTATGTATTGAATGCTCCAATTCCTGTATAGATGAGTTCCTCATTATCTTAATAAATGAAGTGCTCACTTTAAAAAAACGTTGGTGAAATATCTGCAAGATAATTTATTTTTGTATTAAGATCACTAAACAGATTGTATAAATTACATTCGTGGACCAGGAATTAACTACTAAAATTAAGAATTCCAAGGATTAAATTTCCCACAAATCGTTTGAGTTTATAAGATTACTCTAAGGATTACGGCCACTTAGTAATTGATGTTATATGTATGGAACCTGCATATATTTTTGAATTAGAATCTCATGGAGCACGTTGTAGAATGCACCATTTTTGAATTAGAATCTCATGGAGCACGTTGTAGAATGCACCAATCTTCTTCAGAGTAAAAGATGGGACTATTCATATATTTAAATATATTTCTAGATGTAAACCATGGAACTAGGGCTAGAGCCGTTGGAGGTTTCCTGGAGTAGTTATCGACGCCCTGCAAGGCGAGCAACTTGGCCAGTTCCAAGAATGGAATGTGATGGCCTTTCACCAATGATGGAACAAGCAGTACATGGGGTTTGTTGTCTCCCATTTGTAGCAGTGAAAATTAGCTCCAGAGTTGTTACTGTAATATTGATACCACTAGGAAGAACAATCACAATCTGGAAATTTAAATCCAAGCTTTAGTTGTCATTTGAAATGGATGCGGTTCCATATAGTATTGTTTCCATCAAAGTTTCCAGCTCATATTTTGCTTTAGTGTTAAGTGACACAAAATTCACAATCACCAAGAGATTTTATGCCACCGGGCTTTAACGTTTGGAAATCCTTCTACCCGTGATGATCTTATAACAAGTGCAACTGTAATTATCTTTCATGATTATTGTGTAACAAGCCTCATGTACCAGGTAGGCTCGCCTATTTGTTTCTTGAAATCTAAACCGTGGAAATACAAATTATTACCCAATAAAACCATTGAAACAAAGACGCGGTATTTCTATCCCACAGTTTGCCACAAGCTGCAACGAAAACAAAAAATGGGATCTCAAACAACATCCTTTAAGCGTTCGAGATATCTAATTTTGAAAGAGAATGTACTTTTATGCTTGAACATATAGAGAAATCACTCTATTTGAAACTTGGAAAAGAAAAGGCATAACCACATACTACTATCTTGGCTTTTAGGAAACTTGTTCAGAAGTTGGAAGTTTGGGAAACTTGGAAACTCTTAGGAAACTTTCCGTAGATGGTTGAGTAAAAGTGGATTTGTTTTAGTGTTTCAACCATAAATGTAAATTTATTTTACTTTTTATATACCAAATAAAAGAAAGTAAATTTATATATTTTATTATTTATTTTATGAATAAAAATAGTTTACCTAATCTTTAACTCATCTTTACCCATCGATATGAAGATGAGCCAAGAATGGCTCGAAACTTAGACACCAAACTAGACTCTCCACAAGATGCCATTAATTACAATAATTTTAAATCTTACTTTAAAATTAATTTCATATATTACATTTAACTAAATATTATCTTGATTTTTATTTTATAATAATTTAAATTTGATTATTTGTACACCTTTTCAAATACCATAACATAGAATGTCTTGTAAACATATAATATTTTAATCCATTTTAATCATAGTTCACAAAAATTGAAAACTTATTCTATACATATAGCCACAAATATAGGAACTATAAATGAAGTGGATGGTAATCTTGATTTTATTTCCATTTCTATTGCTAAGAGGTTTTAGTTACAACGGTAAGTTAAGTCATTTGGTTTGTGTTAATGTTTCTTTACTTCTCGAGGTTTCTTCTCTTCTCATGTGTTTTTAATTGTTTTATTTTATATATTTATATTTTTTTTAATATATGTTTTATCCAATATTAGTACCCATGTTCTCTAACATAGCATTTCACATATTGCCACATTTTTGTGAAATATGAGGCTTTGCTGGCCCATAAGGGGAAATCACAAATGTCAAAAGTTGTTGAGTGAGAACTCAAGTGATGCAGGAGGCATCTTCCCAAAATCAGGTCAAGACTCCTTATGGAGCATTAAAGAGCAAGAGGCTCATAAATGACAAAGTCCAAGGAAAAATACTATAAAATAGTATGTCCTTCAAATAAGAAAGAGGTTGGCAATGGATGGAGAAATAATATATCAGTGCAAAGAGATGGCGCATTGATCAAAATTTACCCTTGTGGTTCAACAAACAGACTCAGGGGTTCTCGAGCAAGTAAGTCTTGGTTGCTCTAGGAGTTTGTTGGGAGGAACGACATATTCAGTTATGTTTTCTCGGCAGTGGTGACAGGTTCATTACTAAATTCATCTATTGTTATAGTCTTGATAGTTACAATATGAAAGTCGATAATAATTCTGAGTGTTTTTACAAACAGAGGTTATGCATTGTGTTAATCAATTTCTTTTCTTTTCCTGTTTATTAACATTCTCGATTTATACTATGTTAGTAGTTAATTTTCATATGCACAGAAATGAGTAAACCGCAATTACTTTTCCTATAAAGAATGTACAAGAAATTTAATTTATAGACTATACAAATCTCCTATGAAAGGTTTCATCATAAGGCTAAATAGTGGCTAAATATCTATCGATCATTTCGTTGTAGTCTTCAAACAAATTTCAGACACAATAAGAAGATCTGAGAGGCTTCTCTTCTCAGATTTATATATATATAGTAAGATATAAATAAATAAAATAATTAAGAATATAATCACAACATTCTACAAAGACATCATCTATGTTTTAAATAAAACATAAATTTACATATGATTTCAAGACTCTGCTTCATTTTTTTATATCAAGAAACACAAATAGATCGAAAACAAAGTACTTAGCTAAGATCCCAACAGATCCAAACAAAGCATTTAATTAAAGATCCATGAATTATAATCGCAATAAACCCCAATTGATTCCATAGCCTTAGGTTACAGATATAAGAACCGACTATCAGCCCCAAAGTGGATCTACATTTGAATCATATTAATTATTTAATAAAAGTTGTATATTGAAATCCACGATGGTTGTGTGCCAAAAAATCAAATTTACCCAAATCACATACTATTGTTTTTACCAAATCGCAATGGATTTCCAAATCGAAATACAAACCCAACATTTTATTTATCAAACTTATCTTAGAATTGATAGAGGTTATAAGGCCCTTTTTCCCCAACAATGCGAACCAGAGTAACCCTGGTGTAACACACCTCAAAAATCCATAAATAAATAAATAAAAATTCATATATAACATATATCTAAAGACACATTATTTAAGTCCTTATCCGTAACATGGCATAATTGAACATTGAGAGATTATTGTATATTCTTGGCATTTACCTGCTCGTTCAACCTTTCCCAATCTCAGAACCCATTTATGACAATTAGGCTTCAATTGATTTAACTATATTAATCATGATTTGCTAAGTTACTATTCTTTCCGCAATATGGATTGCAAATTGCGGAACATAGTTTAACTCTTTAAAAATTAACCTTCCACAATTAGCTTTCCGCAATGTAGATTGCGGAACACACTTGAATCCTTTATAATTAATATTCCACAATTAGATTTCCGCAATGCGGATTGCAGATTGTGGAACGCATTTTAACCCTTTATAATTAACTTTTCGCAATGCAGATTGTGGATTGCAGAATGCACTTTAACCCTTTATAAATTAACCCTCGCAATTAGCTTTTCACAATGCAGATTGCAGATTACATAACACATTTTAACCGTTTATAATGAACCTTCCACAATGTGGAGTGTGGAACACATTTAAACTCTTTATAAATAATCCTTCTGCAATGTAGATTGTGGATTGCAGAACACACTTTAACTCTTTATAATTTAACCTTCTGCAATGCAGATTGTGGAACACGTTTTAACTCTTTATAAATTAACCTTTCGCAATTAGCTTTCCGGAATGTGGATTGCAAAGCGCAATTAAACTCTTTATAAATTATTCTTCCGTATTTAGCTTTCCGCAATGCATATTACAGAATGCACTTTTACTCTTTATAATTTAACCTTCCGCAATTAGCTTTCCACAATGCAGATTACGAAACAAATTTTAAATATTTATAATTTAACCTTCCATATTTAGCTTTCCTCGATGTGAATTGTGGATTGCGGATTGTGGAACACATTTTAACTATTTATAAATTAACCTTCTGCAATGCGGACTACGGATTGCAGAACACAATTAAGGGCGGGTGCAAGCTAATGTTGGTCACTTATGACGTGTTCGTTGCAATGGACTTCTGTAAAAACAAAAATCTGAATGTCAAAAAAATAGTAGAGGTACCTACACAACTTTTTGGAATATGGCGTAAGAATATGAAACGTAGAAAATCGGATTACCTTATCGAATATATAACTTTTATTTATGGAAACTAAGTATAAATCCCCAAAAACGAGGTTCTTCTAAGGTTCCTGTGTTTTTTTTTTCCAAAAAATAATGAATATGTTTGCATTGGTCCACGAGTTTGGTATGCAAATGGTGGAATTTTGTGAAAAAAATTATATAGAGTTGTAGACAATAGATGTGTCTAGTGCTGCGTTATTTTTCCATACTCATTTATATTATATATATTTTTTGAATTAAGGAAGTCAGTGACGCCCTAAAATGACAAGGTCGAGCGTTGATCCACGACATCTTGGTATTAACATAGCCAATGAACAATAAATTTTATTTTTGGATGTAGATCTTTGTGTCTTCTTGTGCGGGTTCATTTACGTTTTCTAAATAGGTGAGCCAATCAAAAGTTATAGCCGAATCAAATAGCCTACCTTTTGTGTTAGGTTGACGTTAGTCCATTTAAAATTAAATAAAAAATAGAAAAATATATTAGATTAAATAAAAATTACATATTCAAAATCTACAGACATAGTTACACAAGTGTGTGAATTTTCATTAGTAGTGGACAAGCGTGGCATATGCAAAATCATGCACAAAATAGGAAAAGTGGTAGAAAACATGTTTTCTGTCATAAGATAGTCCAAACCACTTGGTTTGAAAACCCAAACCTAAAACCAAAGAAACCAAGTCATCCACCATGTAGGTTGGAAAAAAAGTGACCGCCAAAATTCAAAATTTAAAGCAGCGTGTACACGCTACAAACACGCGTGCACATAGTTTAAAAAATTAACGCATACGCACTAAACAAACGATCACACTTCTAAGTGCGTACCCGTTAAACATGCGTGCATGCATCTATTTAGTATTTGAAACATTGCTTTGTTTTCATTTTCTAGCATCTCAACCCCCCTCTCCCTAATTGTAATCCTCCTCCTCCCCTATTTTCCTAACCCTTTCCCCCTTTCTCCATGTCTCTCTCTAACCCTCCATCCCTATCTCTCGCTCTCTCTCTCTCCCCCCCTCTAACCCTGTAGTATCTCTAACTGTCACACACAGACTCTCTCTCTCACCCACACATAATTTCTCTCTCTAATTCTCTCTCTCTCTCTCTCTCTCTCTCTCTCTCTCTTTCGCTCTCTCTCTCTCTCTCTCATACAAATAACACCTCACCGTATCTCTCTCTCTCTCTCTCTCTGTCACTCACACACATAGAACACGTCACCCTACTTGAAATTAAGACAATGATGATCATGAAGATGACGATGATGATGATGAACAAGGATGATGCTGATGCCGATGATGATGAAAAATGATGTTGACGATGGTGATGATGATGATGATGATGATCAGGATGTTGTTGTTGATGATGATGACGACAACAATGATGATGATGATGATGACGATGATGTTGATGATGATTATGGTGGTGATGATGATGATGCTGATGATCATGAGGATGATGATGATGATGATGACAATGATTATGGTCATAATGATGATGATGACGATGAAGATGACGATGATGATGATGATGATGAACAATGATGATGAACCATGATGATGATGATGACGACGACGACGATGATGATGAGGACGACGACGACGATGATGTTGATGATGATGATGATGACAATGATGATGATGATGATGATGACCATGATGATGATGACGATGATGATGATGATGAACGATTATGACGAGGATGATGATGATGATGATGATGAGGATGAGGATGATGAGGATGATGATGAGGAGGATGATGACTATGATGACGATGATGATGATGATGGTGAACAATGATGATGATGATGATGACGACGATGATGATGATGATGATCACGATGATGATGACCATGATGATGATGATGAACAATGATGATGATGATGATGAGAATGATGAGGATGATGATGATGATGACGATGATGATGATGACGACGACGATGATGATGATGATGATGACGATGACGATGATGAAGACGATGACGACGACGACGACGACGACGATGATGATCACGATGACTATGACTATGACTATGACTATGATGACGATGATTATGAGGATGATGATGATTATGATGATGAGGATGATGATGACTATGATGATGATGATGATGATGATGACGAGGATGAGGATGGGGATAATGATGATGATGATGACGATAAGGACAACGATGATGATGATGCTGACCCTAAAGATGATGATGATAATGAGGATGATGATGATGATGATGATGATGACGACGACGATGACGACGACGACGATGATGATCATGAATACTATGACTACAATGTTGATGATTATGATGATGATGACTATGATGGTGATGATGATGATGAGGATGATGAGGATGATGATGATGATGATGATGATGATCACAATGACTATGTCTATGATGACGATGATTATGATGATGATTATGATTATGATGATGAGGATGATGATGACTATGATGGTGATGATGATGATGATGATGATGACGATGACAACAATGATGATGACGATGACGACGACGATGATTTCCACGATAATGATGACCATGATGATGATGATGAACAATGATGATGATGATGATGATGATGATAAAAATGATGAGGATGATGATGATGAGGATGATGATGACGATGACGACAACGATGATGATTATGATAAGGATGATGATCATGATGACTATGACTATGATGATGATGATTATGATGATGATGATGATGATCACGATGACTATGACGATGAGCCACCTCTCTCTCTCACTCATTCACATTCACATAAAACATGTCACCCTACCTTTCCCACAACGTTAAACCATCTTGTACCTCAAGCCACCATGGAGAGGTGAGAGAATCCATTGTATGTCTTTCAACAAGGATATGAGTTTTGAGCATAGTCTCTCTCTCTCTCTCTCACACACACACACACAAAGACACACAGTCTCTCTCTCTCTCTCTCTCATGCACACAAAAATTCTCTCTCTCTCCCCTTAACCTACCACCCATTCTCTCTTTAACCCTCCTTTTCCAACTCTCTCCTTAACCATAATCTCTCTCTCTCTCTCACACACACAAAGAACACATCATCCTAACTCTCTCTCTCTCTCTCTCTCTCTCTATCTCACCTTTGCCCTCCTTTCTCTAACCATCCTCTTCCATTTCACTCTCTATAATTATTTGGTAAACCTTATGTCTTTGTAGTTCATAAAACCCTACTCATGACACCCATGTCCCATTTAAAGACCTACATAGAACTCGTACAAGGGGCTCATGTGTTGGTTCAAGGACTTGTTGAAGGATCATACACATTAGAATGTTAAAAAATATCATGATGTCTTACATATTAGAGTGGTTTCTCATGGTGATTGAGCCCTAGAAGTGGTGTTTCTTGTCTAAGGCCCTAATGATGTTTATCTACCACCCCCCCACTCTCCATCTCTCTAATATCTCTCTCTCTCTCTCTCTCTCTCTTTATCTCTCTCTCTCTCACACACACACATAGAACACGTCATGCTACCTTGTTTATAGCCTAAGGCCCAAATGATCTTGCTCTACCCCCCCTCCCACTTTCTAAATCTCTCATTAACCCTCCTCGTCTCTCTCTCTCTCTCTCTCTCTCTCACACACACACACAAAGAATACATCACCGATCCTTACCCATAATGATCGAACATGTTGTACCTCAAATGACCATGCACATGGTGAGCGAATCCATTGTATGCTTTTCAGTAACGATATAAATTTTAGAGGGATAATGGTGCACCATATATCTGTTATTGACCAAGGGATTGAGGTCATGTGTTATTGAAAATGGTGTTATTGACCTTGTGTTATTGACCATGGTCTCCACTGTCGCTATTGTCGTGACCATGGTCGCCACTATCGCTACTATCACGCTAGGGCTTGAGGCCATGTGTTATTGACCATGGTCACCACTAAACCTTTGTTAAACCTTGACACCCATCCTTGGTTAGTGTTGGAAGATTCCCTTACCCTCCACTAGCCATAGGTAAGGAGCCTAAGACCTCATAATGGCACCAATGGGCCTAAGAAGAAAGTAGTGGTGAAGACTATATTGTAAAAATACTCGTACATGTGTGAATACTAAGACATTGTTGAAGAACGTTAGTTATTAAATGGGATAAAAATTAGTGAGTTAATGTTGTAAATGTTAGGCAGTAGTGTGCATGCATGTTTATGTGTGTATGCATAGACACACATGCGCCCTCCTATTGCTAGTTAAAAAAAACATAGATCTTCCTTCTCGGATTTGATACCAATTTTCACGGGTTTTCTACCACTGTTCATGCGTTTTATGCTCCCAAACTTTGCAATTTGGCTCACACTCAATCATCAATTCGACATGCTTTTATCTATTGGATAGAATATCACTCTTGGAATCTAACAAACATCTTCAGTGGTCTTGGAATTTGGTCGATACATTCAAACTACAAGTTTTCATTGCAAGAAGAGATCATTTTGAATAGGTATGGTGAATTATAAATAATTGTTTTCATTCATAAGCTTTGAGATGATTTCATTGATTTATGTTTTACCATATGCCTACAACAATATCTCTCTCATAGACAACAATTAATTTCACAATACGAATTTCCAACTTCACATCTAAACAAGTCTCATATTCTCCATACAAGATGAAGTATGCAATGTTAACTAATAATGATTTGCACGTGAATATATTTTGATTTCACACAATGATGGCATAGATGAAGTTATCTATTGAGACTATTAAATTTGAAAAAAAACCTTTGAAGCAATCATGGGAGAGGGTCCATATTGAATAGTTCACCAAGTTGTCCATATTCTCTATACAAGATGAAGTATGCAATGAAGACAAATAATTATTTGCACATGAATATATTTTTATTTCATGCAATGATGGAATAGATGAATTTATCTCCCAAGACTCTTCAATTTGAAAAAAAAACCTTTGAAGCAATCATGGGAGAGGGTCCATATTGAATAGTTCACCAAGTTGTCCATATTCTCTATACAATATGAAGTATGCAATGTAGGCCAATAATGATTTTCACATGAATATATTTTGATTTCCCACAAGGATGGCATAGATGAGGTTCTCTCTTGAGACTCTTCAATTTGTATAAAAAACTTGGAAGCAATCATGGGAGAAAGCCCATATTGAATAGTTCACCAACTTGTCCATGCTCTCCTCTTCATGCTACATTTATCATAACATGCCTTTGAGCTTGATAGGGATGCCTCTACCTCAATGATTTCTCCTTCCTTCAGGGGATTTGCAACCTCCTCATTGTGTAATTAGTTAATTTGTTCTCTTTAGTTAGTGTAACTTAATGAGTGTGATTTATTCAATTTATTCCCAAGACATCCAAACACCAAATTATGTCTTCCCTCACAACTAATGTGGCATATTACGTGTAATGTCATCTCATATGAAGGTGTTGGAAATGAAGAATATTTCTCTCATATTCTTGTGACTTCCACTAATTTTTTAACACAAAGGAAGTCATAATCCTGTAGTTGTAATACCTGCAAACTTGACTCTCTTTACTTGACTCAAATAGAGTATAGAAATGAAACTTTAGTTCAAACATAAAGAGCAACCTTTAATCAACATTTATGTATCAATGCCAATAATTACCATACTAACATATCTGTAATTTAGTTAATTATGTTGGAACGCATCATGTTTCTTGTATAATGGAACTAATACCTTATTTGTTGCTTCTTATGCATGGGTAGACCTCATAGTTTTGATAAAGAAAATTTTGGAGATGGGAAACTCATGTAACATAGTAAGAAAAACTAGAAGGAATATGCCCATTGAAAAGGAAAATGAGGTAAGAGAAAAGGACAGGTTGGAAATGGATAGAGTGAGACATGGTACAAACATTTCCACTTATAATGCGACTGATCCTAGCATAGTTGATGACAGAACAACCTCTAGTTCAGAACCACGGGTGAAGTGGTTGCATCCAATGGACCCAACTCAAATTACAACATCAACACAGTCTCCAACCAACAATCCATCAACGAGCCATGCTGAAGCTCTTGAAGACATAGGTATATTGACATAACTCACATTGCATTAGTGAAGTCACAGGTGCAAATGATTATTGCATGTTTTTCCTCTTACACGTTCAGTTTATACATATAAATTCTTTAAAGGCCACATTCTAATATGACCCTTGTTTTCATGGCAACAGGTACATGTATGTGATTTTTTGATGAAGTTCTATAAGGAAACCGAGCAGTATGTTCAGCATGTGCATGTAGCCTGATGGCAAGATTAGTAGTACAGAAAATGCAGGGACAACTTTCCCATTGGGACCATATTGCCAATTATGGATTTTGCAAAAAACTACACCCTTCAGCCACAAAATGAAATTCAGAGTCAATACTATCATTCTGACCAAGTCGACATCATGGTACATATTACATATAGGCATGGCCCTGAGAGAAGCATTAACAACAGGATAATACAGAAGGAGACAAAATTTTACATAAGTGACGACAGATGCCATGATCTGCATTATATGCAACATTGTTTTCGAATTTTCTATGATCAGCTAAAGGAGGGAGATATAAAGATGGATCAACATTGGATATTGTCATATGGTTATGCGGGCCAGTTCAAAACTTCCCGAGTCTTCCAATGGATGAGCATGTTGCATAAGACTTACAATGTGCCGCATATATGGAACTACTTTGAGACCAGGCATGGAAAAGGTGAGCATGATGGGGCCAATGCATGCATCGAGACCACACTACGAAGGGAGGAGATGCGGCTTACCAGAAAGCCCAATATCAAACATGCAAAATACATAGTTCAATGGTGCTCTGCAACAATGTTAGACCGAACTAAAGTGCAACATACATCAACAGGGGTAGGAAGGGCAGTCAAGAATTTTTGGCAAGTGGTTGATATAGATCAATCCCGTTCCTATAGTTGCGTAACAGTACAAGGAACACGTGTATTTCATTCGGTTTGAAGTTCAAAAAACCCCTATTTGAAACATAAACGTGGAAACTTGATTGCTTTTGCATCCCTTGTAGCAGTGGTGAATGGGATGCATGCGAATGCATGGATTGGGTTGGTGATTGGGATTGTGTGTCACTTGTAGTAGACCCACATGTAGTCATTCAAACAACCCACTTAGAAGAGGTTCAATAAGAAATTTCAACATACTATGACCATATCTCACATCTTGTACAACCATGACACATATATGCAGTTGTTTCCTCAAAAGACAATGAATGGGGAATAGATTATTGGTTGGAATGATGCATTCGAGGTAAGAAAATCATGAACGGATCATTGATTGATGATGAAGAAAATGAATTTCCTATTGTCCTGATGGTGTTTGAGGGTGATTATATTACACTAGATGGGAAATCAAGAAGAACTAGTGGGCATGTATTTGTGGATTACAGACCAAGTTTTGTGGTCTATAACTTCACAAACTTGATTTTTGGCATGAACATCCATCTACAGACAATGTCAAACAAGAACTCAACCAAGTTATGTTACTTATTGCCTAATTCAGAGCATAAGAGATTGATGGAGATAATTAGCAACAGAGAGGATCCAGATGGCTATATTGAATGAGATTGGGTAATTATGCTTACACTCCTTTTACACTACTACACTAGCCTAATGTTGGACCACTCCTACCCTAAACGTTCAACAACTTCTATGAGATGAATATTTAGATATGTTAACCACTACTCCTTCAACTTGCACAATGTAGTTCACATGCACAATGAAGCATGGGCAGGGCTGGTGCATAGTTACCAGAGTTGCATGGACCCTACTGGGGTGAAACCCTAGTCTACAAAATCTGTCCCAGAGGCATGCCCGAGTCGTACGGAGGGAAGGCCACCGTGTCCATAATCTCATTCCACGATCCCAAAGAAACCAATGTTTCATCGATTGGAGACCCAATCGACGTTCTATGGTGAGTTGCAGTAGGCCTGCAAAAGCCATTCAGGGACACATGGGCCAATTCAAGTCCGGGGTCCAAAAACCAAACCGAGTGGTGATTTATGAATCTATCAGCTTCTGCAGGTGTGTTTTGGCATGACCTCCATCGGTAGGCCACCCTCTACTTCCTGACATAGGGTTTTTTAGGGCCAATGCATCGTTTCCAGGGTTGCATGGACCCCACTAGGGAAAAACCCTAGTTTTCAAAATCTAGTCTGGAAGGATGTCGAGGCCGTGTAGAGTCAGGGGGGAGGCAACCCTGGCCATAATCCTGTTCCACAATTCCAACAAAATTGACAGTTCATCGATCAAATCCTTGGTCAATGTTCTATGGTGAGTTGTAATAGGTATGTAGAAGTTGTTCAAGGATGCCTGGGCCAATTCAAGGTCGAGGTCCAAAAAACAAACCGGGCAGCAATTTCTGATTTCGTCAGCTCCTGCAGGTGTGTTTGGGCATGGTCTCCATGGACAGGGCATCCCCAGCTGCCTAGAATAAGGTTTTGTAGGGGCGGTACACCGTTTCCATGGTTGCAGTAGGCTTGCAAAAGCCATTTAGGGACGCATGGGCCAATTCAAGGCCGGGGTCCAAAAACCAAACCGAGTGGTGATTTATGAATCTGTCAACTTCTGCAGGTGTGTTTTGGCATGACTGCCATGGGTAGGCCACCCTCGACTTCTCGACATAGGGTTTTGTAGGGCCGATGCATCATTTCCAGGGTTGCATGGACCCCACTAGGGAAAAACCCTAGTTTTCAAAATCTAGTCTGGAAGGATGTCCAGAGTCGGGGGGGAGGCCACCGTGGCCATAATCCTGTTCCACAATCCCAAAAAAACTGAAAGTTCCTCGATCAAATCCTCAGTCAATGTTCTATGGCGAGTTGCAATAGGTATGCAAAAGTCGTTCAAGGATGCCTGGGCCAATTCAAGGTCGAGGTCCAAAAAACAAACCAGGCAACAATTTCTGATTTTGTCAGCTCCTGTAGGTGTGTTTGGGAATGGTCTCCATGGACAGGGCATCCCTAGCTACCTAGAATAAGGTTTTGTAGGGGCGGTGCATCGTTTCCAGGGTTGTATGGTGGTTACTGGGGTGAAACCCTAGTTTGAAAAATATGGCATGGAGGCATCCCAGATCGTGCAAAGTCGGGGGGGAAGCCACCCTGGCCATAATCCTATGCCACAATCCAAACAGAACCAATGGTTTGTTGATCGGAGCCCTAGTCAATGTTCTATGGCGAGTTGCAGTAGGCCTACAAAAGGTGTTCAGGGATGCCTGGGCCAATTCAAGGTCGAGGTCCAAAAACCAAACCAAGCAGCGATTTTCGATTCGTTGGCTCCTGCAGGTGTGTTTTGGCATGGCCTACATGGGTAGGCCACCCCCGGCCTCATCGAACAGGGTTTTGTAGGGCTGGTGCACCGTTTCTAGGGTTGCATGGTGGTTACTGAGGTGAAACCCTAGTTTGCAAAATATGGCCTGGAGGCATGCCCAAGTGCTATTGCATGACGAGTTCTACCTATATCTCTTGGGTTGTGTGCCTATGTGAGATCTCATTTGTGTATTCTCTCTACTTCTTGTTATCATTTCTTGTGTTCATCTATATTTCTGGTTGGAAGTTCTTATTGGAAGAAAAATTAAAACAACATTAACACTTAGCTCGATATGTGTATGTTTTCTGTGAAATTCCTTGTGTGATCTGTGTAATGTTAAGGGGACTTTGTTATGTTATTCCACTTTGTTATTGTGTATAATCTATTCATATGAAAAATTGTTCTAATCATATACACTTTTTGGAAAAATAGAACATCATTCCAAATGTATATACAATGGAAACTTGTTCCCTATAGAAAATATGAAATCTCGTGCCAAAATGCCACATCATGGCTAGTGTCCACCATGTTTTCATGGCCCAGTCACTTCATTGTGCATTGATTTTGTAAACTAGGGTTTTTCTCAGTCTCCTTCAATGCAACTCTCGCATTGGTGGGTCAAATTTGCAAAACTGTCCACCGTACCAGTCTTGGTAGTGTTCCCATATCGACATTTCCCATACACACTTGCCAAAGCCAATGGCATGCAATCTTGCTGCCCTGTTTGGTTTTTCACTCCCGGACCGAGAGTCACTAAGTGTCCCTAAATGAAATTTTCATGCAAATTTAAACTCGACATAAGTCGGTAACCGGAGGTCATATCAACGAAAGTTTGACTCCGTTGGTCTCTTGGCATGACATTACCTCTAGGGGGACCTCTCCACCACATTTGCATGGCCCAATGACTTCATTGTGCATCGGTTTTGTAAACTAGGGTTTTCTTAGTTTCCTTCAATGCAATTCTCGCATTGGTGGGTCAACTCTCCAAAACCCTCCACCATGCCAGGCTTGGTAGTGTTCCCATATCGACATTTCCCATACACACTTACTGGATCCAATGACATGTAATCTTGCTGCTTCATTTGTTTTTTCGCTCCCAGACCAAGAATCACCAAGTGTCCCTAAATGACATTTTCATGCGACTTTCTTCTCGACATAAATCAGAAACCGGAGGTCAGATTGATAAACCATAAAATTTGTTGGTCTCCTGGCATGCCATTACCTTGAGGGGGCCCTCTCCACCATGTTTTCATGGCCCAGTGACTTCATTATGCATCAGTTTCATAAACTAGGGTTTTGCTTAATTTCCTTCAATGCAACTCTCGCATTGGTGGGTCAACTCTGCAAAACCCTCCATTGTGCCAGTATTGGTAGTGTTCCCATATCTACATTTCCCATACACACTTATTGGAGCCAACGACATTCAATCTTGCTGCTCTGTTTGGTTTTTCTCTCCCGGACCGAGAGTCACCAAGTGTCCCTGAACGGCATTTTCACGCGACTTTCAACTCGACATAACTCAGAATTGGAGGTCGAATTGATGAACCGTCAACTTCATTGGTCTCTTGGAATTCCATTACATCTAGGGCGGCCTATCCACCACATTTGCATGGCCCAGTGACTTCATTGTGCATCGGTTTCGTAAACTAGGGTTTTGCTCAGTTTCCTTCAATGCAACTCTCGCATTGGTGGGTCAAATTTGTAAATCCCTCCACCATGCTAGTCTTGGTAGTGTTCCCATATTAGTATTTCCCATACACACTTTCTTGATCCAACGACATGCAATCTTGATGCTCTATTTGTTTTTTCGCTCTTGGACCGAGAGTCACCAAGTGTCCCTAAACGACATTTTCATGTGACTTTCAACTCGACATAACTCGACAACCAAAGGGCGTATCGATGAATCATCAATTCCATTGGTCTCCTGGCATGCCATTACCTAGAAACCAATAGACCATATACCTAGAAGCTATGTACCTACACTACAACAAAGAAACTAGAGTTTCATGAATTACAAGTAGAAACCCATAATTCTATGAATTAGAAGTAAAAACTCATACATGAATTACAAGTATATAGCCAATTAGGGTTTCATGGATTGAAATAAATTCCCATACATAGGGATGATGTGTTATTTTATTCTCTCTTATGTAGAACCACTTAAACCATATACCTAAGCTACAAGAGAAAATAGGAAAAAAAATAGGGTTTCATGAACTACAAACCATAAACCTAAAAACTAGGGTTTATAAATTTACACATGTAACTACAAGCTAGGGTTTTATGAAGTAGAAATTCACATACATAGAGATCATGTGCTATGTTAGTATCACTTATGTAGAAATACTTAAACCATATACCTAAGCTACATGCACAAATAGAAAAAAAACTAGGGTTTCACGAGCTACAAACCACAAACCTAAAAAATAAGGATTACAAATTTACACATACATCTACAAACTAAGAACATATACTTATGTAAATAAACTTAGACCATATACCTAATATATAAGAACAAATGTCAAGAAAGCTATGGTTTCTTGAACTACAAACCACAAACGTAAAAGCTAGGGTTCAAAAATTTAGACATAGAACTACAAACTAGGGTTTATGAACTCATTAGGTTTATATAATTATATTTGTTAATCTCACTCAACTAGAAACTAGTAGACCATATACCTAGTAGATATGTACCTGCACTACAACATATCTAGGGTTTCATGAACTACAAACCCCAAACCTAAAAACTATGGTTCACACATTTTAGACATAGAACTAAAAACCAAGGTTTATGAACTCATTAGGTTTAGATAATTAGATTTGTTAGTGCCACTCAACTAGAAACCAATATACCATATACCCATTATATATGTACCTTCACTACAATAAAGAAACTAAGGCTTTATGAATTACAAGTATAAACAAATAATTGTATGAAATAGAAGTAGAGACACATACATGGATTACAAGTATCAAGCCAATCAAGGTTTCATGAATTGAAAGAAATTCAAATACACAGAGATCAAATTCTATGTTAGTCTCACTTGTTTATATAAACTTAGACCATATACCTAATCTACAAGAAAAAATAGCAATACATATAATGTTTCATGAACTACAAACCACAAACCTAAAAAATAGTGTTTACATATTTACACATACAACTACAAACTAGAGTTTTATGAACTCGTTAGGTTTAGATAATTAGATTTGTTGGTCTCACTTAACTAGAAACCAATAGACAATATACCTAGAATATATGTTATGCATGCTATCCTTAGTTAGGGTTAGGGTTTCCTCGTTTATTCTAAACCCTAGGTTATGCATGCTAACCCTTAAACTTCAGTTAGCCTATGCCAAAGAAACAAGTACAAGAGATCATTAAAATTGCAAGTGCTCAACAATAGCATAACAAATATGTGTGTATTAAATGAGAGTAAGCAATGTCAACTTCATCTTCAAGTCATATGAATTGCTAAATTTATCAAAATAAATGTTTGCCAATTAGATGTAACAAATCCAAGCCAACAATAGTCATGTTCAATACGATTCTTAGCTCATCAATACTATGAAATTTCTAGTAAATCAAATGGTAAGAGAAGATCATTCCAATATCAATTTCTAGCTTGAAAAATGAGACAATAATTACTATGTAAATACCAAAGGAAAACAAGTGCTTTCTATTCCAATTTGGATAATGAATAAGACTGTCAAACCAATGATAACTTTCAGCCAAGTATCACTGCCCCAAAATGTTACTTCCATTCAAAGTAAAGATGCAATAGCTATGTCAATTTCAAGTTTGCAATTAGGAAAACAATTGTTAGGTAAATTCAAGTGGACTACAAGTATTGTCAATTCCAACTTGGTCAATGAATGGGACTGTCAAACTAAATGTATTTTCCAGCCAAGACAAATCTTACTACGACTGTCCCAAATAGTAATTTCTAGTCAAGCCAAGAGTGCCAACAAGTACCTATATGATAGTCCTCAACAAAGATGGTATCTTGTACCTGTTTTTTAGAGGTATTTTTGTATTTTATTAGTGCAAATGTATTTGTAGATCACTATCAAAACTTCTTATGTATGGCTGGAAATGTTAATGATATGCACAATCCTCTAGGACTGTGTATCTATCACAAAGGAAGGTAACGTTGAGGAGGGAGAGGGTAGGTGTTAGTATGTTGGTTCAATAGGAGTTAGGGTTCAATAAAGGGATAGATGAAATTATTCATGAAATTCAACTTGAAGAGCAAAGAAAGTATTTAAATTTGTATATTTTGTGAGAGAAGAAGGCTAGGGATTGTGGCATTTGAGAAACCCTAAGGTTACTTGGTGTGCTTGTTGTGTAGGAGATTGAAGGAAACAATCTTACACACTCGTGGAATGAGTTGTTAGGATTATTAATCCTAACTTGTCCAATTTGGTCATATGTCTTGTTGGGCACCGTTTTTGACCCCTTTTTGCCTCTTAGATATCTTTCATTTCCTTCATAAAACCTCCATAATGATTAGAGAAGCTTTAAAGATTGCCCATGAACCTTGGTTAAAGAGGTATAATGTCATTACTTGTTAATAAATTGAGTTTTAGACTTTTTAAGCATTTTAACTAGGATTTTTATGTAGATTACGGGATTTACTAACTTCCCGTATTACCTCCAAGATTGAGCAATTGCAGGACAGCTAGGAGGGAACTGAAAGATAGAGAATGGATCCTTAGTGTCCACAGATGGATTAACATTCAACGGTTAGGTGATGTGGCCTGTACATATGTCAAGTCAACTTCAGTCAAGGGCGGCCACCTATTCTACATCCATCACAAAAGAAGGAACAGTTTTGATTTTGTGGAGTTTCACGATTCTGAAGATGATCTCGTTAGCTATGTTCATTAATTAAGTTGCAGAATTATAGCATTTCCAGTTTTATTTTGAATTTGTATAAATCCTTCACAAAACAATGAAGAACTATCACGATTTGAAGAGGAACGCACTTTGCTTTTGAACTACGTGGTATTGCTGTGTAAACAATTTATGGTGAATGCATATCAAGTTTTAGTACTGTAAATCTTTAATTGTGTGTGGAGCAAGGTTTTGGAGGGCCCCCATCGTTGAGTTTTCACACACTTTTACATTGCCGGTGTAGCGATTTGGGTGAATGCAGCGATTTCATCCTGGTGCAAGCTATTTAAATCGTGCCATTGGTATGTGTTACCCTGTAGTTTCTAGTTTATCACTGCAGAACAAATTCAATTAAGTGTTTGATCAATTTTATTACTGCTCTGTTCTTTATTTTATGGTTCAAGCTACGATTTACATATGCTGCACAATCACTGGCAATATTGGATAAACGCTGTTCTTTTACTGATTAAATACTGAAGGTATTGATGGTTAAGACCACGATTTCAGTACACTATATATTGATATTTATTTAAATGAGAAGTGTCAAGAAAAAAATTATGAATTATGAATAATTTCCCGTAAAGGAATTTAATTGATGACTGTTCATTCAGCACTGGGAAACTGAGCAGAACCTTGTAGTCTGTATCCTAGGGTTATAGATTTGCTATTTAAATTGTTTTTTTTTTATCTCAGTCCTTTTTGCTTTCATAAATCAATTATTGTGTGCTTAAAAAAGAAACAAATGAAGTCACCCTTGTAAAAGGATTTTGTATCTGTAAGTTGCAGTATTTTTCATCTGTCAGTAGATTTAATTTACAGTTAGCTAAATTCCAGATAAGTCTAGCCCCTAAGTCCTAAAACCTGGATGTGTCTCGAAGTTTACTGACCCAGATTGATTTAAATTTAAGTTCTGATTCACATTGGTAGATCAGAGCCCAACATTTTGGCGTTGTTGCCAGGGAGGCACTGTAGAAGCAAACTTAGGAACCTTAGTTTTTTGATAAACATAAAATTTTCAAACAAAAACACAGAATAGGTTTTACTTTTATGTCAAGACTAAGAGACGAGAAAGGAAGATTTCTTAAAACCCCCCCAAAAACAGAACTAACAGGAGCTTCTCTTCCAAAAGGATTCATCTCAACAGTAGGTACTTCTAAAATGGCTGAGGAAGAGACAGGAAAAGGACCAACTGCCTAACAGAGAAGGGAATATGAGAGGATGCTGGAAATAGAGAACAAACGCAGACATGAGAGAAGAGAAGAAGAAAGGCGACATGAAAGAGAAGAAGAGAGGAGACATGATAGGGAAGAAGAAAGGAGACAAGAGAGGGATGAAACAACTGATCAGGAAGCCACTTTCAAATTCCCCATCCTGGATACTAGTATTATCTTAGGGGAAGATGTAAAAATGAAGAACATTCCACCCTCTGTTTTACCAAACTTCTATGGCCTGACCTCTGAAGATCCTGACTCTTTCCTATTCGAATTTGACATCTTGTGTCACACATATGGGTATACTGATGACACCCATAAGCTCCGTCTTTTTCCTGCTACCCTTAAAGCAGCTGCCTTGAAGTGGTTTATGGGCCTAGGAGAACATTCTATTACTAGCTGGGATGAAATGAGGAAGATCTTTCTTCAGAAATATCAGGCCTATTGTAGATCAAAGGATCTCAAAGATGACATCTTTGGAATGACTCAACAGGAAGATGAGAGTTTGGAGGAGTATTTGGAAAGGTTCTCATACAACTTACAAAAATCTAAATACAATTCTTTAACATCAAAGATGATTAGAACAATATTTCTGAAAGGGATAAGAGAAGAGTATTTATATAGTTTAAATGTTATGAGCAAAGGTGACATTTCTTACCTTCCTTTTGATGAGATACAAGATTTATGCCAGAAATATTCGAGAGGGAAGGCTAGGAATGGAAAAAGAGACATCATTACCAAAGTAAATAAGTCTGCAAACAGAGGTATTTCTTGGGCTGAGCTTGGAAATCTGCTAGAAGATTTCAAGACTGATTTATTGAGTACATTGGGCACACAGGTTGAAGTAGCAAAAACCAAGAAAAGACAAGAACAATAGGATCAGCAAGATCAAGCCTTGTCTATCTTTTGTCCTAAGTGTAGAAAGAAGCACCCACTCAAAGAATGTCCTTTAAATGCTGTTGAAATTTGTGGTTTATGTACTTTTAATCATAAAACTGATGACTGCCCTAGATTGAAAGAGTTGTAGGCAGCTCGAATGGAGGAGAATCAAAGCATGGAGTCTCTCTACTTCATGGGACAACGAAGACCTTGGCAGCCACGATTCTTAGGTATGTCTCAAGACCCTACGCAACAATTTCATGCAAATTATCAAACTCCTATTCAGAATTCATGGAGTGCACCCATGCCTTGGAAAACTTGGTCTCCTCCCTTAGCCCAATCTGCTCCAAATTGGAGAGGTTATGCTCATGGTAACCAAACATACCAGCAAGCTTATTTGCAGCCTTATCAACAACGTTCGGCTTATCCCCAATACTAGCAGCATCAAGTCCAAACTCCTTCTTATCAAGCCCCATCTTACCAAGTTCCATCTTTCCAACAACCCAATATGGCTCCTCAATTGGGTCCACCACCTCAACAGCTTCAATTACCATCCAATCAACCTCCACCTCGGCCTACCCAACTACCAGCTCAGCCAATTCCAAATCCAAACAATAAAACAGAAAGACCTATGTATAATGTTGATGATGGAATGGCACTTCCCTATTCAGTTCTTCCACTGCAAAATATCAATTTAAGATCTGGGAAAACCTTACAAAAAGAATCTCCTGTTATTTTAGAAGAACAAACAGAAAAACAGAAAACTCCAAAAAAATTAAATACAGAAAAATATCAGTCAGAAAATCAAAATAAAAAAGAAAAAACATTAGTAACATATGAACCTCCTTTCCCAGAAAGGTTGGTCAAAGAAAAACCTTCAATTTCCTTACTTGTTTTTGATGTTTTGAATGAGTTAAAAGATGCATATGTGAAAATTCCTTTACTGCAGGCTATAAAGGATATTCCAATTTTCACTAAAGCAGTTAAAGAATTATGTCTTAATAAAAGGAAGAAGGATCCATCCAAAATACATGTGGTAGGCAATCTAGCAGGACTAATGTCTAACACTATTTTCATTGAAAAGTATATGGATCCTGGGATTCCAATTGTTACAATTACTATTAATAATTTTTCAATTCCAAAGACATTGATTGAATTAGGTGCTGCCATTAATGTTATGACACTTGAGACAATGGAATACCTTCATTTGACAAACCTCAGACCAACAACAACAGTCTTGGAATTAGCTGATAGGTCTAAAATTACACCTGAAGGGGTCTTAGAAGATATCACTTTTTATTTAGACTCTTGGGAGTACCCTGTTGATTTCATAGTCCTACAGCCAAAGTCTAACCTAGGAGGTCACCCTTTGATTCTTGGCAGACCATGGCTGGCAATAGCAGATGCCTTCATAGGGTGCAGGTCAAGTAGCATGCTTATCTCACATGGGACAGAGAGGAAACAAATTACACTCTACCCTTCTGCCCAAAGACCTTCTACATTAGATCAGCTATCATGGATTAATGAGACTAAGGAACAAGAAGAAGAAGTGATTCAACCTATCCTGAGTATCAACCAGTTCTATGACTTTCAGGAAGCAGATAATGAAGATTTGTTAGACTATTTTATTGCTGAACCTGATATTTTTGAAGAATTAAGAGACATACAATATGCTGCAACAAATCAAGTTTTGGGCTATAATTTTCAGGAAAATTGCACAATACATTCTCTAGCATTGGCACTTCATGATATTTTCAATGTTCATTCAATCACAGATATTCAGAGTAAGACAATTGAAATCAGTCCAGGTAAAAGTTTGAATATAAGTGCACATCTTACTCCATCACAAGAAGAACAATTGATTAATTTACTGAATACACATTCACATGCATTTGCTTGGGAGTACACTGATATGCCTGGTATTCATCATGAGACATGCACTCACCATATTTACACAGATGATAAGATCAGGCCTCTTAGACAACCACAACGCAGAATGAACTCTATATTAAAAGAAATAGTAAAGGAAGAACTGCAAAAGTTGTTAAAAGTAGGGTTTATCTACCCCATTTCCGACAGCCAATGGGTGTCTCCCTTGGTTGTTGTTCCTAAAAAGAATGGTAAATGTCGCATATGTGTGGATTACAGGGAATTAAATAAAGCAACATTAAAAGACTACTTCCCATTGCCCTTCATTGATCAGGTGTTGGATACCCTAGCTGGCAAAGAGTACTTTTCATTTTTAGATGGTTTCAGTGGTTATAATCAAATCAGTATTGCAACAGAAGACTAGGACAAAACCACCTTTACATGTCCCTGGGGCACCTATGCCTACAAGGTGTTACCCTTTGGCTTATGTAATGCCCCAGCTACCTTTCAGAGGGCAGTCCTGGCCATCTTTGCAGACCTAATTCATGAGTGTGTCGAAATTTACATGGATGATTTTACTATGTATGGAAGTACATTTGAGGATTCCTTGGCCAATCTCGAGAAAATTTTAAAAAGATGTGTTGACTCAAATCTTTCCCTCAGTAATGAAAAATGTTTTATGATGATGACTGAGGGGATAGTTTTAGGACATCATATTTCTGCATCTGGAATAAAAGTAGATCCTGATAAAATTCAAATTATTGACAATTTATCTAAACCAACAACTCAAACAGATGTAAGAAGATTTTTAGGGTATGCAGGCTATTATCGTAGATTTATTGCAAATTTCAGTAAGATAGCTCTGCCATTGTTTAAATTGCTTTCCAAAGATGTGAATTTTAATTGGGATACTGATTGTCAATCTGCATTTCAGACACTTAAGGAGAAGCTCTCCACTGCACCCATTTTAAGGGGACCAAATTGGGCATTACCTTTTCATATTTCTACTGATGCCTCTGCTACTGCAATAGGGGCCTCATTGGGCCAGAAAGAACATACTTTGACTTATGCAATCTATTTTATAAGTAAAAATCTGACACCTGCAGAGTTAAACTATACAGTCACTGAAAACGAAATGCTGGCCGTGGTTCATGCTGTAAATAAGTTCCGTCATTATATAACTGGTTATGCAATTTTTGTCCATACAGATCATTCAGCATTACGATATTTAATGAACAATTCTATCACTAATGGTCGGATTACTAGATGGTTGTTACTAATGCAGGAATTCAACATCACTGTTCTAGATCGACCGGGACGAGAAAATCAAGTAGCAGACTTCCTGTCTCGTTTACACAATACTGGTGAGATTGTTCCTGTTTCTGATAGTTTTCCTGATGAACACCTGTTTGCAATTTCTGTTATCACTCCTTGGTATGCTGACATTGCTAATTACTTATCATCAGGACAATTACCACCATCTCTGACATCTAAAGAAAAGAAGAAGATAATTAAACAAAGTGCTAGGCATATATGGGTTAATGGTGACATCATTTACACAGGATATGACCTAATTATAAGAAGATGTGTACGAGAGGATGAAATATTCGATATTTTAAAGGCATGTCATGACGAACCGTGTGGTGGTCATTTTTCAGATAAAAGGACAGCATACAAGATACTCAATCTGGGGTATTATTGGCCTACTATCTTCAAGGATGCTAACAGGTATGTTAGAAGTTGTGATACTTGTCAATGGATGGGACGGCCAGTCCGGTCTGATGAAATACCACTCCATCGCCAAATCCTCATTGAACCATTTGAAAAGTGGGCCCTTAACTTCATTGGTCCAATTAATCTACCATCACAAGGGAAGAAGTATATTTTGGTCTGTACAGACTATGTTACTAAGTGGGTAGAGGCCAAGCCTTTACCAAGAGCCACGGAGCAGACTGTGGTAAACTTTCTTTTTGAAGAGATCTTTGTTAGATTTGGGGTACCTAGGGAAATTGTAACTGATCAAGGTGCCCAATTTACTTCCAAATTAGTGCAAGATATAGCAGAAAAATACAAGATCAAGCACAAAAAGTCCACCCCTTACCATCCACAAGCCAATGGCCAAGTGGAATCTACCAACAAAACCCTAGAAGGCATCATCACCAAAACTATTTAGATGCATAGGAAGGATTGGTCAGCAAAGCTTACTGAAGCTTTATGGGCATACCGGATCACTTGGAAAAACAGTACTGGCTTTTCTCCTTACCAGCTTGTCTACGGTAAGCAAGTCCTCCTCCCTATAGAGTTTCAAATCCATACATTCAAGTTGGCAGCAAATTTGGGCATGGATCTTTCTGAGGCTCAGCAAGAAAGAATACTTCAGTTGAACCAGCTAGATGAGATAAGACAGGCTGCCATAGAACACAATATTCTGATCCAACAGCAGCGAGCTCAATGGCGTGACAAATTTATCAAAAAGAAGCAATTTCATATTGGTGAATGGGCATTATTATTTGACTCAAAATTTAAAGATTTCAAAGCCAAATTCACTACTCATTGGCTTGGTCCATATGAGATTGTTGATGTCTATGACAATGGG
>LPNX010237976.1:212704-234156 GCA_001517045.1 Pseudotsuga menziesii | reverse complement strand
ATATATATATATATACATACATATATATATATATATATATATATATACATACATATATATATATACAAACATGCAATTCATGACAGGAGGATTTTGGGGCAAAGGTAGATACTGACCAGGCTCCCCCGCAAAGGTAGACATTGACCAGGCTCCCCAAAGCTAGGCTTTAGCATTTTATTTGCATCCCGATGAAGACCATCAAAATTGAATGTCAACATATCTAGAGCTCCTCTTCCCCAGCTCCATCCACTGCCAACAAAACACCCTTCAAAATTTCCAACAACTGTACCCCCTCCCGTCCCAAGTGCATAATCAAATCTACCTAAGCCATCTGCAGAATTCTTATCTATCTTCGCCTCGAAAATATTCTTCGCAATGGCCCAGACATCATCCAAACTTCGCACTTTCCCATCTCCTTCTGCAGCACACATGTTTACCACAGAAGTGTAGTATCCCAACCCCGTGTGCACAATACATATTTTTTCTTTCTTTCAAACTTCCTGTAAATGACTAATATCCATTCTCATACCATTGTCCGATGATGGCTATAGCATGGGATTGATAAGAAATAAATTGGAGGACTAGGATATAAGTTTGGATATGTGCTTGATGTATTCTTAGACTTGGTACTTTATTGCTGCACCTTATGGACTGATTTTGGAGTTTTGTCAAACACTTAGTGTGCACCTCCCTGTAGGTTGTTATCTGCCCTTGGTTTGTGGTTTATGAGATTGGAAGTTTAAAAGAACTGACTAATTGAATCCTTATGCATATATGACCTTTCATGCCCTGTAATATCTAAGCAAACACAAAAAAATTGCAATTTAAATTGACATTAATATTTCAGACTGTAAATGTAAATCAAATGTAACCACAATACCTCCACTCATATGAATAACAACAACGATACAAGGAGAAGTAAGATCTGGAATATATGGTCCTTTGTATGAAGTATTGGCATCCTCATAAGAACCAAATCTTGAGAGAGAAATCGCTACAACCAGCATACAATATATTACACCCACTGATAATATTGGAAATTTCCTGTAAGAGAACCTTCCTATAGCATCCAATGATGTAATACATGAGAGAAATGTGCCCAATTGCCCAAACTAAGCACCCAGCTATGATATAATCACTGTTTCCCTTCTAAATGATCCCAAACTAAGTGCTGTGACCCCTTTTCTTTAGAATTTATGGCAATTTTGGAAATAGTGGGTAAGATTCTTCCTTAATGCTGAATCCTGCCACAAAATTCCCTTCACAACACAGAGGTGTTCGCCATAAAGGCCGCCGTAGAATATATTTCGTATGATATTTAACACCCGAGGATTCAAACTCTAGACCACTCTATGTTTTAGAAAACAAAGATGCATGCACTAGAAAACCATTTTCGTACCTGTAAATAATCCCTCTGCCCCTTCCTTTTGTTTGCTTGTGCTTCAGTTGGGCGGGTCAGTGATCAAATTTGAAATTTGAAGGTTTCGTTTGCTTGCACTTCAGTTGGGCGGGTCAGTGATCAAATTTGAAATTTGAAGGGTGATAAATTTTAGAGACGAAGGAAATATAAATAATTGTACTTCAATTCACAAGTATAAATTAACTAAACCCTTTGACCAATATTTTTTTTTAAAATTTTTATAATTTTAAATAATTGAGCACCTTTTAATATTTACATGAAAAAAAATGATATATTTTTAATAAAATTTATTTTGAACACATTAAGTTGTCATATGTGTATCATTAACACTAGAGTAACAACTATTCTATTGTATTTTGTCCAGTTTGAGCATGATAAGGCATGATAACGAGGAAGAAGACCTAAAATTATGGACTTCACCTTCAAAGAATTCCTTGCAATTACATTGATAAGGAGTGATAAGAATATCACAACAATACAACGTGTCAAATATTAGTTGATATTGTTAATTAAATACTTATATGGTAAATTTAATATAAGACTTACTTATAGTTGTCTCTTACTCTTTGACACATCACAACAATACAACGTGTCAAATCTTAGTTGATATTGTTAATTAAATACTTATATGGTAAATTTAATATAATACTTACTTATAGTTGTCTCTTACTCTTTGCGTCTTGACACATTTAATATTTTATGGTCCTCTTTGTGCCTTGACCCAATTCGTATTATAAGTTGAGGATGTGCATGCATAATAATCCTTAGTTATGATTATGAGATGAGGATTTAAAGAGAAGAGGATGTAAAGACACGGAATTTTTATATGTATTTTGGTGGCGTCGAGGACAAATGTTGTGAGAAACCACAAATGTTTGGAAGGATGGAGGGAGATTACATCATGATCATGCCACCCATCAGATTGAAGACTATTCTTGAGCCAAGAATTGTTTTTTTAATTTTATTAATAATTATTGTTTATTCATATCGTGTGCCCAATGACACCTCTCTATAGCAATGCGTAAATCGACCTTTTCACAGTTTGTTATCCTACCTACATGCCATTATTTGTATTTGCATGACATCGCGTGTTTTTTATAGTTTTCATGAGTCCATGATATTCATGCAAGAAATGAAGTCTTGTAGAGGAGGACTTATCAAACCGGCCTTTTGAATTTCATTTTGATGAAAAAAGAGTGGACATGGGTAGCGAGGTTCACATAGGTAGTAGTAACAAAGTTTTAAGTTCGTTTCGGGCCTAGTAGTAGACTAGTATACGTTCTTTTTTTCTATAGTCATAGTTGTTGACAAATTGTCACACTTTATATTGCAGCTCCAAGTGACTTAGGAGTGAGAGTCGCATCTCGATGGCTAGTGCCTCATAGTCATCAATGATTACTATCCATCTTGCACAACTAAGCAGTGAGTGCATGACATGAGTGAGTAAGTGATTATAATTTATCATGTTTCCAATATTTTGAATGATGAGTTGAACTTTATAGTATAGGAATTTCAACATATTGACAAATTTATATGGATGGGCAATTTCAAATGTCGCCCTTCTTTTGAAATGTAGATATAAATTACGCCCTTCTTAATTGGAAGGGTAAAATTCAGTTTTTAAATTTTTTTTGGAGGGAAATTTTAACTTTACACTTCTAGGAATGCCTAGAACCCTTTGGATGTCCAATGATACCTCTCTATAGCAATGCATAAATCGACCTTTGCACATTTTGTGATCCTAGCTACATGCCATTATTTGTATTTGCATGACATCACATGTTGTTTATAGTTTTTGTGAGTCCATGATATTCATGCAAGAAATGAAGTCTTGTAGAGACGGACTTATCAAACCGGCCTTTTGAATTTCATTTTGATGAAAAAAGAGTGGACATGGGTAGCGAAGTTCACATAGGTAGTAGGCACAAAGTTTTAAGCTCATTTTGGGCCTAGTAGTAGACTAGTAGATGTTCTTTTTTTCTATAGTTGTAGTTGTTGACAAATTGTCACACTTTAGATTGCACCTCCAAGTGACTCGGGAGTGAGAGTCGCATATCGATGGCTAGTGCCTCGTAGTCATCAATGATTACTATCCATCTCGCACAACTAAGCAGTGAGTGCATGACATGAGTGAGTGAGTGATTATAATTTATGATATTTCCAATATTTTGAATGATGATTTGAAATTTATAGTATAGGAATTTTAACATCTTGACAAATTTATATGGATTGGTAATTTCAAATGCCGCCCTTCTTTTGAAATGTTGATATAAATTACGCCCTTCTTGGAAGGGTAAAATTCAATTTTTATATTTTTTTTGGAGGGAAATTTTAACTTTACACTTCTGGGAAGGGCTAGGAAGGGTTCAATTTTGAACGTTGCATGTACTTTGTACTTATGGAATTTCCATGTTCTTGGAGAAACACTCGAGAGTCGGGCTTTTGAGTCGTGGGGTTCGATGGCCCTCTCCCGATTCTTGGGTCCACCCTCCATGCTATTATCTTTGGGTGTTTGTGTCATTATGATGTACACTTTGACATTGGTATATTATTTAATTACATCATTAGTTAATTGACAACTTGGTTTTCCAAATTTCTTTGGATGTGTGGCTTTGAGTATTTTTAAGGCTCTCTTATATAGGAATGGTCAAGGTGCACTAAAAATGTAAGTGAAACTAATTATTATTGATTTTTCAAGTTAATTATTATCGATTTGTTTAGTATACCTCTTTGTTAATATTGTTTATGATATTTTTAAGTAGAGCTTTCTCCTATGCTTACTAGGGGTAGTGATGATGTGCTAAAAAATGAACCTCAAATAATTGTGATAATTCTTATTGATTATTCTTTAGGAAATTTTCATGGAGAGTCTTCCTATCCCTAATAGGAGTGGTGACAGGCATGTTGATAACTAAACCTATATAGTTATGATAAACTCCCATTGATTTCTCTCTTCAACGATTCTTGGGTATCTCACTTCTATACATACTAGAAACAATTAAGAATGCATTGATAATAAAAAATGGGCTACTTGTGGTGAACTCTCACCAATTTATTACTTAAAGGAATCTCAAATTGATCCCACCTATGCTTATAAAGAGTAGTAAGGGGTGCATTGTGAATAAAAAATTGGGATAATTGTCATAAATTTCCACTGATCTATCATTTTTTAGATTCTTAGATAGACTTCACTTTCACCTATCAAGAGTCACTAGGGGTGCACTAAGAAATGGACTTGGGATAATTGTAGTAAACTCCCACTAATTTATCACAATTGGGAATTTTCACGTAGAACCCTACTATGCCTACTAGGAGTGGTTAGGGATGCATTAAGAATCAAACCTTGACTAATTGTGGTAAACTATCATTGATGTACTGATACAAAGATTCTCATGTAGAGCCCTATTACCCCCTATTAGGAGCAATTATAGGTGCTTTAATAATGGAACATGAGCTAGTGTGGTAAAGTCCCATTGATCTATTATTCCATGGATTCTCAAGGAGATCCCCCAAACATCTATTAGGAGTGGCCATGGGTGTGTTGAGAATGTTGATAATTAAAAATGGGCTAAACGTAATGACCTCTCATAGAACTACTACTTTGGGGATTCTCAAGGATCCTATTCCTACTAGAAGTGATTAGAGGTGTATTGAGAATTCGGGCCTAAGCTATTTGTGGTAAACTTCCATTGATCTACCACTGTATTTTTAAGCAGAGGCCCCTACACTTACCAAGGGTAACTAGTGGTGCATTTAGAATCAAACTTTGATTAGCCATGTTAAACTTCCACTAGTCCACTACATCAAGGATTCTCGGTTAGAGCCCTCTTATTCCTATCAGAAGCAATTAAGGGTATGTTGAGAATTAAACATGGAATAGTTGTGTTAAACTCCCACCATTTCATTACTTCAAGGATTTTTAGGTAGAACCCTCTTATGCCTATTAGAAATGGCTATGGGTGCACTAACAATTTGACTTGCGATAGTTGGTGTATCCCACATCAATCCATTGCTTGAGGGATTCACAAATACAAGGCACATAACTCTACTAGGAGTCGAGGGGTCTGTTGAGAATCGAACATTGGTTAGTTGTAAATTATTATGCAATAAATTCCCAAAATAACATAAAATTAGAAGAGAGAGTAACCAAATAATAATCAATAAAAAGTAATGCTAATAAAACAATTGAAATGTAATGTCACAATATCTAGGGATTACCATAAACTCCCCTCGATCTACTACATAAAGATTTTTTAGTAGATGTCATCCACGCCTACCAAGAGTGGTTAGAGATGCATTGAGAATGGGGCCTAATCTAGTTGTAGTAAAATCCCAATGATCTATTGCTATGGGGATTCACATGTTATGCCTTCCTATGTCTAGTAGGACTAGTTAAAGGTGCATAAATATTAAAAAATGAGCTATTGTGGTAAGCTCCCAATGATCTACCTATTTTAAGGATTTCTTAGTAGATATCTCTTAAGAGTAGCTAGGGGTACATTAAGAATTAACCATGGGTTAATTATAGTGATCTCTCACTACTCTATCACCTTGAACAATCTTAAATCGAGCATTCCTACACATACTAGAAGCAACGAGGGATAAACTAAAAATTGATCTTGAAGTAGTTATGATAAATTTCCATTAATTTGTGTTGACTCCACAACCTAATCAACTCATGTGCTTCTTCTTTAATGCGACTACATTTGAAAACATTTCTATTAGCATTCCCTCCCACTCTTCATGTTTGAATTAGAATGTGGGCATCTACATTCAAAATTAATTTTTTAATATTAACAACTTAAGTTTTTTAACATAATGTGACTCTTCATATGTAAGATTATTAATTACACAATATCTTCATGCTAGATTGAACCTCACAATGAAAGAAGAATGAAGGAGATTGATTTTACAATGAAAAATTCATAAACATGCATAGTGAAATTGAACATAGAAGTAACACTCGAATTGGAGAAATAACTAGACTGAATATTCATCAATATATATGCAATACATCCAACTTATCATTGAAATGTTGTCGAGGATAAGTGCCATTAAGTTCACTCAAATTCCATCAAGGTCACTCAAATGCTATTAAGGTCACTCAAATAGTGTCGAGGACAAGTGAATGTCAACGTAAAGTACATCATACATCACATCATCATAATCATTGACATCGTCATCATCAACATCAATAAGTACATCATCAACAACATCATTGTCATCATCGTCCTCATCAACAAATACATCATCAACCACATCATTGTCATCATCATTGATAGGGTCACTCATATGCCATTATAATTCATCACCAGTCATCAACATTTGGATCCATGTCATGTTGTTTCAATCACTCAAATGCCATTAAGGTCACTAAAATGTCATCGACAAAAAATAAATTCCATTACAACAGGATTTAGGTGATATTAATATGTCTCTCACATGTCATTATGAATATTTAAGTTCCATTAGGACTAGTCAATATCCAGAAGTATTATGACATGCATCATCATCGTGGACATCGATGTTGTCATCATCATCATCGTCATCAATGCCATATGTTACATCAACACCATATTGATCATCATCCTCATTATCATCGTCATCTTCAACATTAAGTACATCGTTAAAAAACTCATCATCGTCATTGTCGTTATGGTCAGTCATATGCCATTAGTGTTCTTAATCACTCATCACCATTATGATTCATGTCATGTAATTGTTAAGGTCATTTATATGTCGTTACAGTCATTTCGATGATAGTAGGGTCATTTAGATGTCATTACAGACATTTACGTGCCATTAAAATAAATTAGGATCCAAAAGTTCTACCACATGCATAATCATCGTTGACATCCACATCACCATCAACATCATACAATAAATCAACATCATTGTCATCATCATATTCATCATCAACATAATTGTGATAATACTGAGCAAGGAACCCTACTACCTCACAGAAATGGATGATATAGTATTATACTTATCAATCATATCCACACAATCTATCATAATTATCGTAATGCATCATCATCATGTTGTTAGGGACAATCAGATGCCATTAGGATCTATCAAATTTTGTTGGGGACACTCAAATGCCATTACAACAATTTAGGTGACATTAAGGTAATTTACCCCTCATTATGATTAATCAATATCCAAAAATGGCATGATTACGATAATTTAGGTGCCACTATGATAAATCAAGATCCAAAAGTACTATCACATGAATCATGATCATTGACATTGATCACTGACATTGAAATTAAGAAATATGACGTTATGTCGGATGTTTTACAAACACAATTCCTAGCTCTAAACCTAGTGCAATTCATAGTGCTATTTCAGACAATTTTTGGGAGGCTATTCTGGGCGTTATATGGGATGCTTTTTTGGACGATAATTGGAATGCTAATTGGGATGCCAATTGTGATGCTAATTAGGACTATAAATTGGGACATTAATTGGGATGATAATTATCGTCCAAAATAGCGCCAATTTTTAAATTGGGATGCTACATGGGACAAAAATTTGGATGCTAATTGGGATGCTGATTTGGACGCTAATGATTCGTCCAAAATAGCGCCAAATTTTAAATTGGGACGCTAATTGAGATTCTAATTGGGACAGTAATTAGTGTCCAAAATAGCGCCAACTTTTAAAAAGAGCTGCAAATAACGCCATTAAAAGTGCCATCCCGTGAAAAAGCGTCCACTTTGTCCAAAAAATGATGAAAAAGACACTAAAAGTGATAGTGGATGCTAAAAAGGAAGCTAATAGAGACGCTAATCACAGGGTTTTGTTGTAGTGTGTAGGTTGTCTGTCAAGGATATTACACATCAAAGCCACATAATTGAGTATGGCGTTGGATTCTTACTTTCTCTGGTGGTTCCTTATGGAGCACCATATCTTTATATTTATTCAATTATTTCGCATTCCCAAGCATGCCCTCTTTTGCATGAGAACATCTCACTAGGTAACTACTCAGGTCTTTGAGGTTCTTTCATGTCATGATCCTAAAACATCTATTCTTCCTCATCAATTCTGTGTGGTTTGTATATTTCTACAATTCTAGGAGTTTCATGATCCCGTTCATCTTATTGATTTTTTCTTGACTTTCTAAAATTTGTATCTTCATCAAATCTGACATCTCTGCTAAGTTCAATTTGACGGTATCCTAGGATATAGATTTGGTAAGCCTTTGATTGCTCACTATATCCTACAAACATTCCCTTCTTTCCTGAAGGGTCCAACTTCGATCTCTTCTCCTTGGGAGTGTGTATGTATACCAAACAACTAAATATATTTAGCTGACTAACTTCAATATTTTCTTCGAGAAACATCTCTTCTAGATTCTTATTTCCAAGAGCACTATGAGAGATTATGTTATGTACATAGAATTTTGTTCTAGTTGCTTTTACCCATAGGTACATAGGTAGATCTTGATCATGGATCATGGCTTTTACTACTTCCATGAGAGATCTAATATTCCTTTTACCCACACCATTCTATTGAGTATTATAGGGGATGGTGAGCTCCCTCTTCACCCCATCTTATTTGCAGCAATCAATTAATTAACTTGATGTGAACTCACATCCATTATCTGATCTTAATGTCTTGATCCTTTTTTCGGAGAGGTTTTCCACAAGATATTTAATCTCCTTGAAATTTTCAAATACTTCATCTTTCTTCTTCAAGAAATATATCCAATTAATCATCAATAAAAGAAGCATAATAAACATATCACTTAGTGAAGTGGATTGCATTGGTCTGCACACATATGAGTGGACAATTTCTAAGGTCCCTTTTACTTTACTATCATTGTTTGGAAAATGGTTCTTTGTTTTCTTTCCTTGTGCACACTCCTTCATGGTCTACTTGAATCTCCGATTCACCACCTAAATCATAATTGGAAATGCTTTGTAATGTATATAATAAAGTCTTCTATGCCATAATTCATATGAGATTATAATACTAGCCATCAATGTTGAATATGCATGTCCCTATAATTTGTAGAGTCCACCTTCTTTAACTCCAATCACTACTGCATCATCTATAGCTTTCCCTTTGGGCCACATGAGGACTTCACCATCTACGAAAGAAACTCTAAAACCTTTATTATCTAAATATGATATAGAAAGGATATTCTTCTTTAAACTTGGGACATATAGAACATCCTTCATCTTCATGGAATTTCTGGATTTTAGCTTATAAGAGGCTTCTCCCATTCCTTTTATGGGATATTGGTAATCATATCAAAGATTTACTTTGTGTGGGGAGTCCTTCTGTACAAGACATGAGAGAGAATCATTGTAACTTTTCATATGCTTGGAGGAACCACTATCTACTAGCCAAGAATCACTTCCATATGAAACTGAACCTGTGAGGGCTGAAATCAAAACATATTCTTCACATGAATCTTCATCTTCTTTAGTCTTGTTCTCATCTTCTTGATCATCATCTTCAAGGGTATGGGTTTGGAACCTTTTGTTCCTATTCTTTATATGCTCTTCCTTAAGGGGGAATTTAATGGATATGTGTCCCATCTAGTTGTAAGTGAAGCATTCAAAATATGAGAAGTCCCTCTTGACCCTTTTATTTCTTTGAGACCCTTGACTTCTTCTGGGAGGATGATCATGACTCTTCCTCTTGTTCTTGCCTTTGGTATGGGATGCCAAAGCTTGATCTTGATTTTCATTCATATTCTCTTCTATTATTTCTATTCTTTCTTCTTATTGAACACATTCTTCCCATAACTTTCAGAACTTGGTCAAATTTCTTCTAGAATACATTCCTTGAATGAAAGATTCACATTCTCTTGGGAGTCCATTCAAGGTGGTCATTACAACTTCTGCTTCTTCTACCATGTCACCAATAACTTCCAATTGCTCCTTGATTTGGGATACTCTTGTGAATTATTATTGCATAGTCTCTAACTTATGAACCTTCACACTCTTGAGTTGATTTCTCAAGGTCATCTCCCTATTGATATTTCTTCCTTTAAATAGGCTAGACATGGCATCAAACATTTCCTTTGTTTTTTTCCTTGAATATACTTGAGGGATCAAGTGATATTTGATGGAGGAAGCTATGATCTTCTTAGCCATGATCATATCATTCTTATGCTTGGAATTTGCTTCATCTTCTTTTGGTTATGCAACTTCCTCCTTTATGAATCCTTCTAAATCATTCTCTTATAAGATGAGTATGATCCTATACTTCCACGCTATGAAGTTCTCAAAACCCTTAATATTTTCATATAGCTTGGTATTGTTTGTAATATTAAACAATATGAGAAACTCAAATGGAAATAGAAGAAATAATACTTGGAAAAACTGCTTCTGGATGACTTCCTTCGGGATGACCTAGGGTTTTATGGTAAAACCCTAAATTTTCAGCTGAGATCACTTGCATGGATGAGTGGTGGAAAATATGTGCCTCCCCAAGGCTAGATAGACTATACATTTATTTTATTGATCTTGGTGATGGAACCTTGAAAAATATGAAGCCCTAGTTCTCCCTGGTAGTAGTGTTGGGCCCAAAAATGAAAATTCTCAAAATTCTCTTCTGCTTTCATAGAGAGATGCACCCTCCTAGGGTGAGTTGAGTGAGCCCTCTTTTTAGTTGATATGTTGAGGGAATTGTTTGGAATAATAAACCTTAGCTGCACAATGTCTCCTTTCAGGGTGGCTATGATACCATGTTAGTTTTTCTTAAATTTCTTAGATTATATTATAAAAAAATTCATAATAGTAGGATCATTGAAAGAACAACAAGCACAACAACAAAATGAACACAAATATTTTCCTAGGGAAAACCACAAGGGAGAAAACCTCGCAAAACTTACTTAATATAGAACTCAACCAATATCCTGAATATAACTCCTCCTCTCTCTCCAGTTTACTTCTTCTTCTCTCTCTGGAAAACTTGCTTGAGTGAAGTGTCTACAAATGAAGGATGTGCCTCTCTAATTATATTTGACTCTTGAATTGACCTAAAACCTAACTGGATTGACTTGTCCAGCAAGACACCAAAATAATATTTATTATAATGACTCATGGGTACTATTGACCCAAATTACATTGAGAGTTTTATATTGATTCTTTCAATGACTCTTACATGATCAATTACATCAGTAACATATCCTGAAGGAGGAATAGAAATAGAATATCTTCCAAAGCTACATTATTTTAAAAATTGGTGGTTCGATTCCTTCGTTGCTTACCATAAATTAATAAATGATATTGCAATGTATTTTGTAAATATGCTAGTAACCGATGGAAATTATTGAATAAAAATGATTAAATATACTACAAATTGATGAAAAATAATGATTAAAATGACTAAATATACTACTATGTGACGACAATCAGTGATTACAATGACTAAATATACTACTGGTTGATGATAATTAATAATAAAATTGACTAACTATACTACTTGTTAACGACAATCAATGACTACAACTACTAAAGAAATGACCAGATAACAACAATCGATGACTAATATAACAACTAAATATACTACAAAGTTGATGAATTAGAACAACCAATAAATGACTAATATTTTAGTCATAAATTTAATCGCATTATAAGTGACTAACAATAAACTACTAATAGTTAAGTGACCAAAATTAGTAATTCATATGCAAATATTAGTAGTTTTTTTAGTCATAAATTTCTCTTTTTTCTACTAGTGCCGATATGTGCACAAAATGTTGTCCGGACTATGTATCTCTTAGAAATAGAGATGTAGTACCCATATGGTAACCAACTTTTCTCCACTGCATAATTCAACTATCACGAGCATGAATGCGTCAATACAAAGATCGACACAAAATCTTGATTGGGTTAAAAAATTGTATGTTTATGCAAACTACCAGAGCATTAGATCTGCTATGTCCAATGTATGGCAATTGTGGGAAGCATGGAAACTACAAATAATGCACTTGCATGAGATACTAAAAAAATTGCAAAGAGGCAAATCGAGTTCCACATTTTGTGGCTCAATTCAAAGAACAGATGAAAGAAATCCTTGGTGCTCATAAATTGTATCAACTTCTTTCTATAAGGTTAGCTCCTGGTTACCTTGATGCTATGGAAGAGAAACACATCCTCACTTATCACTCAATATCAAAATTAGTTTGGCCTCTTGTTTAAAAATGAATTGATGGTTTTGATCACTTACCTAGAGGAAAATCCTTTTGAGTTTATAACTAATATAGAAGCTAAATAGGTTCCAATTGATAAATGTCTTAACAATGTTCTTTGATTGAAAATACTGCACCAAGTAATCTTGACTGCAATAGTGGTGGGATATATTTAAAGTTTAATTAGAAATGGTCGGTGATATGCATATATTAATTGGGAACTCTGGCTGGGAACCAAACTAGTTGAGGAAACTATACATTTAGAATTAGGATGTACATGAGTTGGATCATTTATTTCGAGATCGGGACCATAATATGTGCAAGCTTTAGGAATGCAATAAATTTGACTCAAGGACGAGTCCATGCTTGTGGTTGGGGCATGTTGGATCTTTTGTTTTTGGAAAGGACAATAATTGTGGAAGACTGTTGTATAGGAAAGTTTCCTATGGCTAGGGTTTAGGAGGCCATCAACGTACTAGGGTTGAAAGAGAGATGCAAATGGTTCTGCAAGTATATTTAAACACGTTCATAGATTGGAATGGTTCATACCTTATCCAAATGAAGGTTGATCCAAGCAGCCCTTCAATCCTCCTCTTTCTCCTCTTTCTCCAAGAGACCTGCAAAATGAATTATACCTTCCTCAAACGAATATGACCACATATAAATCAATGATAATCAAATAAACATGAGATAATTATTTGACTAACATCATCATATGATCAAAATAGATATTCAAACACACATTGAACATTGATTTGGGAAGAAGAAGGACATTACATCTTTATTAATCATGAAAAGAAGTACAATTATACCTTCTCTTCAAGTTGGACACCTCACGAAACCTTGATCTGGTTCTGCTTCTTCTCGTCTCCAAGGAACTCAGCCTCCAAGCTCTACAACACAAGGAGAAATATTCTAGGGCAAAGGTGGGGGGCAAGAGAGTCCCAATTCCTCCAGCATGACAATGCAAAAGATTCAAGTCTCCTCTCATGGACCTCGCTACCTCTATTTATATGCTTCTAAAGAGATAGTGTTGAAGAAAAAGTAGTTACAACTGAAGGAGTCATTTTCACAACCACCCAAACTACCCAAACTTTGAGAAACTTTTTTTTTACGTCTACAGGAAAAACACGCGGGTTTCAGAGACAACAGTCGCGTATTCAGGAGGTACACGTGAGTTGCAATGTAAATAGTCACGTATTTAGGGAACACGTGGGTATTATATATAACAAGTCGCATGCAACATGCATGTTTCCTTAAGGAAACTCGCATGTACATCAAAAATCTCATTTTTAGGGTATTTTGGGGTACGGGTAGTACCATTGGCAATAAATGGTAGGGATATTGACCTGCTTCGATCCCAAAATGATGGAATTTTAGGAATTTTCAGACTTTAGTGTCTTCTAGAAAGTTTTAGCTGACTCAAATAACTTTCCAAATATGTAGAGAAGAGGTCAAATGGAGTTACGAAATGCTAGATATGGGTCCTCCAAGTTAGGTGTTTTTCCAGTGACTTTCAGTGAATTTTATGAAGTGTCATCGTGGAAGTGTCGACATGAGACAAAATCATGGGAAAGTGGTCACAGGAAGAGATGTGTCATTTTGAGCTATAACAGATGCCCCCTAATGTATGAGTTTAGAGGGGAAGACGATATCCAAAATACATTATAAAGGAAAAAACTGAGTATGGAGAGAGGAGAGAATCCAAGATCAAAAGGCTCAAACTAAGGTACTTGAAAGAGAGATAAATGTGAGATAAAACTGATCTCTTAAACATACGAGTCCATATACAAATCATCGCCATAAATATACAAGCAGATCCAACATTTGTATAACTGATGAAACTATCATGGTCGCTCAGTAGGCAAAAAGGTGCCATATCAAATCTAAAGGAGTCATGGCCACAAGTGAACATGGTGGATCCATGCTCAACAATTGATCATAGCCACAAAAATACATGGTGGATCTATCTCTCAGCAAAATTTCATACAAAGTGTGACAAGGTCTTGCACAATTTGGGTAATATCAAAATATAAAAATGCTACTATCAGCCCAAGGTTTTCAATCCAAACCGCCCAAAAGGTATGAATCCTAACCATGCGAATAAAGGAGTTGAAGTCGAACATGGAGGAAACTGTTTGATTACCGGTCAATAATGATAACCATTAACAAACGTGAGGCAAACCACCATTAATGAAAATGGTCTCCAAGGTACCTATTACATTCTAACAAATGTGAATACAAGGACTTGAAGTCAAAAACTAGAAGAATCCATCGAGTAGGAGATAGTAAGGTATTCCCACTACCCAATAGTGATGGAAATTTCCACTGATGATTGCAATCCCTAAGGTGCTATCATAAACTCTAAATCACATTCCCAGAGAAATATGTGTTGTATTTGATAGGAAGAGATACATTGGAAGGAAGGCATTAAGGCATCCTTCATCATCCAACATGAGGTAATTCAAAGAATAATTGGATCTGGAACTGGTACTGAGTTTCACGACAAGGACCACCAAAGATATGATGTAATGAACTGATACTAGGGAATGGATGACACAAAAGGTTAAGGAAACTGCAGCATGGTCGACAAAAAAAGTCAAGGAATCTACAGAATGGCCGACAAAGGTTTATCCTTGAACAATGAGCACGACACAAAAGTGACCTAGGAAGCTTTTGACACAAAATACCAACGACACAAATCCGCAATGTAGGATACAATGACAGATTCCCCATATAATTGGAAAAGAAGCCAAATGGAGGAGTAATAAAATCTGAATAAGGATAAAGTCAAAATCTAAGACCCAACTGTTGATAGAATCAAAACTAGTGCTTTGTTCAAGGAGACAAGACTTGTTGCCATGATGTAAAATACATGTGAATGAACTTTCTATCCCTCTTTATTGTAAAGGTTTAACAAGTCCAAGAAATCCAATTTGGGACCTTCTTCATTTTTAGCAAGCTCGAAGAAGAGATAGAATAATTCTTGATAATGAACTGATTTGTGGATTTTACGAGCTCGAATTAGTGAATGCTCGATGATGTTTTCATAGTTTAGAGAGTCTGAAAACTCCAAAGAAGACTCCAGGGGGGGAAATTTTTCATCCAATTTAGTCTCCTAAGGTAGGAAAAGTATAAAACAAACCACAGAAGAACTCTCTTAGATCCCGAAGGACTAAGGTATACCTTTTTCGTACTTAGTCGGCAAGGTCCGAAAAAGGGGTAAACTATCACCAGACCGACGCACCTTCAGAAGTGGCATGTAGCTTGAGTTTAACGAGTGTGAAGGAAGGAAATATCACTCAAAAAGATCCATTTGATTATGATAAATGGGGCTTACAACAGTAAATTCGATGCTCTTTTGTTTAGGTTTTAGCGAGCATGACAAAGACATAAAGTACGCGTAGAATATTTTTCATGTTTACGTCCATAGAATGAAAAAGAGAAAACTAAGCTCGTACTGGGGGTTCCTTTTTCATAATTTTAGTCCCTCAGGTCTGGAAAAGTGATAAACCTATACCTGAGAATACTCTTCTTAATTCCAAAGAAAAGAGAGTGCTCCTTTTCGTATTATTCCACATGGTTCGAAAAAGCGATAAACTACCACCAATGTGGATGCCTGTTCACTTATTCTTAATGCATTTGAATGAACAAGTTTACTCGACATTCAAGTCTGTTTTGAGGAGTCAGACTTAAGACTAAAGAAACTCCATATATTTCCCATCAAGTTTTAATGAGTCCGAAAAATTCAAGTCGCAACCTCCTTACTGTTTTTAACGAGCTTGAAGGAGAGAAGAAAAAATGCTCTAAATGCGAGGAGACGAGTGTCATAGGAAAAAGAAACTAGTTCCAAGTGCAAGGAACATACCTATGCATAATGCAAGGAAAGAGAGAAAGATAAGGAAACTCGGGGAGCATCTCCTCCAGGTAAAGGGTGTCAAGTTGCAAAGGTAAAAAGGTACAAGGCTGAGTGATGATGAGAGTAGATATGAGGGATTATACAACGAACTAAAAGCATGGAAGACGACATCAATAGTGTCAATTATTAGTCTTTTCAATAGTGTCAATGTTTTAAATGGTTAGTGTCAATGTTTTAAATGTTTTAGTCTTTTCAATAGTGTTAACATGACTTGCAGTGGTTGACTAATTGTCCTCAGCATGAACCATAGAGGCTGAGAGACTTCCCCCAGCATGACCTACAGAGGCTAAGAGACTGGGTCCAACATGACTTGTAGAGGTTGGATGAGAAACAACAACATTACCTACAGAGGCTGAATGGTTAGGATCAAGATACTTTGTAGAAATTGAGTGTGTGTCCCCAACATGACCTTCAGAGGCTAGGTGGATGGATCCAAAATGAATTGCAGAGGTAGGATGGGGAGGTTCAACTTGACATACAGAGGTTGAAAGGGTTCCCTCAGCATGAACTACAGAGGATGAGCGACTGGATCCAACATGACCTGGAAAGGTTGGAAGGATCCCACCAACATGATCAACAAAGGCTGGATGGTGAAGATCAGCTTGACTTGCAAAGGTTGAGTCCTTAGATCCAACATGACCTGTAGAGGTTGGATAGGTGCCCCCAGCATGAACTGTAGAGGTTGGGTGGTGAATTTCAACTTGAACTATAGAGGTTGACCGAGTTCCCCCTTTCTTATGTGTCTTCTTCCTATTCCTCCTTCTTTTACTCCTTTTAGACTGTCGGTTACTAGTATCAGTACTTTCACCGCATGAGGTAGAAGGAGGAGGAGAAGCGACTACAAGTGAAGGGTAAGTAGCGTTTTGATGCCCTTGATATAAGGAGCTTACTTGAGAAGCATCATGAGCATTCAGGATAGTTGGAGTGGAAAAAAACCACACCGGTATATCCCTAGGGTGAATCCAGGTAGATTCAAGGTGGCTATCAAAGGAACACCAACATTCCTTGTGAGAGGAATAGTACAAGGAGTTCCTAGCATGGGGATCTCTTAGTTGGTTTTCAAAGGGGTGTTAGCCATAGTTTCAAACAATAAGAAAAATTCTAAGCTCGAGAGGCAACCAAAAGTACAAAGCACACACTTGAAGGGAAACTAAGTACATACAAACCACACAACACTCACTAAAAATTCCTAAATCCAAACAAAAAAACATGTATAAGATATTCCTTCTAGAAGAAAGCTGATAGACAATTACTTAGCATCCCTGTAGATGTTCTTAAGCGGAAGTGGAGGAATCACCCAATCGCCCTCCCACACCTTATACCAGGGTTAACTTCCAAGCCCATCCAAGGTAGACCAGAAATAGTCTTCCGGTATACTTTGTATGAACCCTAATGTCAGAGAGACTAAAGGGTACCATAACTATACTAAGAGTCTGGGGGGATAGTTGCAAGCCTAATTCGTACACATGGCTAGGGTAGAAAATCCTAAAACCCTGTCAACACCGGCATCGCATGGGGCCCAAGAGGTGATATTGACTGAAGTCCCCATATGTGTAAAAATCCTGATCTACACTCGAACAAGGAATTAAAGGGTTATCTCCTTAGTCCAGGTCTTCACACAGCCTCATGCTTAACTCATGTGTGAGAGGAGCTTCCCGAATGCACTCAATATAGAGGAGGATTTACCTAGTGATGGGCCAACTACATCTGAAATCAAGTACTCGTGGATAGTTAAAACTCCCTAGTCCATAAGTCTAGCCTAAGATAGTTGGTGTAAGAGCCTAAAAAAGAAAACTTACTAGTAATTTTTAATTATGTCATTCTTTTTAATTGACTGTTATTAGTCAGAGGTAATGGTGTGAAACTCGTATGGTGTTTTGACTCAAAGAAACAAAATTACTAAGCAAAGAGAAATGAAATGCAAAAAGAAAAAAAATATTCTCTTTCTTTTTTCAAATAGAAACTTGAAAGCCACAAAAGAACAATTTCTTTTTATTTTTTCAAAAATAATGATATGCAGTGCATTAAAGACAAAACCCTAATCTACATGCATATTAAACAACTATATGTTCTTTTTATTTTTCTTTTATAAATGCAAAAGAAAAACTACCTACAAACAAAAGTATGGAGATGACAAGAACAAAGCAAAAGGAACTCTGTTATACAACCACCAAACAGACTCTAGAATGCCCTAAAGTCAATATAAACCCTACTTGGAAGGAAGGCTTGCATAAGAGACAAGTCAAATAATTTGGCAAGGTGAATTTAACCAACAAAATAAGAAGGAAACATAGACCAATAAGCTCCTAAGTTCAGACAAAGATCACTAACAGAGCCTGACCAAAGGCATAAGCCAAAAATCATGGCAAGCAAAGGGGGCGGGGGGGATGAGCAAAGAGAAAACCATAATGCTAAAAAAATACTTACCACAGATAAAGAACACCCAAAAGGGATGAAAATAACTCCCTGGAGTCATGCACCTACAAAGGTCCCCAAAAGACCTACCAAACAACATTAAAAACCACAAAATGAGGAAAAAACACTGCTTCTGAGGCACACGTTGGTTTCACTACTGACAGGTCGCATGTCATATGTGGGTTAATAATATAGAAGGTCGTGTGTATAAACTAGACACATTACTGTTTAGTCTGCAACTCGCGTGTGGGTGGGAAAAGGCTTAAAAAATCCAAAAACCGCCTTAAGAAGGCATGGGAGGTGTGCTATCAGACTGATAAGGTGTTCCTAAGTGGAAAGAAGGACCTAAAAACTTGAAAAAGATAGGAAGAAATACAGAGAAATACCAAAAAGACAAGGCTCTCCCCAGTGGAGTCGCCAGTTCTGTTGTAGAGTAAAGTTTCCTATGGCTAGGGTTTAAGAGGCCATCAACGTACTGGGGTTGAAAGAGAGATGCAAATGGTTCTGCAAGTATATATAAATAGGTTCAAATATTGGAATGGTTCATACCTTATCCAAATGAAGGTTGATCCAAGAAGCCCTTCAATCCTCCTCTTGCTCCTCTTGCTCTAAGATACTTGCAAAACGAATTATACCTTCCTCGAACCAATATGACCACATATAAAGAAATGATAATCAAATAAACATCATATAATGATCTAACTAACATCATCATATGATCAAAATAGAGATTCAAACACACATTGAACACTTATTTGGGAAGAAGAAGGACATCACATATTTATTAATCATTAAAAGAAGTACAAATATACCTTCTCTTCAAGTTGGGCACCTCACGAAACCTTGATCTGGTTCTACTGCTTCTCTTCTCCAAGGAACTTAGCCTCCAAGCTCTGCAACACAAGGATAAATCTTCTAGGGAAAATGTGGGGGGAAAGAGAGTCCCAATTCCTCTAGCATGACAATGCAAAAAATTCAAGTCTCCTCTCATGGACCTCCCTACCTCTATTTATATGCTTCTGAAGAGATAGGGTCAAAGACAAAGTAGTTACAACTGAAGGAGTTAGTTGCATAACCACCCAAACTACCCAAACTTTGAGAAATTTTTTTTTGACATCTACAAGAAAAACACGCGGGTTTTAGAGAAAACAGTCGCATATTCAGGAGGTACATGCGGGTTGCAATGTAAATAGTCACGTATTCAGGGAACACGCGGGTTTCCTTAAGGAAACTTGTGTGTACATAAAAAATATAAGTTTTATTGTATGTCTAGGAATTTTCAGACTTTGGTGTCTTCTAGAAAGTTTTAGCTGACTCAAATACCTTTCCAATGGTGTAGATAAGAGGTCAAACAAAGTTACATAACACCAGATATGGGTCCTCCAAGTTAGGTATTTTTCCAGTGACTTTCATGAAGTGTCGACATGTGACGAAATCATGGGAAAGTGGTCATAGGAAGAGATGTGTCATTTTGAGATATAAAAAATACCATGTGAAAAACAAGGAAAAAGTTTGCAGAAATACTTAGTGTCCACAACCATATGATATCTAGTTCCATGACTATATAAAGAGAAAAAGTCAAGCAAGAGTGGGGTGTATGAGGTTAGACGAGAAGGAAACAATCAAAGAACCAATAAAAATAATAATCATCATATTCTCAGTGGCTGATGAATTTTGTTATGTATCTTGGTCTTGGGATTGGGGTTTTTACGAACCCATTAGAGGAAATTTCAACTCAAAATGGGCCTTTTAACTTTTATTCAAATTCCATGTCATCATGTGTTAGCCAATGAAATTCCTTTAAATTTGAAATACCGTATAGGTCTTAAACACTTTTTTAATATAAATTTGGGGATAGGTATCATAAAAAAAACTACTTTTATTTTGTATTTTTGACATATCTCCCCATGTTTTTACTCAAATTTTGATCGACAGAACTCGTTGGATGCGGAATTTAATTCCGCATCCAACGAGCTCTCCCGATCGAAATTTGAGTAAAAACACGAGGAGATATGTCAAAAATACAAACAAAAAGTAGTTTTTTTCTTTTCTTCCTCCAAAATTAATTAATATTATTTTATTATTTTAACTATTATTTATTAATTCATTTTAGGAGGCCCATTTTGAGTTGAAATTTCCTCTAATGATTCCATAAACTAAGACTATAGATCCTCTTGTATGTATTGTATTGAAGGTCCATGAATGAATACAAATTGGTATTATTGGGCCCCTTCTATTTTTATTGTATATTCTGTGAATGTTGTCTTTGTTCTTTGTTTTCTACCAATTGTATAACTATGTTATAACTTATGAATATGCAATGCATATATGTTGCGATATATGTCACCTTCAAGTTTATACTTGTAGTCAACCCTCCTTATCATAAAAAAATCTAGGCTGTGCTTCAGGTGAGACCCTCTCTTTTAGGATATTGAAAATGCCAGCACACTATATGACAATGAACACCTTTGTTGGCCCACGCGCAAGAACCCCAATATCATTTTGTGCCAACGAAAACTACTCTCTATATCTTACTATCAGACTCT
>LPNX010237976.1:197029-212234 GCA_001517045.1 Pseudotsuga menziesii | reverse complement strand
ATATATGTATCATAAGAAAAATATCGTCATATTTAATCTATGGAAAATCCATCATACAACCATAACATACACAATTAGGTTTCAATTTTCATATAATCATGTAGTTAGATTTTGCATGTTAGGTATGTTATATTCTTTGCATGTAAATCGATAGTTTAAGTCGATATTCGATTGATATTGAAGTCGATAGGTGATGGAAGTCTGATTGATTAGATGACTAGAATAGTTGATTGGTTAATGAACATGACCGGTTGACAAGAATTCAACGAGCATAAAGCAGGCAGGAATTCGACAAACACCCAGAAGACAAGAAGCTCAACTAGAAGTTGACTATGGAAGACTCAATCAAGTCAATGCTAATAGAAAAACAATATTCAGTTAGGAAGTTGAGGATTTCCATTAATGGAGAAATTTGTTGTATCTAACTTGAGTATCATGTCTTAGTGTATGTGTTACATCTATAAATATCATATAATGTAAAAGACTAAGTGTACTTGTATGAGTTGAGAAGTAGAATGTAATGAATTCACACTTGAGCTGTTGTGATCTAGTAGATCGTTGTTGTAAACATTGTTTAAGAGTGTTGATAATAGATGAGCGGTAAAGCTCACTGGATTGCTAGTTTTTCCAAGTAAAGGGTTGTCTATGATAAATTTATGTGTGTTATGTGACTATGTTTATTCCATTGTTAACTTGTGTTATGTCTATCTATTAGAATCATTATGCATAATCATTGGAAAATGTATCAAATCATTGACATGGTATTTGAGCAATATTTGGCTTCAAGGGGATGCCTTTGTCGTTGAGGGTTTTTTAGTTTGATTCCATATTTGGAAAATATCTAGTTTCAATGGGAAATATAGAACATTGATTCTTAGTTGGAATGGCCAACGGTTCAAGGATATATATTGAAAAACTTAATGGATATAATTTTGAGCTTTGGAAGTTCAAAATGGACCACCTTGCAGATTGAGAGTAGTTGGTTGCTTTAATCTTTAGAACAACTGTGACAAGTATGTCATTGGAAGATTGCCGCTACAAGGAAAAGGACATGTACTGTAGGTTTTTAGTGTTACAATATTGGTCACTATTCTAAAAAAAACCTCTGGTATAACCTCCTCCAATGGTACTAGATGTTTTAGTAGCTTTTTTTACGAAAATTTATTATAATTAAAAAAAACTCAATGGCCAAAGGATTTAGCAAAGGTTTGTTTATTAGTGCGTTTTATTCAAACAAACACACTAGTGCTAACAAATGCAAAACACATTGGTGTTTTTAAAAGAAATATATGCACCAATGCATACAAAAATTTGAAAGCATCATATTCACCGATGCTTGATTATACATATAGCACCGATGTGCACCAAAATTTTAAATGGATTCAGTGCTTTATAACAACATATGAATTGGTGTTTTATACTAAAGGTAGCACTAGTTCTTATGAACTATAAAAAATCACTAGTGCTTACTGACTATCACAAATCACTGATGTGATATGTGAAGGAAACCACATTCGTAAAGTTGACTATCACTATATTTTTAAAACTTAAAGGTGCGGTTAATATAGAGTAGCACACTAGGGCATAATAATAAAAAAAACATTGGGGCATAAAATGAGTATTCTGTTGCACTAAGTATCTATTGTTTTAAGTGCATCGATACTACATTTTTGTAGACACACCAGTGCAATTGAAATGATCAGAAGCACTGATGATTATTTTATGTGACATTGCACCAGAATTTTATATTTTATTTTTATTTTCTTTAATTTCATTATTCATAAAAAATTGAAATATTTTTTATAGTAGTATTCATTTGAATTTTAATTATTGCATTTGGATTAATTCATTATATCATAATTTTTCACATCTATTGTGATATTTAGTCATCCATATATTTAATTAGAAATGTAACATTTCACAACAACAATGGAGAATGTAATAGAGTAAAAAACATTATCTTGTTATATATGAATAAGAGTCCCTTTGTCATACAAAATGGGACAACAAAAAGTTCACAACAATGAAAATATTAACATGCATGTAATTATTACACTTATTGGCAACCCGTTGTCTTTCAATTGGGACACTATGTCCAATACATTATACAAAGTGTTTGATTTTCACAGACAATTATTTCAAAATATACAATAGCTTGCATTAACATCCAAAATATATGGATCATCATTCTTTGCTAGAATCATGGTCAGTGCTAGAGACACTTGTTTGACTTGGTTTATTTGGATGAATGTGTTGTTTATTTCCTCAATTGTTTTCCTTTTCTTCAGCTTTCATCTACAAACATAAAAATAAAGTGTAATGATTGTATCTACATTGATGGGAATATTGAAAATTAAAATATATAATATACACGAATGTAAACTGAAAAATGACCTATCATATAAATAATTGAGTCTTGAATTATACACATTCTTTCAAAACCAAATCTCATGCCTTCTATCAACAACTCTTTTGTTGGCTCCACTCCATACTTTGTTTATTGTAAATTTTATACCCTGTAACAAATCATAGATTTAATATAATATATTTTTGTTAACATCAAGGATTTAATATAAAAGATTTTACAAATTCCATAATTAATTTTTGGTATGCCAACATATACTCACAACCCATACTTAACCATTTTCAATCAATTTTTTTGATGGCTCTTCTTTGTATGTTAACACCTGTTTGAAGACATCCAAGGATGGTTGGTGTAAATTAAAAAATTAAAATATAAATATCACAACCAATTTGAAATCTTAAGATGTTATAAGGAAATCACAACTACTCACAAACTTTGGTATCAACCCGTTATTGTCCTATCTAATGTGTTGAATGGGTTCAATTTTGTTTTATTTTATGCAACAAAACAATTTAAAAATAATACTTAACAATAAATTAATTAATTACATGTACATAATAGAAAAATTTAATGATTTGATACATTTGATGCACGATGTTGTTGAGATGTATCCTCCTACAATGCAATTATGTCCATTTCCTTGACCATCTCCTTGTACACATTTTTGGACATCCCTAATAACACATTTCAAATATCAACTTGTTCATCCTTTGAGATTTTCATAATATTCCTGAAAATTTAAAATGACATTAAATTATTTTTATACTGATATGAAAAATACATATAGTATAATTAATATTAATAAATGAATTCTTTGTAGTAGTAGATATATATTTTATAAAAACATGTTTAGGAATATTACTTTTTGAATGATTCTTTTTTGTTGCAATGTCTCAACAACCATTTATTTGGAAATGCCTCTTGTAGTTTAGATATAACATGATTTTTGGAATCATTAGATTTATTTTGTATTGTAAATGGAAATTATGTCGATATGTTCTTTCCACTATATCCCTCATAGTTTTATAAAAGTGTTGGATCTCTTTTATTAACTTCTAGCACCACTCTAGATGAGCTAAGGACAAATTCATCATATTTAACATCTTTCATAATTTGTTTTTTTTCTAATGCCATTCCCTTCTGTTGCTGTGAGTCCATGCATACCATTCAACATATGTGAATTAAATTGCTTGAAACATATTAGTGAATATTCTTAAGTACAATATTACTGAAAATTCAAGAAAAAATTATATTGATTACTTTTCAATTCACGCGATCCATACCTTTGCAACTTTTCTACTAAGGTTTTATGCTCTTCTGCATTTAGATTGAAAAGAATATTATCGAGCTTCCTCATTATTTGGATCTACATGTCACACATTAATGAATACACATTAGTTAATTTTACAAATAATTCAAACATATTCATTTAATACAGAAATTACAAAGAACTTGCTTTCTTCGCAATTTTGGATATGCTCCCATTTGACTAAAATTATTGTTCATTGAACTCTTATCATGCATTTTATATCAATAAAAATGTGGCCCATTAAATTGAGAATCTATTAAGTATATTATACAAATAATTGCATAGCTTCAAAATAAAAAATCAATTTTCCATTTCGATGCGTTTGCATAAACAAAACACATCAATGCTTCTCACACTTGAACACACTGTTAACCAGAACTAAATAAAAATATTCATATATGTATTTTTCTATGTGATTTATATATTATAAATCACTGGTAGTCAAACTGGTGTGATTTTACTCTTAACGCACCGATGCATTTGAACAAATCTATCGCACCGAAAACTGCGTAAGCAATTTTTTTTAAATTAAAAAATTAAACAAAATGACAAAGCTAACATGGGTTTAGATTCGACCTAGGAAGAGGTCCCATCCCACCCAATACCTTATATATAAAACAAAAAACTCATTAAATATAAAATCCCTAAAATAAAAAAATCCTAATTATGAAACAATAGAGGGATTTAAACCCTAATGTAAAAATTTTTAGCCACATAAAACGAAAGAAAGCAACAAAAAAACAAGAGTTCCAACGTTGAAGGTATATATATATATATATATCCCGGTAGGCTAGATGAAGTGGTAGAGTGTTGTAAGTTGTGAGCAAAGTGTCTCATGGTTAAATCCTCGGGAGGCTATACACCGCTATATAAGGGCCTCACTTGATGTTCCCATCGCGTTATCTATGTAATCCGAGCGAATGGGCGAGGCCCCTTTGGGTGGGCCACCTATTCATATTCTCTAATTGAAATTTCAACAAAATAATGAAATAGTGTTTTTTTAAACATTTTATAGAATTTGTTTTTGAAATTGAAATTCATGCTCTTTTTTTTTCACTTTATGGGAAAATAATTTGTGTCATTTTTATTTTTATTTTCCGGATAATGATGTGCTATTTACACATGTGCATTGGTGCGTCATAAAAAGAAACACACCATAAATATATATTTTTAATTTTTTTTTTGAAATAGCAATTCACTAGAAAGATATGAATGCACACGTGCACAAATATTCATTGTGCACCATATTGGCATTCAATAGATTTTTTTAAGAATATCATAACGTGGTGCATATTAAAATTACAACTGCATCAATGCACCTTCATGTACTAAGCATATTGAGGTAAACAATATTGAAAATTGCATAGACAATTATCCACTATCAAATATAAATATGTTTTCTTTTACATGTTTTTTGTGGATGTTCCAACACAACGCACATGTAGTTTAACCACACTAGTGTGTTCCATTGCTCAAGATGCACTGATGCAGTTGTATTATTAAAGCACACTAGATTACTTAAAAATCCCTATAAATTTCTATTTCAACTTAAAATGATATAATCATATCAAATGTTCTTTTAAGATTCAACCAAACCGATCATAATACTTCATAGTATACATACACTACTTAAACTCACTTTATTTTACGACATGGTTTCAAAACTATATTGAAAGTTAGATTGTGATATGGTTCTTAAAATTTATTTTAGGACTGTAGACACATATTGATTGTTGATTTGGCTCAAATACAGGAATAAAATGTTATAATATCAAATGACATTTATTTATTTATTTCTTTGTTTTTTGTTTTTTTTTAACCATTAGTTTTAAAATTTTAGTTTTAATTTTTTTTTTTCAAAACATGAGTTATTTTGTTTGTTTTTTAATCTTTTTCAAATATTTTTTTTCTCTTTTAAAAAGAAATTATCTCTAATCTTGTCTTCGAAAAAAAATTTGTTATAAATTTGTCACAATTTTCGTCTTCTTTTTATTTCTTATTTTTTGGGGCTAAAATTGTCTTTTTGTTTCCTATTTTTGCAACAATGTTTTTTTTTAACACATGGTTTTGAAATGAAAAAGGGCGCTACTAGTAGCACCACTTTTATTTTGGGGGTTGATTCATGGTTTTGATTGCAAGGAGCATTGGACGGGGTTTCAAAAAATTTGTAAATTATCCCCCCCAAAAATGGTGCCACCGATAGTACCCGTTTTTGAAACATGGGTTGTTTTTGGTGTTTTTAATGCAAAACTATGAGTTTTTGTGGATAGGGTTCTTGTTCTAAGTATACAGTTCTCACTCTATAATATAAGAGGTTGGAAGTGTCAAGAATTAACTGATATTGTTTGTATGTTTGATAAGGAATTGTAGACGAGTTTCATGGACTTGTAGGTTCATCTTCTAATTCACCTAATTTATGAGGTTGAATTAGTAGGGGTGGTCTCATGTCATTGGATGTTCTTCTTAGAGAGGTATATGAGAAAATAAATATGACATATGAGATTGGCATTTGTTCACTTTTTTACAGGTGTATTTGTTCCATCTATGTGGGCATATGAGAATCATTTTTTGCACTGAGGATGATGATGGGCGTCTTACACAATACTATGAAGTGGAAGTAGAGTTCGACCAATCTAGACCTGCTAGCCACAATGATCAAAACCTAATAGGGGGACAATGGGTTATGTCGAAAAGATATAAGAGATCATTCAAGTGGACTTCTCATTTTTCCAATGTGTTATTTTTAGGTGCAAGTGGTGGGACACATTTGACATTAATAATGTAAAGGAGGATCGTGATAGTGGGTTGATATGTATCAAATATATAAAGAAGTGGGATAAATCTAAGGATCCTTTTCTTTTACCAAAACATTGCAACCAAGTGTTTTTTACCCAAATGTATTGGATAGGTCTTGGTGGTTTGTATTACGACATGGCCCTAGATCTAAACATATTTTTTATAACAACAATGTTATCATGGCAAGTGAGGAAGATAATCAAGTTGTTGGCAACATAGAATGATATGTATATTTGTATTTCATCATTTACAATGTTGATATATCATTTTATTATTGTTATCTTTAATTCTATAACTATATTGTTTATTTTCATGTTATGACGGTGGAAATGAAAAGTTGATTATCATATGTTTTCCAACAATTTTAGTTGGATAATAGTCAATATGATGTGAAATGTGTTTGCCTATCAAGTAATTTGTGATTGTATGAATGGTTAATTGAAAAATATTTTACTTGAAGGTATTTATATCTCATTGCATATTTAGTATAAAATATTATAATTATTGTGACACCATTATAATGACATGTCATATTGAAAAATATAGGTCCGTGTGTATCATATGTGAGTTGATATTTAATATGAATTTCTAACAATATGGAAATACTCACTTTATATTAATTATGTTAATATTAACTAGTAAGTAATAAATAAATTTAATATTAATTCGAAATATATAGTTCATTTACAAATTAATTCCACTTAAAAAGGACATCTATAATGTGCGAATATATTTTATTTATTTGTTAAATAACACTAACACACTCATTATATTTTCTTCTATTAAATTACATAATGTTGATACCTTCACTAATCACAAAACCACTTTCAAACTCCAATAATGCAATCACATTAAGGTTTTCCTAATTGAAGTTATTTATAACAATTCACCAACTCATCGTCACTAGCATGGATACTACAAAGATTTTATAAATCCTAAATTCAATGATCAAAACTAATTTTGCCAATGGGACTCATAACCTCCATAATGAAACTACTCAATAATGTAACAAAAATCAATAGATTGTGATGATTGATTTTGTAAAATTTATGGTAAATAGGAGGTGAGGAAAGAACATCATTCATTTTCACATGGCCCACATTTAATAACTTAATAAAAAACTTTACTTAGATTTATATCTTAGTTTCTCTTTCTTCTTAATAAAATTACTATGAACTTGGTATTTCCATTTCTTATTTCCCTATGTATCTTGTTATTGCAAGATTGTAATTGTAAGAGTATTGTGTGATTATACACTTGTAACTAAAATTGACATTTATAGATTTGCAAGTTTGTATTTTTAATTGCAATTTTAAAATTTCACAAATTATTTTGTAATTTTGCAATTTGCAAACGTAATTGTGAATTCATAATTGTAATTCGCAAATTCTGATTGTAGCAGTAATTGCAATTTGTGTTTGTAAATTTATAGAACTTGTAATTATCTAATTTGTAAATCTAATTAGTAATTTCTTATTGTAATTGTAATTTGAGTTGTGAAATTGTAATAATGATTGTAAATTGTAATTGTGATTGTATCTTGCAATTATAACTAAGATTGTGCACAATTTGTAATTATAGTTATATCTAATATAAAAGACATCAACAAAAATATAAAAATAAATAAATAATATATTGCATAACATACATGAATCATACTTATCAACACAAAATACATCATACAGATGAAGATCAATATCATAAAATAATTTGACATCCCATTGAGTTCATAAAAAAATAAGTACATATATACATAACAATAAAAAATATTGCAATATGATCATCAAATTAATGCCCACCACTACCATCACCTAACATCATGTAACATATTATCATTGTCATCATCGTGACCACCTACTAAACATAAACATCATCTAAATAACCATCACACATGTGTGACAAATATCATCTAATATACACATCTATCATCACCGATCAAACATAATATACACAACTATCATCAATTCTTTTTATTTTTGGGAATTTTATGTTACATAACGTAACATGAAAACATCTCCCCTATACTGGGATGGATTACCCGTTGATCTAGCAATGGAGACAACTTATCTACCACATCCTGTTGAAACCTATCATTTGGTCTGCGTCGTAGGTTGGGTCTATGCAATGTAGGCACCTTAGGCTCCTACATATTGTCATCATATTGAATTTGTGGAGGCCCCTCCCCATTGAAAGTTATAATGTATGAAAAATATAGTATACAACAATAGTTAGACAATTTAATAAAACAATTTAAAGAATAAGACAATAAAATGCAACTATATTAATTTAAACATAACGTTAATGTTAACTCTATCATCCAGTGGCTCATCCTATGTGAAAAAGATGATGTGACATGCTCCCTAGTCCAACACCATGTACATATATGGAAAAGGGTCCAATGTACGGTCCTCCTCATATACATATATGGAACTCGACCTGCCCCCTCTTCGACATCATCTGTCCCCTTATGTGCATACACACCTTAGTCATTGACTTATGAGGGGGTGGTAAAATGATGACCTTGTGGCCATAAACCTCTCAAAAAATAAACAAAAAATATATGAACCAAAACAGGAGCTTTCCTTCCCATAAATTTGTGCACCACATTAATCAAAGCAAAAAAAAAAAACCTAAAAAAAATGGCGAACAACCTAATGCTTCTAGGTATCTCCACTAAAGAGTCTACATAAAATAAAAGAGGGAAACTAATTTGCTACCCATCAGTGGTGAGGTGCATGATGGTCATCACCAACAATGAAAGGAACCTAACCTCCTTTGTATTAAAAGCATAAATATGTAGCTAACCACAACGCACCTAAAAATCAACAAGATTAGTGACATTGTCAGAGATATATCTTTGGGAGTAGGTGAGTTGAATCTCTGTTTCAGCATGAAATGGAACATTGGGGAACTAGGGAAAATTCTCCCCTTCTAGATAACTTGGTGATGAAGTAAATGTATTCCTCAGTTCATTGGAAAAATTGATCGAGACCAATGTGGAATGACTGTCTATGGTGATTCCAACTATGGATCAACTACACCAACAAAGTCGAGTTTCCCTTGAGAAATGTAGCCTCCCGATAGAACTTCAGGAGGGTGATAAACTTCAATAGGTCTCATGTATGATCAATAATGGGGCAAGAGTACAAATACTTCTCCCTCTCTCTCACCTCCCACTCCTGTACAAATTTGTACTGGTCAACCTCCTACTGCTGCTGGTTGGCCTCTCATTGTTGACATCTCTGATTCACATATAACATTGAATAGTCTCATGAATAGACATAAAAAAAAAAATATTTCATTAAATGAGCATGTTATTTATTAACATCAAATAATAATTTTTTATCAAAATAAATGAATTTGACAAGTGCGACTAAATTACAGTAACACACTGTGATCAATGCTCTTGTAACGCAAGAGCACTACAAACAATGTGCTACAATAAAAAAATGGACCGAGTACATAAATAAAATATATTAAAATTGAAATCATATGGATAACCAATGCATTACAATGATAGAAGCACCTTGAACAATGCGCTACATTAACCCTAACAAACTGTATACCAATTTAGTTTTTAAAACAAAAAAAACGTGATTTTACATTCATCATACCTATGTGTGTGTTATTCTAAGATGCATCGGCGATATTTCAAATATTAAAAACGATGCTTCCATCAATATGAAGCACTAGCTGTTCAGTGTTAACATGTCTGCGCACTGTCAACGATGCTCAAACCTTTTCAAAGCACACAATAATAGGAGCACCTATTTCTGATTTTTATAATTATTTTTATTAGCATAATGGTGCTCCAATTACATGTCAACAAATCAAATAATCAGTGGGTACATGGTAACAAAGCACACTGATTAACGTGGTGATTTATTTTAATGTATTTAGTTTGGCAATTTGCTTTTCTAGACAATGCACGAGTGTGTGTGTTCTTTTAAGATACACCATTAATATTTTTCTAAATAGTAAAAATGATGCTTCCATCACTAGGAAGAACCTATGCAGTATTGAGACGTATGTGGAGTATAAAAAATGCTTAGAAGTTTTTAAACAATGCACGAGTGTGTGTTCTTTTAAGATACACCATTAATATTTTTCTAAATAGTAAAAACGATGCTTCCATCAGTAGGAAGAACCTATGCAGTATTGAGAAGTATGTGGAGAATAAAAAATGCTTAGAAGTTTTTAAAGCGCACTATAATAAGAGCACTTCTTTTCTAGTTTTATAATTATTTTTTATCCACATATCATTGCACATGTTACTCGACATTGCATCGAATAATCAGTGCACACATGTTAACAAATTGCACCGATTATTGGTTTTTTTATTATAAATATACTTAGTGTGATTTTGCGTCTAATATCATGTAATGCCCCGTTTTGGCCTTATTACCTAAACTATGATTACCTGATGTATATTATTATTATTGTGGAACTTCCTCAGTTGATGACATTGTGGATATATGGATATATTATTTCTTGGAATTTATATATATGTGTGTGATGTTAATATTATGAATTATGATCATGTTTTGATTACGTCTCTGATATGCAAATTCAATAGATAATGGTACGTGGATACCGATTTAAGTTATGTTCAAGTAAATGATTATGATGCGAGATGGATTATGCAAATGATTATATTTTGGTTGTTAGTATTAATAGATTATATACATGCACATGTCGAGGATTGAATGACATTTTGTTATGAGACTAACCGACAGGTTTAAAATAGCTAAGGGACAGCTGAGCCCTACAAAGTGTATGTACCTTGATAGAATGATTTCCAAAAGAGATATGGTATGTAAATGAATCATTATGGTAATGTATAATTACTGTGTTATTATCATGATGTGTGGATAGGTGCAACATTTCGGGAAAACCCAACTTCCCAAATTGGTTATTCGATGACAAAACTTGAGTATAACAATCGCAACACAGTCACTATGTCGATGTAGACATATTTCCTTGTTCCATTAGGGGGTGGAGCCATTACCCACCGTTTATCCTCGAAACCTTGATTCATGGAAGGGCTATGCTATGGCACACATACACTCCCCAAGGTGTGTGATGATGACTAGTGGGTTCCTACTGGGGAAGCTTGGTTGATAGAGCTGACACTTCTGCTTATAGGTTCTAACTGGAGTTAGGTCATGTAGTTGACACTCTAGGGTAGTCCAACAGAGGAAGAATAGGATTTGGAAGTTAGTTATGAATTATATAGAATTATGTAGTTAGATAGGAATGTCGTGGCAGTTTTAGAAGGGAAACTGATTAAAATTGTGTCAAAACCCTTTGCTAGATTCTTGTGTTGTGTTTCGATATATTATGTTGGTGTCGTAGCTTATTATGATATGAGTTAGAGACTAGATGTTTCAAATTCATGTTTAAGCATGTATCGACATATGAGTTAGCGACTAGATGTTTCAAATTCATGTTTAGGCATGCATCGACATATAGTAAGTTTGTGTGATTATGTGATGTGTGGTTGAGTACTATTAGTCACGATGTATGTAAGCATTAGATACACTTACATAAGTCGTCTACATATGTATAAGTTTGTTGAATTAATATTAAACTATTTTGATTAGGAGTTGATACACCATAATTATAACTAATTACATTAGTATGATCTACTTAGTTAAGCACTGATATTATTACATCAATTTAGTAATAAATGGGTGATTAAAAGTGATGAGGGTTAATTATAAATTGTAACCAATAAAAGTGAAATAATTTCAATGATAGCAGTAAAGTAAATAAGATTTTGATTAGGTTAAATGTTCACGGAAATACTTGGTTATTAGATAATTAAATAAGTATTAATGAGGTTAAATATTTTGAATAAGATTAATATCAACTTAGGATTGATTGTAATTAATAAAAATGTGGTAGCAAATCAATGCTAATTAGAATTATTTATTATTAATTAATACTAATTACAATTAATTAGAAGGCACTCATAAATGAATATTAATTACGATTAATTATTGTTAAGGTTCAATCACTAAATATGGTAGATAGTTCCATGCATAATTATTAACGTCAAAGGAAATAAAATGCTTGACTGAGGTGTGTGGTAATTGTAATTAAATAATAATTTGATTATAAAAGAAAACAAATTGATTAATAAATATATATTAATTAAAATTTTAATTGTTTTTATTGGGATGAGTGTAGAATGGGTTAATAGTACTATAAAAGGTGATGGCATTTAAAAATATATTATTTAATAGATAAATTAATATTAATTATGACTTAAATCTAAGTATGTGTTTACTACTACGCATGGAAATGGTTAAATAAATAATAATTATTTGTTATGAAGTGATGTAATAATTATAATACTAAATCAAGTATATGTCGTAGCTTTCAAACAAGCACACAAATCCAAGTTATTTAATAAAGTTAATGAGATCTCACATGTGGATGAGAGGGGGGTTGAAAAACAATGAATATGGGGATACAGGTAGTAATGGAGGGAGTTAGGCGGTGAAGAGAGGGGATCAAGGGGATAAAGGAAGGGGATCAAGGGGATAAAGGAAGGGGATCAAGGGGATAAAGGAAGGGACATGTGGATGAGAGGGGGGTTGAAAAAAAATGAATATGGGGATACAGGTAGTAATGAAGGGAGTTAGGAAGTGAAGAGAGGGGATAAAGGAAGGGAGACAAAGAGGATGGAAGGGGGTCCGAGAGGATTTTAGGAGAAAACCACAGAGCAGGTTGGTTTTCATGAAAATTGAGGAAAATTATAGTACTAGTTGAACTGTCAATACTCGGGTTTTGGGATCAGGGGTTCAAGAAACATCGTTTCTTGAAGCTAGGGAGTCGGTGAGGCTATTCCTAGCAGGCAGGGTGGTAGATCTATTTGGGCAGTTGGGTTTTTTTTTCAAGTCAAGAGAGAAAGATGCTAAGGGTAAAGCTCCATGACAAAGATACAATCAAATAATTATATTCAGGTATTTTCCTAAGTCTTTACCAGTTCTCCTTATACATGTTGCATTAAACTACAAAGGCATTTACTAATTTCTTAGATATATGCTATTCGAGATTAACAGAATGATGCAATGATTATTTCCCTGATATGTATTAAATTTGTGAGAGTATATATTCGGGTATTTTCCTAAGTATTTACCAATTCTCCTTATACATGTTGCATTAAACTACAAAGGTATTTACTAATTTCTTAGATATATGGTATTTACTAATTTCTTAGATATATGTTATTCGAGATTAACACAAGTATGCAATGATTATTCAAATTTGTCATAAAGTATATATATATATATATATATTACTGCCTTATACTCGCATTTAGGTACATAGAACCTGACTTTGACCTTCACTTAAGACAACAAACACATATATAAAGAAAAAACACACATATAAAGGAAACTAGAGATGAAAATTTAATTCATTAATTTAGAAATTTTAAGAAATTAAAGACCAGGAGGGAAAGCCCCTACACAAGCCCTTACACATGGTGGTTCCAAATATGGAACCATAGGGATTACTACAATTGGATTAGAACCTAATGGAAAATATGAAATTAAAATACTAGAACTAAAACAAGGAAAGAAAAAATTTGAAAATAGAAAAACTTGTATTAAACATTGGTTTGAATTTAAAATCATGTTTTATACATAGACAAATGCAAACATGATTTGGGAAAATTTGAAAATAGAAAAACTTGTATTAAACATTGGCTTGAATTTAAAATCATGTTTTGTACATAGACATATGCAAACTCGATTGTAGGGTAGCAAATCTGAACACTACTAGAAAATACAAAATGTAGGGTAGCAAATCTGAACACTACTAGAAAATACAAAATGTAGGGTAGCAAATTTGAACACTACTAGAAAATACAAAATATACAAAGAAGTTACGAAGGAGTGGATCCTGCAAGAAGGATTGTTGATGTTTGAAGCAAATCTCCCCAAAATAAACACCTAGAAGTTTACGCCCACAAAATAAAATGAACTAGATTAAAATCATTAGTAAACTCCTAAATTGGAAACAACTTCAACTTAATAAGTGATTATATATATATATTCTTTGTGTCCATAAAATGAACTAGATTAAAATCATTAGTAAACTCCTAAATTGGAAACAACTTCAACTTAATAAGTGATTATATATATATATTCTTTGTGTCCATTGGACATAGCTTGGGTGGTTGGAAGATTTGGTATTTGGTTATTGTGCTCCGCACTGGGTTCAAATTCGTTGTATGTAATGAAATATTAGGTTGTCGAGCCATTTATCGTGATTGGTCCTTTCAAGGTTGTTATTGTATACTTGATAAATTTATGAGATATTTTCGTGAGTGGACGTAGCCATGGTGTAAACATGCATGGCTTCCATGATGAAACACCTTTAAAATCTATATATATATATTTTATGGAATTAAGGACTAAAGGACAATGACTAAAAAATGGTCGGTAAAGTCCTATTTAGACATGGTTTAGTTACCCGTGATCTAAGAAAAATAGCCATTAGCTTATTTTAGTCACGTCATACTTTCCTTCTGAATATCCTCTTTCCACTTTTTTAATATGCTCATCATCTAGTTCCCGTCATGGATATATTCTATGTTTCCTTCCTTATGACTTGCCTCATGAACAACCTCTTTCCTGCAAGCAGGAAAGCACAACTTTATAATAGAGAATGCATGATCCGGAAGCTGGCAAACTAACTATAAATCATGGATCGTTTTTTCT
>LPNX010237976.1:52995-184069 GCA_001517045.1 Pseudotsuga menziesii | reverse complement strand
GTCCTTTCTGGCTTACAGAATTGCAAAAAAGTTTCAAACTCCATCCCTATTTATTCTTCGGAAGCTGCATTGTAAGTATATCTCTGAGAATAGTGTTAGATCTATCTCTAGAATATGAATATGATATACAATGTACATCTCATGTCTAGAATATGAAGAACCTTGACAGGAGGTCTGTGTATATGTGATTTTTGCTATTGTGTATATGCAAATTCTGATTTTTACTGAATGGAATATTGAAGTTTTGAACCACGTGAATGGAATATTGAAGTTCTGAATGGATTACTTTATGTCAATTTTCCTTCATCAGAGATAGTCTTGTTCTAAGACATGTTTACTCTTTGGCTTATTATAGGTTGTCATTCCGATTATGAATTGGGAGGCCTCAACCTTCAAAAGGCCTGTTCTGGCATTCCTGCTAATTGCCTCTATGGCTGTGTTCCCAGTTTTCTTGCTTCCATCAGGACCATCTATGTGGCTGGCAGGACTAATTTTTGGTTATGGCCTTGGGTTTCTTATAATAATGGCAGGCACTAGTATAGGCATGTCATTACATTACTTCATTGGGTCGCTATTTCACAATCGAATACATGTATGTATTCCAACCAACATTTATATTTCCTGTTGTGAATTTAGTGTACATGGTATATAATGTTCAAGTCAGATATTTTATGAAAATATAGTGTTGACATTCTACCATTTTTCATTTCAGACGTGGCTGAAAAGATGGCCCCAAAAAGCTGCTGTGATAAGACTAGTAGGAGAAGGAAGTTGGTTCCGTCAATTTCAACCCATTGCTCTTATAAGAGTCTCACCATTTCCTTACACAATTTTCAATTATGGTGTTGTTGCAACAAATGTCAAGTATGGTCCGTATATATGTGGGTCATTTGCTGGAATGGCGCCAGAGGCCTTGATTGCTATATACAGGTGATAAATTATCTGCTGTTTTACTAGCACAACTTTCATATGTACTTATCTTTAGAAGTTAGAACTGCTTTTATATGTTCTGCATGGGAATGCAAACCTTTTTTTGACGGGTTTGTCATTCAACTCTGATATGGGAAAATGTTGGTAAATGATAAAAAATATGGAGTACAATGAGTGGTTGGAACTTTATCATTTGAACATACGATAAGTGATAAACCAGGTTTTTTGCCTCTTTATATGAAATCGATAAAGCTTTTCAAAATTTGGTGTGGCAGAGTAGACTGATATTGTGACATTATAGCTTTTTGAATACATCATTGGCCTCTTAAAACCATGCAGATGAATGAAGCTAGAGTAGAAATTTGCTTCAAGATACAGTTTCCTATAAATTTTGAGGGTCAATGTTATATTTTAAAGTGATAACACTGCAATCAAATAGAAAACAAACTTTTGAATCAGATGTGATGGAGTAAAATTTGATTTTATGGTTACAATTAATGTTTTCATCTAATCTGATCAACGTTATGCCACAGAACATCATCTGTATTATTATTTACCTAAATATTTAGTTTCTACTGTTTTCTTATTTATTGACTAAGGTTATCTGTTGAAGGGATTATGTTTTCATGCCCGATTTATTCACTGTTTACACATATGTGACAATATTTTTTTTTTTAAAAACACACATAACCATCGCTTAAGCAGCGCCTCTTCCTATCGATTTTCCGACGCTTATACTCTATATCCGTCACTTAAGCAACGTCACTTCATGTCGCTTATCCGACGCTTACAGTTGATATCCATCGCTTCACTGACGGCATAAAGGATACTTTTAAAAAAAAATATGACTAGCCGTCGCTTATCCGATGGACCTTCTGTCACTTAACCGACGGCAAGAAGGTTATTTTTTCAAAAAAAATCACTATCGTCGAAGATATTCTATCGCTTAACCGACGCTTTAAATTTAACCGACAGTTACTAAGGTGTCACTTAACCGATGGTTATTTAGGTGTCGGATAGTCGACGACAAGTTTCTGACGCTTAAAAAAAAATCAAAGTGTCATACATGCGACAGGGAAGTGTCGAAAATCTGACATGACGGCCGTCGGATTTTTGGTCAAAATGTAGTAGTGGCATGAACAAGACCTGGTCAAGGAAATGATGATAATTGCCGATTTTATTAAAGATCACTTGATCCCTCAAGTGTCATATAAGAATACACCAAGGAAGATGTATGATGCACTCTACATAATGTATGAGGGAAGGAACATCAACAAAAAGATGAATCTGAGAGCTCAACTGAAGGGAACCAATATGAGCAAAGGAGAATGAATTCAAGACTAATTCATAAGGGTCTCCGAGTTCAGAGAATAAATACGTGCTATTGGAGACACCCTTGATGAGGATGAACTAGTTATGAATGCTCTCAATGGTCTCACTAGACCTTGGGACTCATTCATACATACTCTATGTTCCAGAAAATAAAGTATGAAGTTTGACATAGTATGGGAAGATTACATTCAAGAAGAAGCTAGAGTATCCAACATAGAAGCTCTATACAGAGAAGATGATTAGGCTCTAGCCATTTATACTAAAGAAAGGAAACAATCAAACTTCAAGAAGGGTAATCATAAACCTTCCAAGAAGAATTTTCAAAATAAGAAGAAGGATTATTCAAAGTATCAATGCTACAACTGTCATAAGATAGGACACCTAGCTAGAGAGTGTCCATCACCAAAGAACAACAACAACAAAAACAACAAGAGACATCATGCTCACCTAGCTGAAGATGAAGATGAGGAAGAAATACCTAGAAGGAGACTAACAAAAGAAGAAAATGCAGATGAATATGTATTATTCTCTGCACTCTTTGGGTCTGTAACACCTGAAGAATATACATGGCTTATTGATAGTGGTGCCTTAAAGAACAGGACAAGGAAGAAGCAAACTTTGCCAAGACTTGAAAAAATGAAGTCTCCTTAGAAGGTATCATTGGGAGATGACTATCAATATCCCATCAAAGGTATTGGTGAATCAAGCTACAAGCTTTATTTCAGGACATCCATGAAGATGAAGGAAGTGTTGTGTGTACCAGGTTTGAAAAAGAAACTACTTTCTGTCTGAGATCTAGATAAGAAAGGATATAGAATTGTTTTTATAGATGGACAGGTACTTATGTGGTCCAAAGGAAAGACACTTGAAGGAGAAGAAGAAGGACTGTATAAACTCAAAGGACATCCAGAGACGACCCTTGTCCATGAGACTACCGGCTCAAGTGAACTATGGCATAGGCGGCTTGCTCACACCAACTACAAAGCATTGCCCTATGTGAGCAAGGTGGTAACAAGGTTACCATATCTGAATATTGATCATGAGGGAACTTGAAAAGGATATGCAAGAGGAAATGAAATCAAGAATCCCTTTCCTAAAAGTGAAACAAATACTGAAGGTACATTAGAACTAATTCATTTTGATGTATGTGGTCCTATTCCCTCCACATCATTGAGTGGATATGAATATTATGTCACATTTATTGATGACTATTCAAGAAATACGTGGATATACTTCTTGAAAAACAAGAGTGGAGTGTTCAGGAAATTCAAGGAATTCAAATCCTTGATAGAGAACCATTCAAAAAAGAGAATCAAGACACTGAGATCAAATAACGGTGGAGAATACACTTCAAAGGAATTTGAAACATTCTGTAAGAAGGAAGGAATCAAGAGGGAACTAACCACTCCCTATAATCCCAAATAGAATGGTGTTGCGGAAACAAAGAATAGAATCATTATGGAAGCAGTAAAGACCATGATTCATGACCAAGACCTCCCCATGTACTTGTGGGATGAAGTAGGAAGGACAACCGTATAAGTGCAGAATAGATTATCTCACAGTGCTCTTGGATTCAAGACTCCTGAAGAGATGTATACAAGAAAGAAAACTGAAGTGATCCATATCAATATATTTGGCTGTCCAGTATATGTACATATTCTGAAAGAGAAGAGTACCAAGTTGGATCCTTCTAGAAAGAAGGGAATATTTGTTGGATATTGTGAAGTCTCCAAAACTTTTAGGATATACATTTCAGGATTCCATCATATCGAGATTAGTAGGGATGTAACATTTGATGAAGAGACATATCTTACGAAATAAAAAAGGTGTCAGCTTGAAGAATTACATGAAGAGGATGTACCTCCCAGAATGGTAGAAGCTGAACCCTCTCCTGAAATAGTAGCATCTAAAGATCACGATATGCTAGAACCTCAGGAACCCCCTAATATGGATATATCTCGAAAGAGAAAACCTTCTTGGATAAGAGAAATTATACAAGAAGCAAAGATATATGGATCTCCAGAAGTCTCCACAAGAAAACGCAAAATATCAAATCCATACTCCAGTTATGTAGCTTTGATGTGTGACCTTGTCTATCAAGAACCCACCAGCTATGAGGAAGATGTCCCAAAGAAAGAGTGGGTTTGAGCAATGACAAAAGAATATCAGTCAATAATGAAGAATAATGTTTGGGGTATAGTACCCAAACCAAAAAGCAAGAGTGTTCTATGTTTGAAATTGATCTATAAGATAAAACATGTTGGTGATGGAAGTATTGAAAAGTAAAAGGAAATATTTGTGGCTAGAGGATTCTCTCAGAAATAGGGGATTGATTATGAAGAGAATTTTGCTCCAGTATCAAGGTACACTTCTATCAGAACTATCATGGAACTTGCTTCCATGATGAAGTGGGATCTACACCAAATGGATGTAAATACAACCTTTCTAAATGGTGTGATTGAGGAAGAGGTTTACATCGAACAACCACAAGGATTGGAAGTCGAAGACAGAGTGAGTCATGTATGTAAGTTGAAAAAGGATCTGTATGGACTGAAGCAAGCTCCTAGAGCTTGGTATGGTAGAATAGATAGCTTATTGACAAGCTTGGGATTTACCAAGAGTAAAGTTGATCCTAACCTTTACATGAAGATTATTGATGATGAACCAGTCATACTATTATTGAATGTGGATGATCTATTTCTGAATGGAAATGAGAAACATATGACATATTGCAAGAAGAAGCTAGCTAAAGAATTTGAGATGAAAGATATTGGATTGATGCATTATTTACTAGGGCTAGAAGTGTGGTAGAGCCCAGAAGGAATGTTTTTGAATCAGGGAAAGTATGCAGTATAAATCTTTAAAAGATTTGATGTGTTGGATTGTAAAGCCATGGACACCAACATGAAGTTGTTGTCTGATAAGACACCAAAGTTAGTGGTTATGCCTAAGTACAGACAAATTATTGGGTCATTAATGCATCTAATGAACACAAGGCCAGATATATGCTTTACCATGAACACCTTGAGTCAGTATCTAGTTAAACCTAGACGGGTTCACCTGATAGCTACAAAGCATGTGATGAGGTGCCAAAAAGGTACGATATATTTTTGACTTTAATATTGTAGAGATCATGACTACAGATTATATGTATATACGTATTTATATTGGGAAGGAAGTGCCGTAGACAGAAAGAGCACCTCAGTTGGATTTTATTATATTGTATATGCCATGATATCATGGTTTAGTAAGAAACAATCCAGTGTTTTTCTCAGTACAGCTGAAGCAGAGTACATTGCAGCTTGCTCCGCTAGTTGTGAAGTGATATGACTTCAGAAGCTGATTTCAAGACTATTTAACATGGAGTTGGACACCACAATGACTCTTTGTGACAACCAGATTTGTATAAAGATGAAAGAGAATCTTTTGTGCCATGATAAATTGAAGCACATAGAAATCTAATATTTTTATATAAGGGATATGGTACAAAAGGTAGCTACAAAACTCCAGTATGTGATTACCGATGAGCAAGTTGCTGATGTACTGAACAAGCCTCTATCTCTAGTAAAGTTTGAATATTTTTGTGAAAATATTGGTGTAGTTCGAAAAGAATTTCCTCGCAAGGAGGAACAAGGATGGTACTACAAATGATGAAGATATGGAACTTATTCAGAAAGGAGGAACAAGTCAAATATATGGACTCTCCTCAGAAATGAAGAACAGGTCAAAGACATGAACCCTCTTCGGACAAAGGGGGATAAGGTTGATAATATGGATCCTCGCAGGAAAGGGGGAGTGATTATGAGATTGACATCGATGATGGGATGACAGTGATGCTCCAATATGAAAGATGTCAAGTGCACCTGAAGATGTTGACAAGGTCCAAATTTTACTTGTGGATGATATTATCCTCTCTTGAGGAAGGTAGGTATAACACTATATTCATGAGAGTGGCCATTACTAGCTAAGGATGGCCCTACAGATGTTACTTTCACATGGATAGTACCCACATTCATTTGTGTACACCGTATAATAAAACTTGCTTAGGAGTGGTCCTAACCTCAGTGGTAAGGATGATCTATGATGAGTCCTCATGGACAAAAGGACTAGAATTTGTATGCGGTCGAGATCTACTTTGCATACATTACTCTTGTATGGAGAGTATACCTACATTCATATGTGGATTCCATAGAATAAAAATATATTGGGATTGGTCCTAACCTTAGTGGTATGGATTCTCTATGATGAGTCCTCATAGACACTATAGTATAACACTCACTTGGGAGTGGTCCTAACTTCAGTGGTAAGAATGTTCTATGATGAGGGCCAACATTTTGTATGCGGTCGAGATCTTCTCTGCAGACAATAATCTTTCATGGAAGATTATGCCTACACATAGGTATAGATACTATAGTATAGCACTCACTTAGGAGTGGTCCTAACCTCAGTGGTATGGATGGTATACGATGAGTCCTTTCAAAGGATAGGTCCTGCATCTAGGTGTGGTCGAGATCTACATTCCATTGTAGACAATTCAGCTGGTTGATACTATGGACCAGGATGATGGAGGATAGCATCATCCTTGGACCTATGTCCTAAATTGATAGGGATTGATCATACAACAAATATATCATGTGTACTGCAGGTAGCATGGTGGTAAAGGATCAAGTAGATCGAAGTGCGGCTACAAAAGATCAAGAAGGATTGAAAGGATCGAAGTGCTTCTATAAAGGATTGAGAAGATAAAAGTGCTGATGAAAAGGATATAGAAGATCAAAGTGATTCTAGAAGGATCAAGAAGATCAAAGTGCTACTGCAAAGGATCAAGAAGATTGAAGTACTGTTGCAAAGGATTAGAAGATCAAAGTGCTGCTACAAAGGATTGAAAGGTCAAAGTATTGTTGCAAAAGGATCAAGTGATCGTGTGATACATAAGATGAAGACATTGAAGAGTAATTTTTCCAGATACTGATTGTGAAAACTTCCTATGAAGTATAAATGTATTACCTCGATACTGCTGAATATATTGTCTCTCTATTTTCCTATATTATATGATGATGTTGTCAGTAGAATAACCTTTTTGTTAAGGGCAAGTGTTGAAATATTGTAACTTCAAAAGATATTAAATGTATTTTACTGATGTAACCCAAGGGAGATGTTATTATTCCTCCATCGAGGTGTCACTATTGTAATTTGTCATCATAGATTCATGAGGTAAATCCTCCATTGTAAGTCGAGTCATTAGTACCTTAATGAATAATATAAAATATTGTTTTGAGACTTCCTAGGTGAAGTTGTCCTAGACAGTTTAGTGGGGCCAACTTGTTTAGGTTAAAATTCAGTTGGCTAAATGTGTATAAATAGAAGAGTTGTGCTTCTTATTTGAACACATACTCACTCACTTGTGTAGCGTATAGGATAGAGAGAGATAACAACAAGGAGGAGAATTCCTGTTTTTGGGGTTATATCTTATACATCTTATACAAATGAAATTTTGCTGGGTTTTCTTCCCCTTGAGGGTTTCCAAGGATAAATACTGTGTCTATCTTGTGATTTTGTTTCTTTCAGTGAACTTACATATTCTATTGCTGTGAATTTGAATTGAACACTAATGATATCTAGTCTAGCATATGAAATATTAACAATGGTTGGAAGGGATCACCAGGTGTTTAGCATTGCAGGAGTACACTTCCATATCGAAATCCAAAATATCCATATTTAAGTTGAAGGTCAGTTATTTAAAATGGTGGGGAAACCAAGAAAGACAATTGTGCCTTACCCCAAACATGGTCACATGGGTGCTATTTGTGGATAAGTTCAGAGGGAAGTAATTTCCAGCCTTCTACCAAGAACAATAGGTAGGAGCCTTTCACGCCTTGGTAAAAGGGAGTCTATCGATGGAGGAATATGAGGAAATATTCATTGAACTAGTTAAGTATGTCTCCTACTTCGACACCAATCAATTCTAGGTCGAGCGCTTTGTGTACGGGGTCAATACTAGGATCTGGGATCAAGTATGGATGTGGAAACCCACTTAAGTTTCCAAGGAATTCGAATGTGCTCTATATACCGAAGAGATGTTGGGTGGGAAACCCTTCATGACATTCAATACTCAACAGTCAATATTCATAGGAAAGGCCCCTTAAACCTACCCTAGAGGAGGGTATTCCAGGTCCCTCCCTATGGAAACAAGTCTGCACCCAAAGTTGTAGCATTAGATAGATTAGTGGTAGCTATTACAATGTCCCAATATATAGTAAGAAATAACCAGAATGCAAATAATTATCAAGGAGAAGTTGGCAGGGTAAGGGGCTCTAGGGAAAGGAACCCCTCTCAAAGGTCTCCATAGTTCATATCACCTATATCGTTACATGTTGCTTGATGGGAGTGTGTGGATACATACTATCAACAATACTGTGCTGAGTTACGATCGAACATAATGCATCGAGAGGGAAAGGCCCCGATGAGGAGTGGAGGAAGTAAGGATCAAATATCTGCAGTTATGAATAGTAATCAAGATGAACACCAATCCACTGTGGGGGAATCATTAGGAAAAATCAATGATGTTAAACTCAAAATTTTGTTTGATTCTGACAATATTGATATTTTTATTTCTCCATTTGCATTAGATAAATGTAGGTTGGAAGCCTGCGAACAGAACAATTTCAACTCAGTTGAAATGGATTCAGGGGTAAAACAAGCAGTAGGGACTAGTGTCAACAATTGTATGGTAGATATCGGGGTGTGTGTTACACAAGTCGAAGTGTATGTCACTGTTGGGCACCATTTTGACCTATTTTTGTCATCTAAATACCTTCCAGTTTCCTCCATAAACCTCATACTGATTCATAAAGCCTTAATTTCATTCACAAAACTTTGGTCAAAGGTATAAATGTTGTTTCTTCTTAACAAATTGAATTATGAGATTTTTAAGGCATTTAAACTAAGGTTTTATTCAGAATTACAGGATGTGCTAACTTCCCGTAATGTCTCCTAGGTTGGATACTTGCAGGCCAGCTAGGCATAAACTGAGAGATGGGGAAAAGATCCTTAATGTCCAAGGATGGGTAATCTTCCAACGAACAGATGATGTGGTTCTCACAGGTGTCAAATCAATGCCGGTCAAAGATGACCACCTGTGCTACCACTCAGCATAAAAATAGGGTAGTTCCGATTTTGTCTATTTTTATGGATTTGATAGAGGATCTCGAGGATTGTATGTCATTATTAGTTTTCTAGATTAATAGCATCTCTAGTTTTTTTTAAAAGTTTGTATAAGTATTTGATCAAACATATGAAAAAGACCTTGCTGGATTAAAAACACATATTGTTCTGGAGTCAAGACCATGGAGTTTGATTACTGTGTATGCTTAATTTACTATGGTGAATACAATCAAAGTTTAAGCTCTATGATTTTCTCTCTCTGCGTGTGTAAACGAGGCATTGGAGGGCCCCCTTTGCCAAGTTTGCACACCCTTTTCATATTGTTTCCAGTGGTATGTCTTATTTCCTATAGAATTCGATTTCTTCATTTTAACTATTGCAGAACGAGTTGGATTGTTTGAACAAGTTTTATAAACTCTGTTATTTCATCAGTTACATGCTGTAGGAATGGTTCAGACTATTATCTCAATATCAAATCGCTGTACATTGCTTGCTTATTCAATGATGAAGTATTGAGAACAGTTATACATTGTGAATGCTTTCCTATAAGGGAAATTAATGTTTGATTGCTTATTCAATGTTGAGATAATAGGCAGAGTCTTGTGATCCATATTTTAGGGTTAGGTTAATTTGTTTTTTTCATTATCTCAGAATATTTCACATATGAATTGCTGTGTAACTAAGAGATCAAATGAAGTTGCTTCTGTAAGGGAGTTTTTGTATTTTCAAGTCACAGCATTCTAAGTTTTCAATAGGTTTATTTTATAGGTAAACTAGATTTCCAGTTAGGTCTAGCTTTGAGTCCCTATATTTGGAGATGCCTCTAAGTCTACAAACTCCGGATTGACATAAACTCAAGGTTTAATCTACACTAGTGGATTGGAGCCCAACATTTGGTGCCGTTGCCGGGGAGGCATTTTGGAAGCAGACTTAGGAACTTTAGTTCTCTGATAAAAAAAATAAAATAAAAAACATAGAGTAGATTTTAGTTTTATGTCAAGACAAAGAGACAAGAAAGGAAGATTTATCAAAAACCCCCCAAAAATAGAAGTAACAGGAACTTCTTGATTTGATAAAAAAGGATTCATTACAACAGTTGGTACTTTTAAAATGGCTGAGGAAGAAACATCAAAAGGGCCAACTACATAACATAGAAGGGAGTATGAGAGAAGGTTAGAAATGGAAAATAAACGAAGACAAGAGAGAAGAGAAGAAGAGAGGAGACATGATAGGGAATACGAGAGGAGACATGAGAGGGATGAAAGAACAGAAGAAGATCAGGAAGCCACCTTTAAATTCCCCATCTTGGACACTAGCATCATCCTAGGGGAAGAGGTAAAAATGAAGAATATTCCACCATCTGTCCTACCAAATTTCTATGGTATGACTTCTGAAGATCCGGATTCTTTCCTATTCAAGTTTGATATCTTGTGTCAAACTTATGGATATACTGATGACACCCACAAGTTTTGTCTTTTCCTTGCTACTCTTAAAGCAGCTGCCTTGAAATGGTTCATGGGCCTAGGAGAGCATTCTATAACTAGCTGGGATGAGATGAGGAAAATATTTCTTAGAAAATATCAGGCATATTGTAGATCAAAGGATTTAAAAGATGACATTTTCAGAATGTCTCAATAGGAAGATGAAATCTTGGAAGAGTATCTAGAAAGATTCTCATACAACCTGCAGAAATCCAAACACAATTCTTTGACACCTGAGATCATTTGGACAATATTTTTAAAAGGAATAAGAGAATAATATTTGGATATTTTGAATGTTATGGGAAAATGTGACATCTCCTACTTACCCTTTGATGAGATACAAGACTTATGTCAAAAGTATTCAAGAGGAAAGGCTAGAACTGGAAAAAGGGATGTCACTACCAAAGTAACTAAATATGCAACCAGTGGTATCTCTAGAGCTGAGCTTGGGAACCTGTTAGAATATTTTAAGACTGATTTATTGAGTACCTTAGGCACACAAGTCGAAACATAAAAGACTAAGAAAAGACAAGAACAACAGGACCAACAAAATCAAGCCTTGTCTATTTTCTACCCTAAATGTAGAAATAAATACCCATTAAAAGAATGTCCTTTAAATACTGTTCAAATTTGTGGCTTATGTACTTCAAATCATAAAAATGATGATTGCCCCAGATTGAAAGAATTGCAGGAAACTTGAATGGAGGAGAATCAAAGCATGGAGTCTCTCTATTTTATGGGGCAATGAAGACCTTGGCAGCCACAATTTTTAGGTATGTCTCAAGATCCTATGTAGCAGTTTCATTCAAATTATCAAACTCCTATTCAAAATTCATGGAGTGCACCCATGCCCTGGCAAACTTGGTCTCCTCAATTATCCCAATCTGCTCCAAATTGGAGAGGATATACTCATGGTAACCAGACATATCAGCAGGCCTATTTATAGCCCTATCAACAATCTTCTGCATATCCCCAATACCAGCAAAATCAAGCCCCATTTTTCCAACAACCCAATCTGGCTCCTCAGCTGGGTTAACAACCTCAACAGCTTCAATTGCCATCCAATTAACCTCCACCTCGGCCAACACAATTACCCTCCCAACCAATCCCAATCCCAAATAATAAAATGGAAAAACCCATGTATAATGTTGATGATGGAATGACACTCCCCTACTCAATCCTCCCACTTGAAAATATCAACTTAAGATCTGGAAAAACTTTACAAAAAGAATCTCCTGTTATTTTAGAAGAACAAACAGAAAATGAGAAAACTCCAAAAAAATTAAATATAGAAAAATCACAGTCAGAAAATCACAGTCAAAAAGGGAAAACATTAGTACCTTATATACCTCCTTTTCGAGAAAGGTTGGCCAAAGAAAAACTTTCAATCTCCCTACCTGATTTTGATGTTTTGAATGAGTTAACCAATGTATGTGTCAAAATTTCCCTACTGCAGGCTATAAAGGATATTCCAATCTATACTAAAGCAGTTAGGGAATTATGCCTTAATAAAAGAAGGAAGGATCCATCAAAAATTCATGTGGTGGGAAATCTAGCAGGATTAATGTCTAACACTGTTTTTATTGAGAAGTATGTAGATCCTGGAATCCCAATGGTTACAATTATTGTTAACAATTTTTCAATTCCAAAAACACTGATTGATCTAGGTGCTGCCATTAATGTCATGACACTAGAGACAGTGGAATACCTTCACTTGAAAAATCTCAGACCAACCACTACAGTTTTTGAACTAGCTGACAGGTCTAAAATCACACCTGAAGGGAACTTAGAAGATATCATTGTTTATTTAGACTCCTGAGAGTATCCTGTCGATTTTATAGTGCTGCAACCAAAGTCTAATCTAGGAGGGCACCCATTGATTCTTGGCAGACCCTGGTTGGAAACAACGAATGCTTTCATAGGGTGTAGGTCAAGAAGTATGCTCATTTCACATGGGACATAGAGAAAACAAATTACACTTTATCCTTCTGCCCAAAGACCTTCTACATTAGATCAGCTATCATGGATTAATGAGACCAAAGAGTAGGAAGAAGAATTAATTCAGCATGTCCTAAGTATCAATCAGTTCTTTGATTTTCAAGAAGAAAACAACGAAGATTTGTTAGATTACTTCATTGCTAAACCTGATATTTCTGAAGAATTAAGAGACATGCAGTATGCTATAGCAGATCAAGTTTTGGGACAGAATTTTCAGGAAAATTGCACAGTACAGTCTCTAGCATTGGCACTTCATGATATTTTTAATGTTCATTCAATCACTGATGTCCAAAGTAAAACAGTTGAAATCGGTCCAGGAAAACATTTGAATATAAGTGCACATCTTACTATATCATGGGAAGAACAATTGATTACCTTGCTGAATAAACATTCCCATGCATTTGGTTGGGAATACACTGACATGCCAGGCATTCATCATGAAACATGCACTCACCACATTTACACATATGATAAAATCAGACCTCTCAGACAACCGCAACATAGAATGAACCCCATACTAAAAGAGATAGTCAGGGAAGAATTGCAGAAGTTATTGAAAGTAGGATTTATTTACCCTATCTCTGACAGTCAATGGGTTTCTCCCTTGGTTGTTGTTCCTAAAAAAAATAATAAATGGTGGATATGTGTAGATTACAGGGAGTTAAATAAGGCAACATTAAAAGATTATTTTTGATTGCCCTTTATTGATCAAGTGTTAGATGCCTTAGCTGGAGAGGAATATTTTTCATTTCTAGATGGTTTCAATGGATATAATCAAATTAGCATTGCAAAAGAGGATCAGGACAAAACCACCTTTACATGTCCCTAGGGCACATATGCCTACAAGGTTTTACCTTTTGGCTTATGTAATGCCCCAGCTACCTTTCAGAGAGCAGTCTTGACCATTTTTATAGATCTAATTCATGAATGTGTTGAAGTCTATATGGACTATTTTTCTATGCATGGAAGTGCCTTTGAGGATTCCTTAGCAAACCTGGAGAAAATTTTAAAAAGGTGTGTTGACTCAAATCTTTCCCTTAGCAACGAAAAGTGTTTTATGATGATGATTGAAGGGATAGTTTTAGGACATCACATTTCTTCATCTGGAATAAAAGTAGATCCTGCTAAAATTCAAATCATTGAAAATCTATCTGAACCAACATCTCAAACAGATGTAAGAAGCTTTTTAGGGTATGCAGGCTATTATCATAGATTTATTGCAAATTTCAGTAAGATAGCTCTACCATTGTTTAAATTACTTTCAAAGGATGTACATTTCAAATGGGATACTAACTGTCAATCTTCATTTCAAACACTTAAAAAGAAGCTATCAATTGCTCCCATTTTAAGGGGACCAAATTGGATATTGCCTTTCCATATTTCTACTGATGCATCTAATACTGCAATAGGGGCCTCTTTGGGAAAAAAAAGAGCATACCATGACTTATGCTATCTATTTTATTCATAAAAAGCTAACACCTGCAGAGTTGAATTATACAGTCACTGAAAAGGAGATGTTGACAGTAGTTCATGTTGTAAACAATTTCCGTCATTACATTACTAGCTACAAATTTTTTGTCCACACAGATCATTCAACTTTACGATATTTAATGAATAAATATATCACTAATGGTCGGATAACCAGATGGTTACTATTAATGCAGGAATTCAATATCACTGTTTTAGATAGGCCTGGATGAGAAAATCAAGTGGCAGATTTCCTATCTCGCTTACACAATACTAGTGAGGTTGTTCCTGTTTTAGATAGTTTTCCTGATGAACACTTGTTTGCAATTTTTGTTATCACTCCTTGGTATGCTGATATTGCTAACTATTTATCATCGGGACAGCTACCTCCATCTATGTCATCTAAAGAAAAGAAAAAGATTATTAAACAAAGTGCTAGGCATATATGGGTCAATGGTGATCTCTTTTACACTGGATATGATCTAATTATTAGGAGATGTGTATGAAAAGATGAAGTTTTAGATATTTTGAAAGCATGTCATGATGAACCATGTAGTGGCCATTTTGCAGAGAAAAGAACAACATACAAGATACTCAATTTGGGGTATTACTGGCCTTCTATTTTCAAAGATTCTAAGAAGTATGTTGGGATTTGTGACACTTGTCAATGGATGGGACGGCCAGTCCGATCTGATGAAATGCCACTCCAACCACAAATCCTCATAGAACCATTTAAAAAGTGGGCTCTTGACTTTATTGGTCCAATTCATCCACCATCACAAAGAAAGAAGTACATTCTGGTATGTACAGACTATGTTACCAAGATGGTGGAAGCCAAACCATTACCAAGAGCCACAGAACAGACCGTGGTAAACTTTCTTTTTGAGGAGATATTTGTCAGATTTGGGGTTCCTAGAGAGATTGTCACTGATCAGGGTGCCCAGTTTACTTCCAAACTAGTGCAGGAGATAGCAGCAAAGTACAAGATTAAGCACAAAAAATATACACCTTACCATCCACAAGCTAATGGCCAGGTGGAATCTACAAACAAGACTTTGGAAGGAATCATCACCAAAACTGTCCAAATGCATAGGAAGGATTGGTCAGCTAAGCTTACTGAAGCTTTATGGGAATATAGAATCACTTGGAAAAATAGTATTGGTTTTTCTCCTTATCAGCTCGTTTATGGTAAGCAAGTCCTCCTACCTATAGAATTTCAAATTCATACCTTCAAGTTAGCAGCAGATTTGGGTATGAATCTTTCTGAGGCACAGCAAGAAAGAATACTTCATTTGAATCAACTAGATGAGATGAGACAGGCTGCAATAGAACACAATATTTTGATACAACAACAAAGATCCCAATGGCATGACAATTTTATCAAAAAGAAACAATTTCACATCGGTGACTGGGCACTATTGTTTGACTCGAAGTTCAAAGACTTCAAGGCCAAATTCACAACTCATTGGCTTGGTCCATATGGGATTGCAGAGGTATATGATAATGGCTTAGTCAAACTTCAAACAATCAATGATGAAGCATGTAAATTTGTGGTCAATGTCCATCGGCTCAAACTCTATACCAAGCCTATCAACAAGGAGGATTTCATACAACAAATTTCACAGCAACGAGAGATGGAAGTGCTGGATAAACACACTGGTGTTTCTCCTTCACTTGATTCTTAGCCATTTTCTGATATGATATAAAAATATATATATATAAAACAAAAAAGAAAATATATAAAAAAAAAACAAGAAAAAAAGGAAGTTTAGTTGTGAAAACCAGGCCACTAGCACAACATAAACTTGAATTTTCCATGGAAAACCAAGTTCACTTGGCCATTGAAAATTCATAAAAATATTTTCAAACTTTCATGCCTCTTAGGTAGTTTTATTTTCAATAATAAAGTTCTTGTTTGACTTGAGGACAAGTCAATAAGTAGGCCTCTGAGGGGGATAAGCATTTTATGCTTTCTATTTTTCTTCTTTCTTGGAACCCTCCAAGTCTTTTTCATATGCAGAGGGACTTGATTTCCAGCAATACAAAGGGACCTGACTTCCAACAAAGCATAAGGAATCTGAGATGGCAGACATCTCCAAAAGTAGAAATCAAAAGGACATATATGAATCAGAAACAAATTGCAAACCAGCTACATCAAGCAACAAGCTTAGCATAAAGGTATATCAAGAAAAGTCTATAAGGATTTTAATTTTTGTTCTTTTAAAGTTGCATGATTCTTTGTTTCTAAGTAATGACATATCTACCTATCCTCATAAGCTTGACTACCTATTCCATCACCCTCACAATCCCTGCAAGCATTCCATTTACTTTTCATTATCCTACTCTAGGGTTCAAAATGGTGGTCAAAATCAATCCCAGAAGCAAATTTTCAATGGCCAAAACATACACTGCATTCTACAGGCAGGGTTTCCTTCTCAACAGGAAGTGAAATGTTTCAAAAAAAATGGAATTCAAATGTTTTTTATATATATTTATACTCTAGATATTAGTGCATCATGCATTAAGTAAAAATATATATGGAATATAGAACATTGATGGCTGTGTGTATTTTCAAAAGGTGAAAAGAGTCCACTCCAAGTGAAGAAATCCCTTCATTACAGCTCGTTAATCAAACATTGGGGTATGCAAAGGAACTAAAGCACATTGTATGGTGATGAATTAGTTCTAAAACCTTACCTTTAATTTATTTCCTTGAGAATTTATATCTGAACTAGTAATTGGATGAAAAGTGGCATGTTCAGATAATAATTATAAGAAACGTGGTTATATGCCCCCACGACAGTATACAAATGTGCCTGAAAATCGCATTGTGAACTGGTGACATAGGGGATTGTAGATTTGGTCATTCTTTTTTGAACCAAACCTAACTCTTTCATCTGCAAAGACCCGATTACTGTGGGTAATAGTTTACAGTGAAAAGAAGGCATGGATCATAGGAAGGACGCGGGCACTAGTTTACTGAAGAAGCATTCGTGCAGGAAGAATTGAAGGCAATAACACCAGAGGGGAGGTGAAACTTAAACCTTTTTGCCAAAGAATTTGCTAGACCAATAGCAATTCTAATTTCAGAGTGTCATTTTGGGATAAGAAAACATTTACAGAGCTAAAAATTGTAAGGTTGAAGTTTCCTGTTGCATATTTCTTTTTCCTATCAAAGTTTCAAAATGGCATCTAGACTAGAACTAGAGAAATTCGATCCCACTGATATTCATGAGAAATGTATGGAAATCTTTGAAAAGAAATAGTGGGTGAATTTTTTTGAAAAGTTTGATGGGCACAATGATAATGTTAGCCTAGCCTTTGCTGATTCATTTGATGGAGAAAGGGCTATAGTGGGGAATTTGAACTTCAGATTATCTGAAGACATTTTGGCACAAATTATTGGCTTACCACAGCAAGGAGAGGGATTCTTCAATACTAAATAATTCAAGGAGAAGGCATGGATACCCTTTTTGTGCAGATCAAGGGCAGGATCAGTGAACTGGAAGAAAGGAATACCAAGGAGCTGGTTGATTCATCCTTGGGATGAAATGGTCTATATTATCCAAAAATTCATTACCTGTGAAGGTCGATTCAGTATTGTATATCTTTACCATATCAAGCTACTACAACATTTAAGAGGTGATTGTGAGATTAACATGTCCCATTTCCTATTACAGAGTCTATCCAAGATGGCTAAGGCTATTCAAAGGCATGCAAAAGATAAAATGACAAGCCTTTTTCACTGTGGACTCATCAAAATAATCATCACACATGAGTTACAGAAGCAAAATATGACATGGCAAGAATTTTTAATTCATAATCAGTTTGAAGAATAAGAAGAGCTGCCTAAAGAAGGTTTAAAGGAAGACAAATTATTGATGATAGCATACCCCAAGGATGGAGAACAAAACCCTGAAGCAACAAGCTCAAAACTGCCAAAGGGGGAAAAGAAAAAAAGGGAGGTGTTGTTGATCACAGATGATGAAGACAACTCTGAGGCAGCAAGTTCAAAATAGCCTCAGAGAAGGATACGAACCAAGAGTGTGATGAAAGAAGAAAAACAGTTTCAAAAGCAAGATCAGATTTTCACCACTTATAAGAGAAAGCCAAGGAAGTATTAGCAAGCTCAAAATAAGTCAGCACTAGAAGAGGATGATGAAAGCCAGCAGAAACAATATGAATACATACAGATGTTGGGAAGTCAAGAAGAAAATCTAGCAGGTGAAATAGGGAAGGTCCATGAATAAAAACATATCCAATAAACTGATGAAGTGATAAAACAGACAAAAAAAATCAATATCTTCTTGGATCAGCAAGAAAAAGAAAAGAAAAAGAATCCAAGACAGGAAATATTAAAAGATCTAGCTTCTCCTTTCTTAGAGCAACAAATTATGGAAGAAGAAAAGAAGGGAGATTCAGTACAAGAGAATGAAGAATTGGGGATGGACACCAATTCTGTGTAGCCTCCAATGAAGATGGAAAAGAAGAAAACTTCCAAAAACAGTAAACAGATTAGGAGATTGAAACTTGAAACAAAGGAATTAGAACTGAGGAATGAAAAGTTAAAAGAAAGGAACTGGAAGCTTAAAGTTCAAACGACACAAATCTCCGAGAATGCATATAGATGGTATAAACAAAAGAAGATTTACAAAATCAAGTATGAGAAATTGAAAGTCCTTTATGCATCTCGAGCTTCAACATATGCATCATCTCAGACAGGGGATTAAAAATAGAGGGTCAGCAACAAAATTTTGGGCATGATATAAGCAGGGTAAAAAAATTTGGGACACTTTTTGTGCATGAGGACATGCAACAACTTCCTCTTGGGGGAGATGTTGGGCACCATTTTGACCTATTTTTTTCATCTAAATACCTTCCAGTTTCCTCGATAAACCTTCATACTGATTCATAAAGCCTTAATTTCATTCACAAAACTTTGGTCAAAGGTATAAATGTTGTTGCTTCTTAACAAATTGAATTATGAGATTTTTAAGGCATTTAAACTAAGGTTTTATTTAGAATTATAGGATGTGCTAACTTCTCATAATATCTCCTAGGTTGGATACTTGCAGGCCAGCTAGGCGTAAACTGAGAGATGGGGAAAATATCCTCAATGTCCAAGGATGGGTAAACTTCCAACAAACAGATGATGTGGTTCTCATAGGTGTTGAGTCAATGCCGGTCAAAGATGACCACCTGTGCTGCCACTCAGCATAAAAATAGGGCAGTTCCGATTTTGTCTATTTTTATGGATCTGATAGAGGATCTCAAGGATTGTATGTCATTATTACTTTTCCAGATTAATAGCATTTCTAGTTTTTTTTAAAAGTTTGTAAAAGTATTTGATCAAACATATGAAAAAGACCCTGCTGGATTAAAAACGCATATTGTTCTGGAGTCAAGACCATGGAGTTTGATTACTATGTATGCTCAATTTACTATGGTGAATACAATCGAAGTTTAAGATCTATGATTTTCTCTCTCTGCGTGTGTAAACGAGGAATTGGAGGGCCCCCTTTGCCAAGTCTGCACACCCTTTTCATATTGTTGCCAATGGTATGTCTTATTTCCTGTAGAATTCGATTTCTTCATTTAAACTATTGTAGAACGAGTTGGATTGTTTGAACAAGTTTTATAAACTCTGTTATTTCATCAGTTACATGTTGTAGGAATGGTTCAGACTATTATCTCAATATCAAATCGCTGTACATTGCTTGCTTATTCAATGACGAAGTATTGAGAACAATTATACATTGTGAATGCTTTCCTGTAAGGGAAATTAATGTTTGATTGCTTATTCAATGTTGAGATAATAGATAGAGTCTTGTGATCCATATTTTAGGGTTAGTTTTAATTTTTTTTTTCATTATCTCAGAAGATTTCACATATGAATTGCTATGTAACTAAGAGATCAAATGAAGTTGCTTTTGTAAGGGAGTTTTTGTATTTTCAAGTCACGACATTCTAAGCTTTCAATAGGTTTATTTTATAGGTAAACTAGATTTCCAATTAGGTCTAGCTTTGAGTCCCTATATTTGGAGATGCCTCTAAGTCTACAAACTCCAAATTGAAATAAACTGAAGGTTTAATCTACACTAGTGGATTGGATCTCAACAGTCACCTCCCTCGAAACTTATAACCTTATCATAGGTATGAACTGGCTTGAGGAACATCGAGCTTTCCTCAATGGTTACAAAAAGAAGGTCCTTTGTTTTGATGATAAAGGGAAGTCCATTGATATTTAGGGTATCAAATAGAAGGTGTATCTACATTTCATATCGATGACAGACATAAACTGATGTATGAGGCAAGGATGCTAGTTATATATCGTTGAAATAGTAAGTAATGAAAATGGACCCTCCTTAAATCAAGACCCTGTGTTAGCTGAATTCAGTGATGTATTTCCCAAGGAGCTGCCTGGGTTACCTCCTGAGAGAGAACTTGCTTTTACCATTGATATTAAACCCGGTTCAGATCCAACATCGAAGACACCTTACAAGATGACTGGCCCATAGCTTTGCGAGTTGCGAATGCATCTGAGGGAATTGTTGGACCTAGGATTCATAAGGCTAAGTATTTCATAGTGGGATGCATCAGTAATATTTGTAAGGAATAAGGATGGTTCCTTGTGTATTTGCATAGATTACAGAGATTTGAATAGAGCCACAGTGAAGAATAGGTACCCAATACCATGACAAATCGACAACTTCTTCGATTAGATGAAAGGGGTGACCATCTTTTCAAAGATCAACCTACGATCAGGTTACCACCAACTTCAGATCAAGGAAGGTGATATACTTAAGAAAACATTTCAAACTAAAATCAGGCACTATGAGTTCATGGTGATACCTTTTTTCTTAACTAATGTGCTGGCTGTATTCATGAGCCTCATGAATGGTGTATTTAGAAAATACTTAGATCGGTTTGTGCAAGTATTCTTGGATGATATCCTCATGTACTCCAAGAATGAAAGAGAGAACGAGGAACACTTGTGAATGGTGTTGTCATGCTTAAGAGAAAACAAGTTATACGGTAATTTGTCCAAGTGTTCTTTCTATCAAAAGGAGATCCATTATCTAGGGCATATAATTTATGGCGAGGGAATTTTCATGGACCTTGGAAAGGTGAGTTCCATAATGGATTAGCCTTTGCCACGGAATGCACATGAAGTAAGGAGATTTATAGGTTTAGCAAGATACTATAGAAGGTTTGTGGAAGGATTCTCAAAAATAGTGAAACCCATGAATACCTTGTAGTGTAAGGGAATCCGATATGAATGGACTGAAGAATGTGATTTTGCATTCACTAAACTGAAAAAATTACTAATGAGTGCACTGATTTTATGGGTCTAGGATATGGAGATGGACTTCATAGTTTTCATGGATTCCTCAAGGTAGGGTTTGGGTGTTGTGTTAATGCAAGAAGGAGGAGTAATAGTTTATGCATCAAGAAATTTAAAACGTCATGAAGAGAATTACCCTACCCATGATTTAGAATTAGCAGCAGTGATGTTATCCCTAAATATTTGGAGACGTTACCTTGTCGGGCGAAGCTTTGAGCTCAAATATAAGCACCAAATCCTGAGGTACCTCTTCACTCAAAGATTTATGAATTATAGGCAGAGGCAATGGAGTCAATTTATGAGTGAGTATGCTTTTTGGATTTCATACATCAAAGGGAAGGAGAATGTAGTAAACAATGCCTTAAGCAAAAAAACAAGGATTTTATCTCTCATAAATTTAAAGGTAGATTGAAAGGAGAGAGTATTAGGGAAACTAGTAGGAGATAGTTGGTACCTAAAGTTCAAGTCGACACTCTAAAATGGAAGGAAGGTGGAACCTAAATTTGAAGGGTATGAGCTGGAAGCAGAAGGGTTGTTGCGATATCAAGGGGAAATGTATATCCCACATGAGGGAGATATTAGAGAAACTATACTTAAGGAATCCCACATATTAGTCTATTCTGCACATCCGAGAGGAAAGAAGATGTGTGCAAATATGAAAGAACTCTTCTTTTGGGTAGGAATGAAGTGAGACATGGTCAAATTCGTTGCGAGGTGCCTCGAGTGTTAGCAGGTCAAAGCCGATCATCATCACTCGACAGGACTATTGCAACCACATGACATTCCTATGTCAAAGTGGGAGATTATTTAGATGGAATTTGTGGTAGGAGTTCCTCTTACCTCTCATAGGCATGATGCCATTATGATCGTTGTTGATAAATTGACCAAGACCGCTCACTTCATTCTAGTTAAGGAGACCTATGATGTTGCAGATGTTACATGGGTATTCTTAAGTGAGATTGTTTGCCTTCATGGATTTCCCAAAAATATTTTTTCAAATAGGGATGCTCGATTCACACCTAGGTTTTGGAGAAGTCTGCAGTCAGCCTAAGGAACTCAGTTGAACTTAAGCAAAACTTACCATCCAGAAACAAATGGCTAGACATAAAGAGTGAATTGGGTGATGAAGGACATTCTTAGGATGTATGATATGAATCAACATACCCATTGGGAAAAGCACTTACCCTTAGTAAAGTTTTCTTACAACAATAGTTACCACATTTCAATTGGTAGGACACCTTATCAAGCCTTATATGGGAGGCCATGCAGAACGCCATAAAAATCATAATGTATTTCATGTATCTATTTTATGATATTATATAGCAGATGAATCTCATAAACTAAATTGGAAGGAACTACAAGTTTCAGATGAGGGGGATGTCAGGGTCAAATCATTACGTATATTGGACCACAGAGTTAGAAAACTCAGAAATCATTTGGTGGAATGGGTTAAGGTCCAGTGGGATAAGTATATCCAAAGCTTCACTACATGGGAGGATGCAAAGACCATGCATCATGATTTTTCCACACTATTTTGATTATAACTATTAGCACTATTTTTGGGCTAAATATTTGGCAAGGGATTTGGCCAGAAAATGGAGGAATAAGGTTAGAACATTTCCTTATCCTATGACCTTGATGAATGTTAATGAGATTCTACAGGGAATAAATGTCCTGGATACACAACTAACAAGATCAAAGTCTAGAAATCATTTCCACCACTGAAAATAGGGAATGGAAGAGAGGAAAAGACAAAACATATTGGTGAAAAAAGGTAAAACCTGACTTCTGCTTTTCGCAGTCCAAGATCCGATGGTTTAGAGAGCTCAGATGAATGGCGTGGAAAGAAAAAGGCAGAGAGGGAAAATCAGAAAGGAGGAAACATAACAATTTGGTCATAAAAGGTTTGAACTTCTACCTTTTGCGATCCACAAAATTGATGATCCGCAGGATCGACGATCTAAAAATTTCTCGCACAGATCAATAGTGCAAAAAGAAAAGGGTGGAAAAGAAAATACCAGAAAGCGGAAATATGAAGTGTTCATTGTGAAAAGTCGGAATCCCACATTTTTCTTTCTGCCAGCCCGCAGCTTGATCTCAGATCAATGGCTAGGAAAGTGTCTACCTGCGATCGACGGTGCACAAAAAAGGAACATGTGCACGAGGTAAGAAGACTTCCTGATATGTGGAACTTGGTAGGCCCCGCATCTTTCAATGGCCTAGATTACCCTTGATCTCAGATCAATCGCGGAGATTGATTTCGCCGGTATAACATGCACGCTAAAAGTGGGAAGAGTTCCTGCGTGATGAGAAATGTTCCTGAATGACGTGTCCCCTCCCCATTGGATATCACACTCAGAAATTGCAGATGTAAAGGTCACTTTATGGAGCACGATGGTGCATTTTTCAACGGTGTAGATCTAAGAAGGAATCATATCAACATTGGAAATTCATTCCGTTGATCTAACTTGCACAAAGAAAATATCTTTCCATATCTGTAGAATCGTTTAAAGGCCTGCATGTTTCAATGACCAGGATTGAGGGTGAGGTAAGATCAATGACGGAGGCTGATTTCATTGATTCAACATTCAAGGGAAAACAAACTTTTGAAATCATTGAAATTGAGTACAAGGTGCAGGTTTCGATGGCTCAGATCAAGGATTGATATAGATCCATGGCCAAGAAAAACTCCGCTAGTTCAAAGTGTCGTTGATTTAATTTTTTAGAATTTAGTAGGATTTTATAGAGCAGGCAGGTTCAGAAACGCGCTTCCACATCCTTGTATTGAATGAAATATTAATGGTCCAGATTGATTTCACAATGGGAATAAGCAAGGAAGAATACAACTATTACAGGTTGTGCAAAAATCCTCTGATCAGTTGTTTTCATCAAGCGAGCCTAATTCCATGCTATCAAATTTCCCTAATTGATCCACCATGTATGTTTCAACGTGCTTTCCTATTTTTTTATAATCATGGTGAATCTGTCAAATTAGAATTGGTTAGGATTGATTCCCGATTTTGTAACTGATTTTAGGTTTTTGAGGCTGGTCTCATGAGCGTATTGATTCTGTAAATATACCCTCAATAGAGGAATATGAGGTTGGAACCCATGAGGTTTTGGGTTATGTATTTTGAGATCTTCCCTTAATAAAAAATGATAGAGCCGAATGTTGGCCTGTTGCTGCAAAGATTCCTGTGTATTTTGTAGTTGCAGTCTGTAATTTCCCTTCTTGTGTGCATGTCTTCCTGTTAAACTTGACATTATGTTTTCTTTCACATCTAGAATGAGTGTGTAATAGTTTCAGAATTCATATTTTTATGATCTAGCTATTTTTTCAGATATTCACCCATATTTCTTACAAAAGTTGATGCATAATTCATCTTCTCAGTGCTCTGTATTGATGGATTGTTCTTGTTTCTTCTTTATCACCAAACAAACCATTTTTTGACTATAACCAAGTGCTACCTTTCCTTTGTAGGATTTCAGCTGCAAACTATTATGTGATTCATAAAATACTTGTGACTCCATAGCCCAATGTATGATTTCCTTGTTTCAACCACCAACTCAATCTAAATATTATTTTATTAAAAATCAGTGTGAGATCCCTCTCTAGAAAGGAGGAAGCCAATTTCCTTTCTTAAAGTGGTTTTGTTGTTACCTTGGGATTTACCTTCTACAAACTGGGTATAATTCTGAGTGCTAAAAAATTGGCGCTGTTACCAGTGAGAAAAGTGCAAATCAACCCTCGGAGAGACGACAAAGATTCTAAGAAGAAAGGGTTTATGTTGGCAAATAGAGACTCCTGCATTTGAGTAAGGTTGTATATTTTTCCCTGGCGACTCCACATTAATTTTGAGCAAGATTTCAGAAGGAATAATGGCTTCCATGAGGTCACATACATGAGGTAATCCTGACACTGTGATTTTACAAGGTGTGGAAAATCCAAAAATATTGCTTAGCAGTAGGGGAAAATAACAAATAAATATTTCTCAATTTGGTGCATCATCTTCTCAATAATTTCATAGCATTCAAGATTTTGGGTGGGAAACAAAATTTGAAAGGTCCTTGTTCAAAATCAAAATCTGAATCTGATTTGAAGGAAACTAAAATTAATCCCAATAGGTTATAATCATATGTGCTTTATTTTCATTGGAAAAACCTTCAAAACTCTGTGAAAACTGAAGAAAGAAACCTTGTTGTTCAAAACTTTCATCCTTATATTCCGCCAACTGTTCAAACTCCTACAGCCTTTCAAGCTCCTCCTTTAGTTCCAAATCCACCTAGACGCATGGTTGCTAGGTTTTCTCTTTTGGCCTTACCTACTGTATTGCATGACCTTCTCCAATATTATGCCAAAAAAATTCTCTTCTATGATGGGGATGGAAATTTCACAACAAGAAAACATGTTGATAGATTTGATGATTTTGCGGACTTGGAGATGGTTGATGATGATGATGTTAAGATGAGGTTTTTTGCACTAAGTTTGTCAGGAGAGGAAAATAAATGGTTTAGAGATTTACCTGCTAGGTCCATTGCCACATTTGAAGCTTTCCAAAATTCATTCTTAGAAAGATGGGATGATAAGAAAAGTCATTTGCAGGTTCTTTCTCAATATAATAATCTTAGGAAAAGAGGTTTTGAATATGTCCATGAGTTTTCCTGTCGATTTATGAGGGTATATAACTCTATCCCTATTGATATTAAACCCCTTGTAGGAACTGCAAAACTCCATTATGTTGATGCCTTTGATGGTGACTTTGCATTATTATTGAGAGAGAGAAAATCAACAACTATTCCTGTTATGTTCCAAGATTCTTTAGAAGTGGAGGCTAATATGATGGCAAGTGGAAAAATAAAGAAGCAAGTAGAAACATATAGAAGGAGAGCTAGAGATGAAAATACGCCTTCTACTTATGTTGCATTTTCTCCTAATGATGCTAAGTTTGAAATGATGATGAAGAAAATGGGGAGACTTATGGATAGGTTGACTGTGGATAATAGAACATTAAACAAAGAACATAATGAACCTCAAATCAGAAACCAAAACATCAGAAGGACAAATCCTCCCCCACCTCCATAAAATAGATAGAGAGATACGAGGAATCCTAGAAATCCAGATGATCAGCAAATAAGGACACCTTTTCTTGAGAACTGTGTTGGAGATCAATAAGAGGATGATCCTATTGAAGATCAAATTCACCATTTTGGTGACTTGGATTCTAAAACATACCTCACAGAGGAAGAGCATAACATGTTTGCTCAACAGAATGACAATAATAATTTTGAGGAGGAGTCAGAGCAGTACCAAAGAGGATATTTACATGCTATAGATGATGTTCAGAGAAGGATCAAATTGAGAAATAGAGATATTACTGTAAATAAAGGAAGGTTCAATAAAAATCAACCTTCTAGTAGCCAACAAAATATAGAAAAGAAAAATGAAAGACAAAAATATCCTATTGTATATAAAGAATATGAAAATAAAATAGAAAAAACAAAAGAAGTGAAACAACCAACACAAATGGATGTAGAAAAAACTGTTTCCTCTTTCGATTTGCAAACAGAGCTTTCAAAATTGAAAATTTCCATTCCTTTCAATGAATTATTGGGGAACATGGAATACAGAGATAAAATAACAATATGGTCAGGAGGCAGAAAAAATTTCAACCAGATAATCATGCTATCTATGTTGTTGATATTGAATTAGGGTTTTCCATTTTCTTTAATGATGGTCTTCCTTGTGATCTTGAAATTCTTGTACAAATTGAAGTTAAAGAAGATGAAGATTTTGAAAAAAGACAATAGGTTTTGGAACAAAACAGAAATATGATCAACCCAATGTTGTGCAAGAAGAAGGTTATAAGGATTTGTTTTATGAAGAATGTAATCATCATGTCATAAATTCTATTAGTTATGGTTTTAAGAAAGGTTTCAGTCCACCTATATATGATGAGTATGAGGAGGACTTCTTGGATGTTATGCCTAAAAAACCAACTGTAGATTTGGTAAAATCAGAGCCTGTTAATGAAGAAAATTCCATTTTGATCCAAGATCAAAAGGATGAAAACAGAGAAGATAGTGAGTGTGCTGGAAGTGTCAGTTTTCCTTTTTGTTATTCTTCATTTGAATTGATGAGACATATACTTTAAATATCTAAACAAAAACATAAATGTGAGGTAATGGAAAATTTCCTGAACTTTTTAGAAGTAAAAGATACGCAAGATGATCAATTATGCAATCAATCTCAACATGTGGAAAAACCAACAGTTTATGACAAAGAATTGAATCACAAAGAAGGAGATGAGGACTCTCAATGGAATGCTTCTTTAAATATTTCAAATTCAGAAATTTCATCTCAAGAAAAAGGAGTTTGTTCACTTGATTTTTTTGAACTTAAACAATGATATTTCCTTTGAGACCTTTAGAAGCAATCAAAATTTAAATTCTAATATTTTAAATGAATTAATTGATGTCTCATTTAGAAATTGTCATGAGAATTCCTGTCATGGTTCTTTTGAAGATCAGTTTGACAGGGTACTAGAGGAGTTGCATTTAGGGAAGCATGATCATGGCAAGCAAATGATAGAAAAATTTGAAGGCTGTTATGATCTTTATGATCCTGTGACTGAATATATGGAAAGAATTTTTCAGTCAGAATAGTTGGTTATGTGTTTGTAGTAGGGATCAAGTATTTTATCATAGCCTGTTACCATTATGCTTTTATTTTCTAATTTCAATCTAGCATGAGGAAAAAACTAGATTTTTGGGTTAGTTGCTTGATTGGTTGCATTGGAAGTCAGATTTTACTTGACTGGGCATTTGTGCTGGATCAAGTAGATTAGGTAAGTAGGTTTGAATAAAATCAACATGGCGAGCATTTCTTTTAGCAATTTTTTGGTTTGTTTTCAGTATCAGTTCATTTTTTTTGTTTTCAAAACATATTGGGGATTTCAGGAAATTTTGGGAGCCTCCCAATGGATTTGGTACCTGGTCTATAGGGTTATTTACTACCTCGCAGGGAGGATAGCATCCCTAGTTGTTTCCAGTTGTTAGCACTATTTTTTGGCTAAATAGTTGGCAAGGGATTTGGCCAGAAAATGGAGGAATAAGGTTAGAACATTTCCTTATCATATGACCTTGATGAATGTTAATGAGGTTCTATAGGGAATGGATGGCCTGGATACACAAAAACTAAGATAGAAGTCCATAAATCATTTTTTCCATCAAAAATCAGGAACGAAAGAGTAGGAAAGAAAAAATGCAGTGGTGAAAAATGGCAAAACCCAACTTTCGCTTTCCGCAGTCCGAGACCCGATGGTTCAAAGAGATCCCAAACAGATCAACGATGTAGAAATAAAAATGCGAAGAGGGAAAAATAATAAAGGAGAAAACAAAAAAATGGTCATAAAAGGTTTGAACTTCCTCCTTCCGCGATCTGTAAGATTGATGATCCAAAAAGTTCCTGCACAAATCAATGGTGCAGAAAGAAAAGGGAAGAAAGGAAAATATCAAAAAGTGGAAATATGATTTTTTTGTTATGAAAAGTTGGAATCCCGCCTTCCACTTTTTAATAGCCCGCAGCTTGATCTAAGATCAACTCTAGGAAAGTGCCTACCTGCGATGGACGGTGCGAAAAAGAGAAACATGTGAATAAGTTAAGAAGACTTCTTGATATGTGGAACTTGGTAGGACCTGCAGCTTTCAATGACCCATATCACCCTTGATCTCAGATCAATGATGGAGATTGATTTCGTTGGTATAACATGCACAATGAAAGTCGAAAGAGCATTTGTGCAATGAGAAATGTGTGTGCATGAAGTGTCCCCTCCCCATTGGATATCGTGCTCAGAAATTGGAGATGTAAAGGTCACTTTATGGAGGGTGATGGTGCATTTTTCAATGGTGTAGATCTAAGAAGGAATCAGATCAATGGTGGAAATTCATTCCGCTAATCTAACTTGAACAAATAAAATACTATTCCATATCTGCAGAATCGTTTAAAGTACTGCATATTTCAATGGCCAGGATTGAGGATGAGGTAAGATCAACGATGGAGGTTCATTTTGCTGATTCAACATGTGAGGGAAAACAAACTTTTGAAATCAGAGAAATCAAGTACAAGGTGTAGGTTTTGACGGATCATATCAAGGCTTGATATAGATCCACGACCGAGAAAAATTCCGCGAGTTCAAAGTGTCGTCGATTTATTTTTCCAGAATTCAGTGGGATTTTATAGAGCATGTAGGTTAAGACACATGCTTCCATATCCTTTTCTTGAGTGAAAGATCAATGATCCAGATTGATTTCACAATGGGAACAAGCAAGGAAGAATAAAACTATTACAGGTCGTGCGAAAATCCTCTGATCGGTCGTTTTCATCAAGCGAGCCTGAGTCCCTGCTGTCAAATTTCCCTAATTGATCCACCATGCATGTTCCAACGTGCTTTCATATTTTTTTTATGATCATTTCGAATATGCCAAATAAGAATTTGTTAGGATTGATTCCTAATTTTGTAACTTATTTTAGGTTTTCGAGGTTGGTTTCGGGATCTTGTTGATTCTATAAATATACCCTCAATAGAGGAAGATGAGGTTGGAAAACGTGAGGTTTTGGGTTATGTATTTTAAGATATTCCCTTAATAAAAAGTTCCAGATCCAAATGCTGGCCTGTTGTTGCAAAGATTCCTATGTATTTAGTAGTTACAGTCTGTAATTTCCCTTCTTATGTGCATGCCTTCCTGTTAAACTTTCCATTATGTTTTCTTTCATATCTGGAATGAGTGTGTAACAGTTTCAGAATTTATATTGTTATGCTCTGGCTATTGTTTCAGATATTCAACCATATTTCTTACAAATGTTGATATAGAATTCATCTTCGTGGTGCTCTGTATTGATGGAATATCCTTGTTTCTTCTTTATCACCAGACAAACCACTTTTTGACTGTAATCGAGTGCTTCCTTGCCTTTGTAGGATTTCACCTGCAAACTATTTTATGATTCATAAAATACTTGTGACACCATATCTGAATGTATGCTTTCCTTGTTTCAACCACCAACTCAATCTGGATTTTATTTTAGTTTTATATCTGGCCCTGTTAAAAATCAGTGAGAGATCCCTCTCTAGAAAGGAGGAAGCCAACTTCCTTTTTTAAAGTGTTTCTATTGTTACCTTGGGATTTACCTTCTACAACCTGGTTACAATTTTGAGTGCTAACAATAACTTTGGGACTAAGTTTCCTGAAGGGTGGGTGTATGTAATGCCCCGTTTTGGACTTATTATCTAAACTATGATTACATGATGTATTTTCTTATTATTGTGGAACTTCGTTAGTTGATGACATTGTGGACATATGGATTTATTATTTTGTAGAATATATATATGTGTGTGTGATGTTAATATTACGAATTATGATTATGTTTTGATTACGTTCCTGGCATGCAAATTAAATAGATAGTGGTTTGTTGATACCAACTTAAGTTATGTTCAAGTAACTGATTATGATACCATAATGGTGCAAATGATTATATTGGTGTTGTTAGTATTAAAAAAATTATGTATGTACATGTCGACGATTGCACGACATTTTCTTATGAGACTAATCGATAAGTTTAAAAGAGCTAAGGGATAACTGAGCCCTACGAAGTGGAAGTACCTCGACATAATGATTTCCAAAAGAGATATGGTATGTGAATGGATCGTCATGGTAATGTATGATTACTATGTTATTATCATGATGGGTGGATAGGTGGAGGGTTTCAGGAAAACCCAACTTCCCAAATTGGTTATTCGATGAAAAAACCAGAGTACAACAGTCACAACGCAGTCACTATGTCAATATAGACATATTCCCTTATTCCATTAGAGGGGTGGAGGCATTACCCACTGTTTATCCCCAAAACCCCGAGTCATGGGAGGGCTATGCTATGACACACTCCCTAAGGTGTGTGATTATGACTAGTGGGTTCATGCTGGGGAATCTTGGTTGATGGAGTCGACACTTACGCTTATAGGTTCTAATTAGATTTAGGTCATGTAGTTGACACTCCAGGGTATTTCAGCAGAAGAAGAATAGGATGTGGAAGTTAGATGTGAAATATATAGAATGAAGTATGTAGATAGGAACGTTGTGGAAGTTTTAGAAGCGAAACTGATTAACTGCGTGTCGAAACCCTTTGCTGGATTCTTGTGTTGTGTTTCAATATATTATGTTGGTGTCGTAGCTTATTATGATATGAGTTAGTGACTAGATGTTTCAAATTCATGTTTAAGCATGCGTCGAAAGATATTAAGTTGCGTGATTATGTGTGATGTGTGGTTGAGTACTATTAGTATACCTACACAATGTACGTAAGCATTATCTACACTTACATAACTTGTCTACATATGTATAAGCTTGTTGAATTAATATTAAACTGTTTTGATTAGGAGTTGATACACCATAATTATAACTAATTACATTACTATGGTCTACTTAGTTAAGCATTGATATTATTACATCAAGTTAGTAATGAATGGGTGATTAAAAATGATGGGGGTTAGTTATAAATTGTGACCAATAAAAGTGAAATAATTTCAATGATAGCAATAAAGTTTATAATATTTTGATTAGGTTAAGTGTTGAATGAAATACTTGGTTATTAGATAATTAAATAAGTATTAATGGGGTTAATTATTGTGAATAAGGTTAATATCAACTTGGTTAATAAATGCTAATAAAAGGATAAATTATAATTAAGGTTCCATTGTTGAACATTGTAAATAGTTCCATGAATGACTATTAGGATTGATTGTAATTAATTAGAATGTGGTAGTAAATCAATGTTAATTAGAATTCTTTATAATTAATTAAGACTAATTACAATTAATTATAAGGTGGTGATAAATGAATATTAATTACGATTAATTATTGTTAAGGTTCAATCACTAAATATGGTAGATAGTTCCATGCATAATTATTAACGTCAAAGGAGTATTAATTAGTAATAAATAAATGGTTAATTGAGCCTTAATTATGAAATAAAATGGTTGACTGGGTGTGTCATAATTGTAAGTAAATAATAATTTGACTGTAAAATAAAACAAGTTGATTAATAAATAGATATTAATTAAAATTCGAATTGTATTTATGGGTTGAGTGTCGAATGGGTTAACAATACAATAAAGGGTGATGGGAATTCAAAATAATATTATTTAATGAATAAATAATATTAATTATGACTTAAATGTAAGTATGTGTTGACTACTACACATGTGAATGGTTAAATAAATAATAATTATTTATTATGAAGTGATGTAATAATTATAATACTAAATAAAGTCTATGTCGTAGCTTGCAAACAAGCACACAAATCCATGTTATTTAATAGAGTTAATGAGATCTGACATAGTGGATGTGAGCGGGGTTGAAAAAACAATGAATATGGGGATAAGGGTAGTAAGGGAGGGAGTTAGGTGGTGAAGGGAGACAGAGAGGATGGTATTGGTTGGACTGTCAATACTCAAGTTTCTGGCTCAAGGGTTCAAGAAACATTGTTTCTTGAATCTAGGTTGTTCCTAGAAGGAAGGGTGGAAGATATGTTTGGGAAGTTGTTTTTTTTCTTCAATTCGAGAAAGAAAAATGTTAAGGGGAAAGCTCCAAGACAAAGGTACAAGAAACTACTTATATTCAAGTATTTTTGTAAGTATTTACCAGTTCTCTTTATACATGTTGCATTAAACTACACATGTATTTCCTAGTTTCTTAGATATACACTATTTGAGAATAACAAAAGTATTTAATGATTATTCTTTCTACCTTGATATGTATTAAATTTGTCAAAGAGTATACATATATATTCCTCTCTTATACCTACACTTAGGTACATAGAACTTGACTTTGACCTTCCGTTAAGCCAACAAACACACAGATAAAGAAAAAACACACAAATAAAGGAAATTAGAGATGGAAATTTAATTCATTAATTTATAAATTTTAAGAAATGAAATACTAGGAGGGAAAGCCCCTACATATCATCCCAAGCACCCAAACCGATGCTCTATGTGTTCACCAGCAATGATTCTTGTGTTATATTAAAGTGCACCAGAATAATTTTAAAAATATGAGAAATGATGCTTCCATCAATAGGAAGCACTAGTGTAGTGCAGACACGTCATCACACTATAAACAATGTGCAAATATTTCTAGAGTGCACCATAGTACGATTTTATATTTTTGAGTTTTATAATTATTTTTAATCGAGATCACAGTGTTCCGGGTAAATTTTAGCACATCGTCTTGTTGGTGTGTTCATGTTTATAAAGGGTATCAGTTAATGTTGTGATATTAAAAAAAAAAGTTTAGCAATGTATTTGAAAACATGTCAACCACCACAAAATGGTGTTGTATGTGTTTACCAGGACCGATGTGTTACAATAATAGAGCACATTGCTAATGATGCACCATTTTTTGGTAACCATAGTGATTATTGTTGGTAAAACAATATTTTAAAATTTTGGTAGTGCATTATGAACATTATAACGCACCAAAATGTGATGCACTATACATATAAACATGTCGTATATGGTGTACACTATAAATTTACACGGTGCATCATGTAGCAGTGCAATCCAAATGGCTTGAACACATCACACTGATTTCTTAAATTATTTTTAAAGGGAAAATGAAGCTAAATTTTATTTTTAAATCCACTAAAAATTCAAATTAAGAGGTAACAAAGAGTTTACCTGGTCACTTGTGTGTTAGGGAATCATGGTTGTGATGTACACCAAATTTCAATTTTGCCCATAGTTTGGAAAAATTCAAAATCCACTCATCAAGTAATGCAAGCAAGTGATGCCGCCACGTGGAGCACCAATGGCATGGCATATGAGCAAGGAAGGTACGACAATAGTACTCAAGTGGTCAAAATAATTATAGAGATGGTAAAAATAGTTTTTTCAATTTAATAATTTTATTTATTTAACCCTTTTACGATGCACTTGATACTTGAATGTCTTGATGCAATTATTGAGAACACATGCATCGAAATAAAAAATCAATTTAATACATGTTCTTTTAATTGATAATTGTTTTTATTTAAACATATTATGGTGCACCAAAAAATCAAACACCAAGTGTGGTTAGGGAGAATGACCACAATGAAAATTGAAATGAGAAATGAAAAATTAATCTAATTCAAGCTTTTTTAATATTCTAATTTTTTTATTTAACCCTATTACGATGCACATTAAACTTGAATGACTTGGTGAAATTATTCAGAATGAGCACATCAAAAATGAAAATTAAAAATAAGAAAATAATCTAATACGGTGCCCTCCACTATCCATTTACCCTATTCCAGTGCTTTGAAATCAATTGCACACTGATGCCCTTGAGTAAGTTGAACACTGATTGTAAAATTATACAATTTTTTTTTTATTGATGATGTTTCCAACCGTGATTCCACATGATTTATGTCTACACCAGTGCATTTGTGTCTAATCCACATTGATGCGTTGATCTATATGTATAAAAGAATCAATGAACAGCCTTCGCCCACTCGCCTCCATTAGTGAACTCTACTATAAATGGATATTTGGGATCTTTTTAGAGGAGCATCAACTATAACCTCCCTTACAAGGAGTTTTCCTTGTAGTGTTGGTAGAAACTCAACATAAATCAAGGAGTACAATTTGAATTTGTTTAGCATTTTCTTTATTGATAAATGTTTAGGAGAAGACAATTCGAAGAAACAGTGGGATAAGTTGGGGAACTTGTACTAGTCAAAATCTTTGGTTAACAAGTTTTTTCTTCGAAAGAAGTTATATATTCTAAGGATGAATGAGGGTGACTTAGTAATAGAGAACTTGAATTATTTAAACACTATTGTTAGTTAGTTTTTGTCTATGGATATCAAAATCATAGAGGAGGATACATGTATCATATTATTATGTTCTTTTCCAGACTCATCGACTAGCCTGACCATGGATATTGGAAGCAATGATACCAAGTTAAAGATTGGAGATGTGGTTGCATATTTGTTGTTAGAATATATGAGGTGGAAGAACATGGAAGAATCGATCCATGATTCCATGATGGTAATATTTCAATAGGTCGACATAAAAAAATATAAAGTCTTTGGTAGAAAATCAAAGTCAAGGGGTAGATCTAAGACCAGGTCTAAATCCCTTGATCCAATGATGAGAAAATGTTGGAAATGTGGTAAATTGGAAATTATAAGTGATATTATAAGTTGATGAGAGTCGATAAGAGAAAAGGAACTAAGGAAGCATAGTCTATTGAAGGTAAACCTTTGACTGAAGAAAAATGGGATGTGTATTTGGCTTTGACTAGTACACAGTTAAATCAAGAATCTTGGTTGATTAACTCTTGTGCATTGTATGATTTGACACCACACAGAGAGTAGGTATGTGAATATGAGAAATATAATGGTGGTAATGCTCTAATATCTTATAGAATATGATTCATCAACCAGGATTGTTGTTCGAAGTAGAGTTAGACTGATACTAAAATATGGAAGGATTGGAACTATTTTAGGGGTGTTGCATATTCTAGGTTTGGATCAAATCTTGATATTTGTTAGCAATATGGGAAATACAAGTGTGCAGTTTATATTTGAGAAATATTTCATGTAAAATAGTGTGAGGAGTGAGGGTACTGATCAGAGGAGTTCAGACTGGAACATTGTACAAGCTATTGGGAATAATAAATACCATTGGATGTGTGAATACAGTTTTGCCTGGATCCAACATCATATCTTCTTGTCTAGTTATCTCGACCATGTTGTGGCATCAATGGGTGGGGCATATTGGTGAGAAAGGTACTTGTGCTATGCAAAATAGAGATATGGTTGGAGGTATCCCTGATTGTTCTCTAGAAGTACACTTATATAAACATTATATTTATGGTAAACATAGTCATGTAAGTTTCCCATTTGGGGTCACAAGGGTCAAGGAAATAATATTGGAGATATTACATACTGATGTGTTCAAACGAGTACCAGTCCCTTCACAAGGGGGATCCCAATATAAAATCTCTTTCATAGATGATTTATTAGAAATATGGAATTGTTGTATTTATTAGGAAGAAATTCAATCTTTTTGAAAGGTTCCAAGAGCTCAAATCTATTGTGGAAAATAAGACTGGTAGAAAGATCAAAGTGTTGAGAAATTATAATTGTGGGGAATTTTGTAGTGATACATTTGACAAGTTCTGTAGAAAGAATGATATATATATTGATAAAACACAAATCCATACATTCCTCAAAAGAATGGACTTGCTAAAAGAATTAATAGAATGTTAATGAAAAAATCAAGGAGCATGCTCAGTGGTGCACATAAAATTATGAGAAGATGAAGTCAACATGACATGTTGCCTAGTTAATAGGTCATTGTCAACGAATTTAGTTGACAAGAATACATATGAGGAATGGGTTGGGGAAAGGCCCTCTCTTGCACATATTTGTGTCTTTGGTGTGATGCCTTTGTACATATTGACAAGTTAAATTCCATGAGGCTTCTAATGTATTTAGATACAACATTTGATCTTGAAATAGAGAAAATGGATGTGAAGATATCATTTCTTCATGGTGATATTGAAGAAGACATTTATATTAAAAATCCTGAAGGATTCACAGCAAAAGGGGTGAAGGAGTTTCTCTATAATCTAAAAAATTCCCTCTAAAGTCTAAATAAATCATTAGGGACGTGGTACCAAAAGTTTGATATGTACATATTGTCACATCCACTCCCATCAATCCGACCCATAGAGTAAACATGAGCGATACAAGGGGTGCTAATTTTTCACCCCAAGGTCATATTACAAAATTCTTAAACAATTAAATGCATGTGCAAATGCATAAATATAAACAAAACATAATTAAATCTATTAATGCACACACAACATGCCATTACCAACATGATCATCATTGGGATAACATTAAAACCATGTGACAGTAATAAATTTTTGTCATGCTATTCACATGCTTCTAATTGAATAATCCAAGCTAGATCATTTTATCCAATTTAACACAAATAAAGAGTCATTCATAACACATTAATTAAGCATAATTAAAAACACAGTAAGCACTTATTTTTTAATTGAAGCTGTCCAAGCAATTGGCTATGGAAGATAAATGTTCCACCTAATTGTAGGTCTCTATGAATTCTATATTATTTCATATGAGATACCACCACCAAGTTGGCCTATGTATTCACTAAGGAGGAGCTACTCAGGCTCACTCACATCCATAGGTACAAGCACTCATGCTAAGCCTGAACATAGATGGGTTTTCCAACCAAGTAGGGAGGAATGGAAGGAGATATATAAGCCAATGAGATCAACCACATAGCTACATGCATATCAATTTGGATTTAGATAGCCTTGGCACCCATAATACCTACCACACCAAACACAAGGAAGGTCCACTTCTCTGCTACACAGTCCCTCAGGCGCCCCTTCCCTCCAGTGCTCTTCAGGGAAGGCATAGAAAAGTAAAATATTCCAAACCTTTAGATATTATTTCCTTAAATGGTATTATCAAGCCATTCCATCCTATGAACTCCCTCCCACTGCAATCAACTCTTGTAATTTTCCCAAATTGGCCACGTGAGTGTCAAACATGAAATCTCACTTTCGGGCTTCCAAATATGGGTATTCCTATAGATTTTTGGGATCTTGGAACTCTCAATTTTTCTCTAGGGTTTGTATCTATGGATACCCAATTAGATTTCACCCCTCACATGAATTTATAGTCATTTTTGGCACTTCAAAATGTGCGTTCTTTCCAAGTTGTGATTTTTGCAAATTTCACTGCTGGGAATTCCTAGCAAGATGGAAATTCATCTCTGATTGTTCAACAATGGAATGGGGAGGAATTACAAAATTGCATGAGGAAAGTGACTTATGGGTTAGGTAATTGAGCCTATACTCAACCATACAAATTTATGGGTTTCCCATGCTCCATTAATTTCATGAGTTGATTTCTCAGCTACCATCTTACAACAAAAATAAATGTCAGCAAGGAAAGTCAAGATGGGTTCTCAAGATGAAATTTGGAAACACAAGTTTCAAACCCACAACCCCCTCGCCTCTCCCTAGTGGATACACATGGACCGCTCATTTTAGTTGCTTCCATAACCATCTCTTGGTATTTTAATTTGTTTTAAAAATATTTACATGCACATACAATTTTCCATGGCTTACTAACACATGACTAACAAAATATAAATACATTCCTTTAAATCTGAGCATCCACTAGCAGGGCCTTGGTCTTGAGATACATTCTAGGAATTCATGCATCACATATACACAACATTTACATACAATACCAATACATTCTAAGTGTCAAAATAGGGGTACTACATTCCCCTCCCCCTTAGAACACCACTATCTTTGGTGTTCTCAAAACTTGAACAAAAATGGGTATGATTCTTTCATGGCATCCTCTAAATCCCATGTAGACTCATCAAGACCAAGATGATTCCATTGCACCTTTACCTATCCTATGGTTCTGTTCCAGAGCAATGCCACGTTCTTGTCGAGGATGCACATAGACTCCACTTAGAAATCTCCCTCGGGTTCCACCCGTAGCACATTCCAATGAATTATGTGATTAGGATCATGTACATAATTCTTAATAAAATAAACATGGAAACATTATGATCTCTCATGTTAGCAGGAAATGCAATCCTATTTGCAACTGGTCCTACCCTATTGTTGGTTAATTTTATTGTTATTTAATTTACCTTAATTTAATTATCGACCAGAATACGTATACTTCGAGCTGCTACACCATATGTGTGGGAAAAGTAGTTTCAATGCTCATACTTAAAGAAATTCTAGTCTACTTACAAACAATAAATAAAATGCCAAGAGTTATTAAGTATGTCCTAAAGAAAGGGAATCAACTTGCTAATCCCTATCTTACAGTCCTCAATACTGTCAGATCTAATGTAATCTTCAGCAACCTCAAGCTATACCAACTATCGATCTATTCTTCAAGGAAAATAACCAAGCAGGTAAGTAATTTATTAAAGGAAAACCCTAGTTCCAAGCTTACCTACAAAATGAAGATGCTGGGACAATCCTAATGGCATTATATCATATCAACCTTAAAGAGTCCGATGCTAAATATTATACAAACACTTATCACTCTCAAACAACTACTGGAATGAAATATGTCTCTTCTTAACCCTAAATCATTCACAAACAGTTAACAAAATGAAATTTAACTTGCCTCTAATGTCAAATATACTCTATCTGCATTCTAGGCACACAAAAGAATATTGGAACTATCCAAAGAATACACACTCACTCTCATTTGCATGTATTATGGAACTGATATTCAAACTCTAGGAAACAATGCTGTCATCAATTAATGAACTATGATTCTTTTCCTTAATTTCATTCAACACCATGAAGTAAACAGAAGCATGATTCCAATCCCTATATGGCCAATTTAAAATGCTGTTTGGAAAACCCTCAATACTCTGTAAACTAATATCTTTAAACCCTCTGTAGATTTACTAGGTAGTACAAGTTCTTTCACATTTAGAAACAATACAATCCAATCTTTTAAAGTACTCCACAGTTTCATAAACTCTATAACCCTAAAAGGATTCTTAAACAAGGATTGCAACCATCAAATAACCAGTATCAAGATGGAAGCAAAAGAAGTATGAAATCCAAATCTACTTTCAGTCCTCTGTTCAATTGATCCTACAGCAAACTAAATACAATCAAATTCATCATACCCATTGTAATGACATCGAACTAGTTCTATGTAAACACGAATCTCATTCCCAAATCACAAGTGGATAAAGCTATTAGCATTCATTTATGAAAACAATCTTAAAACATGTAATCTGGCTTTACTTAAAGCAAAAGAAAAAAATGATATGCACAGTTGATCAGAGTTGAAGGTGGGCCCTGCCTTCAACGCCTACAAGTCTGAAATCAAAAGCTTAAGGAGATAAATGCTCGATCAATTAATAAAATCAGAGTTTTACAGTCTTCTCTGTGTGTGTCTCCCTCCTTAGGGTTTCAAAGTTACATTTTATACTTGAAATACAAAATAAAATCGACCTTGGAGCAAGGATCGACCCTATCCTAACAAATTTACACCTATCTCGGCATACATGAACCAAAATATTGGATTCAAATCCCTTGAGATCCATACACTGCTAAAGATGGAGGACAACAACGCCTTGAGCAAAGGACAACCATGAAACAACACCTGAATAATCTTCACATGCATCTAGAAAGCGATGTGAATCCAGGAGAGACATATTCTCTGTGGACAAAATCCCCCAAATCGCGGGTTCATATATCTTGTGAGCGCTGGGACAAGCGTTGGGTCTAATAACCAAAATACCACTGCATGAAAGAAATAAAGACTCATTAATTGACCCATTATTAAATGAGAACTAAAGGTTCCATTATATACATAAAAACAAAGCAAAATAATAAATAACAATTAAAAAGTCACTTACCAAAGCACCTTGCAATGTTGATCTTTAAAAGGAATAACCAAGCACAAAACATCACTAAATAGAACTGATTATTACTTGGTTGCATGGAACTTGGAACTAGAAAGTATAGTGTTGAACAAGTCAAAATAGGAGACCAACACCTATCAAGGACTTCGAATGAACCATAATAATGTTTGTGCTAGCTTGGCACGACTTCCCAACTTTAGGGAACTTTTCCTTAGCTTTCCTCTTAAATAAACATGATCCCCAATTTTAAATTCCTTGTCCACTCTTTTCAATTTTTTATAAATATTCTGTCTGTATTGGGACGCCTTTAAATTCTGCTTGATCTTAACAATTTCTTGTTCCATTTCCTTGAGCATTTCTGGATGAAACACTACCCTGTTCACCGGACCGTCCCAATTTACTGGAATTATGGATCCCCTTCCATAAAATGCTTCAAACAAACTCATTCACAATGAAGTTTGATATCCATTATTGTGTGAAAAGTATACCAAGTGTAGGTAATCCTCCCACTTGGATGGTTTATCCATCCCATACATTCTCAACATGTCCTCAAGAATTTGATTTACCCTCTCAATCTGTCCATCTGTTTGAGGATGATAGGATGTACTGAAATTTAGTTGAGTTCCTAACTCTTGAAATAACCCCTTCCAAAATTCGGAAGTGAACTTTTCATCTCTATTTGAAACTATTGCCTTGGGAAATCCATGGAATCTAAATATTCCTTTCATGAAAATATTCACTATGTCACTCGCTTTATGGGTGGACCTGATTGGAATAAAATGAGTTTCCCTTGATATATTTTCCACCACAACCATAATTTAATCATGCTTCTTCACTGTCACTAGAAAAAATATTATGAAGTCCATATAAATTACTTCCCACCTCCATTCTAGAATGGGAAAAGGTTGCAATAGTCCTGTTGGATGTTAATGTTATTCCTTGACTTGTTGACGCTTTTGACACCGAGCAATGTCTTCTTCTATATCCTTCTTCATCCCATGCCAAAAGTATTGCTTTCTTGTTTCTATTTTTGTCTTTTGATATCTTGGATGTCCATAGTATGGAATTCGATGAATTTCATCCATCACTAACTTCTTTAAATATGCACAATTTGGAATGTACAACCGGCCTTTATAAACATGAAGATCATCTTCTTCAAGCTGATATCCTTCACACTTTTCATATAATTTTACCTGATGTAGTTTTTCTTTAACTCAAAGGTAAGCTTCATCATTTTTTCAGGCTTCAAGAACTCTTGTACTCAAATATTATTTTCATGCACTTAATGCTGTTGCATGGAATTTTCTGCTAAGGTTGTTTGCAACATGCTTGATTTCAAAATTGAGTTCACATAGAGATTCCATCTATCTAGATTGCATAGCATTCAATATTGGATGGTTAAATAAATACTTTAAGCTCATGTGGCATGTCCTAAGCTTGAATATTCTCCCCAGTAAGTAATGTATCCACATCTTGAGAGCATGTACTATGACTACTAATTCTAGATCATGAGTTGCATAATTCTTCTCATGCTATTTTAGTTTTTTTGACTCATATAAAATAACAAATCAGTCTTGCATAAGTACTCCAACTAATCCTTTAATGAAATCATATGTACACACTACAAAATCCTTATTTGGATCTGCAATATTCAAAACAAGAGTGATGGTAAGTAACTTCTTCAAATCTTGAAAGTTTTCTTCACATTTTGTAGACAATACAAACTTTTCATTCTTCCATTGCAACTATGTAAATGGATGAGAGATATTGGAGAATCCTTCAATGAACCTTTTATAGTATCCCGCAAGACCCACAAAAGATATAATATTAATAACATTCTTTGGAGTAGGCCAATCCAATATGGATTCAATCTTTTCCAGATCCAATGCAATTCCTCATTAGAGGAAATTTAGGGTCTAAAATGGGCCTTATAAGAAAACAAGCCAATATTAAATTCGTGTGAGTTGGAATTGAAGAACCAATAGAGTTTCAATAAAATGAGTCAACCATAATGGTTGACTCAAGACATATTTGTCATAAAAAAACTACTTTTTTGTTCGTATTTTCAACATATCTCCCCGATGTTTTTACTCAAATTTTGAGCAGGAGAGCTCGCTGGGTGCATAATTAAATTTCGCATCCAATGAGTATGTACACTACATAATTTTGATGAAACCCTCTACCTGAAAAAAATAAATACCTGAAAAATGTGATGATGACATCATCATCATGTTTTTTAGGTATTTCTTGTCTTTCGGGTAGTGGGGTCTGTCAAAAGTATGCACAATTTTTCAGGTATTTCTTGTTTTTGGGTAGCGGGGTCCGTCAAAAGTATGCAGTGTGGATACTCGTTGGATGCGAAATTTAATTCTGCACCCAATGAGCTCTCCCGCTTTAAATTTGAGTAAAACACATGGATATATGTTGAAAATAAAAACAAAAAGTACTTTTTTTTCTTCCTCCAAAATTAATAAATATTATTTTATTAGTTTAACTATTATTTTATTATTTTCCTTAGGAGGCCCATTTTAGACCTCAAATTTCCTCTAATGTTCTTCTGAGATAACATGACCGAAATATTGTACCCTTCTTTGGTAAAATTCAAACTTGCTTAACTTTTCATACGATTGGTGCTCTCTAAGAACTCGTAACACCATTCGTAGATGTTCCTTGTACCTTTTATCATTCCTTGAATAAACAAGAATGTCCTCTAAGAACACTAACAATTTTTTTTGCAAATACTTGCTAAAAAGATTATTCATGAGGCATATGAAAGTGGTTGTTGGGATATTATAAACCCACTCCATACTTAGGATAACAATATCTAATCGTTATTGATTAATTTCCTACCTACTAGCCTAGATATTTGCCATCCAGTTGCACCACTTGGTCAACAATTTCCATATATACCCCAGGACCACCTTTATCCTGATTCTGGTTAGATCCTACCTACTTTATTGACTACAACAATTAGTAATTGCGTCTTCCTACAAATTCTGTCTTTATCCTACTTTATTCCATCGTTTCAGTGGATAAGGTAAAGCTAGTCAACTATGAAACTGATATATTTTGTTTCAAACCCATCCTCCATGATTTTATCTCTAGATTAGAGGATTATCATGTTTTTCCATCACTCATGACAAATCAATCATTCTTTATCTAATTGGTGAGGTCCTTGAAAGAGTTGGAAAGTGCTTTATCCAGCTATGGGGGTTTATCATATTTAGTAATCTTGATTTATGAGCTAGCATGAGTTCTCTTCCACTAACTCAATTTTTCTTTATAAGGATGCATTACTATTGTAATAATAAATCAGTTATTCATTCTTCACTTCTTCATGTGATTCAGTCTCTTAATTCTTCTCTATATTTTTCTTGCACATTCTTGTGAGAATTATCTTGTAGTTATATCTACATCATGTGCTTCTTCTTAGAATCAAGGCTCTATTTCTTCATAACATTAGAGTTTCTATTTCTATATGTTACTAGAGCCACATGTTTTTAAGTTTATCAGAGTGAAGGGTTTCTTAAGTTATACAGATATGTATCTATCAATTCTCTACATCAGACCGCATCTAGTCTCATATTCCTCTTTGAAGAAGAGCTTGAATTGAGCTTACAAGTTTTCTCCTAGTTTTTATTTGTGCAGGTTGCAGAGAGTATCTTCTTGAGCGCATAAAAATCTCAACATCGATTCTTCTTCTTCTACAATACTGACTCCCTTCAAATATCATGAATGGAAAGACAAGATTAACATTCTATTGCACAGTAAGGGACTCTATAGAGTTTTTATGGCTTTAGAAAATGAACCAAATTCCACTGTTGAGAAAGCTAAGTGGCATAATAGGTTGGATGAATCCTATGGATTGATTTGACTCTCTATTTATCCTAATATAAAATTTCATCTAGATGGTTTGAACACTCCAAACCAAGTATGGACCAAACTTGAGTCTCTGTTTGGAGTACAAGATGAGATAAGAGCACATCAGTTGGAGAATGTATTATTCTCATTAAGTCCAAGAAGTTTCGATTCTATTAAGGGTTTATTCACCAAATTCAAGTCACTTGTTATATTTCTCAAGAAATGTGGGATTGATAATAAGGAATATCAATTAATTCTTCCATCCTATCAAAATTGGGTCCTGAATACTCAATCTTTGTGTCTACTTTTCATGCTACTAGGTTTGCTATTTATAATTGGAAAATGCTTTCTTTGATTCACTGACAAAGGAGGAAGATAAACTGATCCATATGGGTGATCTTATATCCTCCAAGATAAATATCATGCTCTCATATTTCAAGTAAGTAAGAATGAAAGATCAAAAGAGAAGCAAATAGTGAAAGAGAAAAAGCCAAAGTCAGAAATTGAAGATGAAAGTTTCAAGCCTACTGATGAAGATTCAATAAAGAAATTCAAGAAGAAAGGAATTACATCCAAGTGTTATTATTGCAAAAAGGAATTTTATCTCGAGAATAATATTTAAATAATAAGTTGGAAATCATGTCTCATTTACTTGAGAAGGATAACATTGAAGTTCCAGATGAGTTAGAGAAGCTTGCTGAATCCTTAGAGCACTGTCATAGTTCGCAGTTCCAAGATGATATAAACTATGAATTGAGTGCCAGAGTTAAATAATTTCCTAAAATATCTGATATAGATTCATTTTCATATATATCATAATAAAAAATCCAAGTTTATTTCTTGAATAATCCACCTATTGGTCTCCTAGATTCATCTCCCAATACTTGTGATTTTTCACTAGATCTTGACTTGTCTTTAAGAAAATATTCCTCATTCCATTTAGATGGTTATAATTATGATTTAGAATCATATTTTCAGGATTATATGCATGTTATGACATCATACATACCATCTACCATACCTCTTAATACTCCTAAGACTATATAAACCCCAAGTTCACTAGTTGATTACTCATTGGTCTCCATGCAGTGTTACTTATATGTAATGGTTTCAAGTATTGTCTATTTTTCACTGGTTGGTTATACATGATATTATTCATCATTGGAATTATATTACACATGTTTGGATATGTTTTAAAAACTTATGGTTCAAATATCAAGTCCATCCATCATTCATATTTTTACACTCATCAACTTTCCCCAGTTGCTCAACCTTTTCCTACCTTATCCCTATATATTCATGGAGACACTAAACCTTTGGTCCTTTCTACTCCATATGATAATATTTATGATAAATCAGAGTCTTTTTAGACTCATTTCATATTTTGGAAGGTGCTACATCATATTGGAAGAAATATATGTGATCCACATCACCATTTTGTAGCTATACAAGGAACGAATTGTCTTAATTTTTGTACTCTTTGGGAAGGAGTACGCACATATATATTTTACTTTTCAGATTGTGTTTTCAAATAAGAGTATGTTAGTGGAAATAATCATTTAGATAATGCTCCTACTTCATCATATGATAAGATACAAGGAGTCTCTCCTCTTGTTTCTTGCATATTCTACACTCTAGCGCATGATCATGGAGTTCACAATTTATTCATCAAATTATTTCACTAGAATCAGTTCATTCATGTCATTCAAGTGAAGATAAAGACATGTTGTTCAATTTTGTGCCTTGTCCTTTCTTGAGGGAGGATTTTCCTCATGTGGTTTTTCCTCTTTCCTCACTTTTCTGGATATAAATAATTGTAAAGGGTGAACAAAGCCTTGTTGCTGGGACCTATATAGGTCTATATTTCTGATTATTTTAGATATATCATCATAAATTTATACTTGAAGGGGGGTGTTGGGGTATTATAAACCCACTTCATACTTAGGATAAAAATATTTAATCTTTATTGATTAATTTCCTACCTACTAGCCTAGATAGTTGGAATCCACTTGCACCACTTGGTCAACACTTTCCATATATACCCAAGAGAAAATTTATCCTGATATTGGTTAGACCCTGCCAACTTTATTGACTTCCAGAATTAGTAACTACGCCTTCCTGCAGATTCTATCTTTATCCTTCTTTATTCCATATTTTCAGTGGATAAGGTAAAGTTAGTCAACTAGGAAAATGCTATCTTTTTTTTCCAACCCATTCTCCATGATATTCTCTCCGAATTCTAGGATTAGCATGTTTTCCCATCACTCTTGACAACTCACTCATGCTTTAGCTAATTCATGAGGTCCTTGACAGAGTTGGAAAGTGCTTTAGCCACCTATGGGGGTTTATCATATTTAGTAAGCCTAATTTATGAGCTAGAATGAGTTGTCTTCCACCAACTCAATTTTCCTTTATAAGGATCTATTACTATTGTAATAACCAATCAATTATTCATTCTTCACTTCTGCATGCAATATAGTCTCTTTATTCTTCTCTCTATTTTCCTTGTGCATTCTTGTTAGAACTACCTTGTAGCTAGATCTACATCTTGTGCTTCTTCTTAGCATCAAGGATCTATGTCTTCATAGCATTAGAACTTCTATTTCTATAGTGGCGGGTGCATTAGTAAGACCAAGTGGCACCATTGTGAACTTGTAATGGCCATATATTGTATGTAAAGCCATCTTGTGAATGTCTTCTTCCTTTATCCTCACTTGATGATAACCAGACCTCAAGTCAAATTTTGAAAACACTTTGGCTTCCTTCATTTGATCAGACAAATCATCAGTTTTGGGAAATGAGTACTTATTCTTGACTGTCACTTTATTTAGCTTCCTATAATCAATACACAATCTTAAAGTCCCATCATTCTTCTTGGAAAATAACTATGGTTCTCCCCAACGAGACACACTTGGTCTTATATACTATTTGTCCATTAATTTCTATAGCTTCATATTTAACTCTACCAATTTTGATGTGCTCATTCTATAAGGAGTTTTAGAAACTAGTGATTCCCATGGAACAAGATCAATGGTAAAATCAATGTTTCTTTTTGGTGGTAGTGTTGAAACTTCATCCAGAAACACATCTTTGAACTCTTGCAGTAATGGATAATCTTCTATCTCTGGGCCTTCATTCTCTAGAGAACTTGATATATGAGTTGCATATAATTGACATCCCTTCTTGTAAAACTTTCTTAAATTTCGGGATGAAATATTCCCTACTGAAACTTGCTTGGTGTTAAGTTTTCTATGTTGTAATAGCTTAATTTCTAAATTGATTAATATTTAATACATTTTCATAATAAAAACATAAAGATGATCACTAAAAGAAACACAATCACAAGGTACACAACAATTTACCCTGGAAAACCCTAAAGGGAAAAACCCAACAAAAATTCCTCAATATAGATTACCAGTATGCAATGACCAAAGAACAAGGTCTCATCAAGTAAGAAACCAAACCCCAAGCATAAGAGCTAATACACCAAAGACACTGGTCCTCCTCCTTCTCTATCTCTCATTTTCTCTCTCTCTTGCATAATACAAGTGTAAGTGTGTGTGAATAAATGAGGGAGGGTGCCTCCCTATTTATACTAAACTTCCCAACTGAATTTTACCCTAAATGGGATGACCTACCTAATTGGAAGGGCCGACCTAACAAGGTAAAATTCACAATAATAATTATAATAATGTTTTCTAGGTGCTATTGACCCGACTTACAACTTGAGGGTTTACCTCATGATATTTACATGCCCTTTTACATCGGTGACATCTCCCGAAGGAGGAATAATAATAATGCGAATTACAATTAGAATATTATTCAAAGTTAAATTATTTCAACACCCCCCTTTAACAGAAAGGATATTTTACTGACAACAACAATATATGGTGTGGATTAACACAACATCATCAAAAGGAGAGAGACATGAGGCATTATCAACATCATCTTTTGGAACATTGTCCAGTACATCTATATATCATCGGAAGTTTTGAACAACATCATCATCTTCAACACAGAGCTGGAGTATCAATATCTTTAGTACAAAGATGAATTATGATGCTCATCATCTTCAGTACAGAGAGAAAGTAACATCATCAACATCTTCAGTACAGAGCTGAAGTAACATCATCTGCATCATGGAACTGAAACATCATTAGCGGCATGGAGCTACAACATCATCATTTGCGGTATGGAACTAGAGCATCATCTACAACATGGAGCTACAGAATCATCGTCTTCTATAACATAATCATATGCAGCATGGAATTGAAACATCATCAACAATATGGAGATAGAGCATTATCATCCGCAGTATGGAATTGGAGCATCATCTGCAACATGGAGTTGGAGCATCATCATCATCTTTCGAAACATCATCATCTGCATAACAATTGATACATCACTAGCACCGACAACACAAGGTTGACTCCTTAGAATAAAGCTAGAGTAACAACAACAACATGTCACATCATCATCAATAAATCGAGGCTGGAGAAAAACCATATATGGAAGCTATAACAACAACCAACATGATCCTTTCTTTTAGAATTATAGGATCATGGAAAGCACATCTGTGGTACCCATACAATCCCTCATTTTGGAATTATGGGATCAAGTCTTTTGAAAAGATACCAATTCTAATCACAGCTAACACATATATACACAAGACGATCCTTCCTTTTAGAATGATGTGATTAAGTCCATTACTGACATCATGAATGATCCTTCATTTCAAAATTATGAGATATGGTCCTATACTAACATTCTAGACGATCTTTCCCTTTGGAATTACAAGACCAAGTATGCTACTAACATCTTGGGAAATCCTTACTTTTGAAATTACAAGATCAAGTCCTCTACTAACCTTTTGGACAATCCTTCCTTTCAGGAATTACCAGATCAAGTCCACTACCAACATTCTCGACGATCCTTCCTTTCAGAATTATAGGATCAAGTCCTCTACTAACATTTTGAATGATCCTTCCTCTTAGAATTATGGGATCAAGTACACTACCAACATTCTGGGTGATCCTTCCTTCGGAATTATGGGATCAATTCCTATAATCATCAATATTTAAGACGATCCTTCCTTTCTAAATTATGAGATAAAGTATAAGGATGATTAGTCCTTCCACATCAGAATTTAAGACGATCCTTCCTTTTGGAATTACAGGATCAAGTATAAGGATGATTAGTCCTTCCACATCAACATTTAAGACGATCCTTTCTTTTAGAATTACAGGACAAATTATAAGGATGGTTAGTCCTTCCACATCAACATTTAAGACAGTCCTTCCTTTCACAATTACGGGATCCAATCCAACAAGATCAACATTTAAGATAATCCTTCCTTTCGGAATTATGGGATCAAGTATAAGGATGATCAATCCTAACATCATCATCTTGTACGATCCTTCCTTTTGGACTTATGGGATCCATTCCAACAAGTTCAACACTTTATATGATCCTTCCTTTTAGAATTACATGATCAAGTCTAAGGATGATCAATCCAACCATCATCATCTTGGATGATCCTTCCTTTTAGAATTCTAGGATCCAATGCAACATGATAAACATTTAAGATGATCATTCCTTTCAAAATTATGGGATCCATTCCAACAAGATCAACATTTAAGTGATCCTTCCCTTCAAAATTATGAGATCAAGTCTAAGGATGATTAATACCAACATCAACATCTTGGACGATCCTTCCTTTTAGAATTATGGGATCCAGTCAAACAACATTAACATTTAAGACGATCCTTCCTTTAGGAATTACAGGATCAAGTCCAAGGATGATCAATCCCAACTGAGCTACCTACTATTATTAAGATTTCATATCATCAATAGTACTCCCCCTTTCGAGGGAATTCCCTATGGACAACACCAAGCTTGTCTCAGAAGTGTTCAAACTTCACACGAGATAGAGTCTTGTCAGTACAAATATACACACTAATAACTGAACATTAAATTATTGATCGAGGAGTTGTATACTTAGAGGTGAAAGAACTGTATGTGCGGGTCAAATCCTAAACTAGCCTAATCTAACCTAATTCAACTTGACCTAATTCCAGCAAATACATAAAACAATCAAATTATCCCAATCATCTTGGGAGGAAACCCATCATATGGTGACCATATCTACTGAGTTAGGCCATTAATTCCTCTATTTGTGATTGAAACTACTAGGAAACCAAACCTATCCATTCTTTGAAATAACTAGGGTTGGTTAAAATGACCATTTAAAATAAAATTGTGTGCAACTAATTAAGTTGGATCCTATTCCGAAATTTTAAAATTCTATGAATAAAATTAGATGAAAGCTTCTACATGCTTCAAAACTATATAATTACAATTTTGTCAATCATACACAAATAACTACCATCTTAGAATGAAAGCAATCAAGCTCTCAAAAAATGAATAAGCTTCTTTATGATATGGTACTTGGATGAAAAACACTTTTAGAACAAGGTTGAGTTATTAATACAATACATTGTGAAAAGTATGTATATATCTAAGTGAGTTATTTCCCAACCTATCTGAATATTTATTTCAAACCAGAGATCCACGAGTTATAAAATATGCTATTGTGTTTTAGGATCTATTTTAAAAATTATGCTTACTCATAAAAAATGAAGAAAATCCTAAGCTTGCTTGTTCAAAGATAGATCTGAACATATAAAAAGTGATTTCAAATGGTCTAAATGCTTCATAAAAATCTACATCAGTTCCAAAGTGAGGATTTATCATTTTATTTCTATGCACTGAGCTAGGTACATCACATGATGAGAACAAATATTTTTTTCTTTTTAAATAAAGGCAACATATATCAGCATTTGGATTCCAGTATATAATGAAGGCTGAGCAATGTGCATGATGGTTACACATAAGTGCAAGCCATTTCTGTACAGAGAGGTAGTATGATCATTTATCCTAATCAAATCTTCCTGAAGTTTCCTATAAATATTACAAGCTTTACAATCTATCTGAAATCAAAATCTATTGTGTATGAACACTATTTTATACTAAAACTTAAACTAAGTATTGCTATAATAAAAAATATATCAAACTTATTGCATGACTATGAGCCTATGTAGTTCTAAGAATATGCACTCTCTACAAAATATTTCCTTGAAAGGATACCAAATGAAGGCTTCCTAATAATCAAATGCAAAAAAAAGGCAAAGCTACAAATTCTTTCTGAAAACAAAACTAAAATAAGAACTCAACCAAATTACCCTATGAATTATAAAATAGAATGAAATGAAAGACTTTCAAAATCTGTGCAACATATATATATATATATTCACATGTACTAACCTAAAAATTTCTTGGTGTTAAGTTTTCTATGTTGTCATAGCTTAATTTCTAAATCGATTAACATTTAATACATTTTCATAATAACAATATAAAGAGGATCACTAAAAGAAACACAATCACAAGGTACACAACAATTTACCTTGGGAAACCCTAAAGGGAAAAACCCAACAAAACTTCCTCAATAAAGATTACCAGTATGCAATGACCAAAGAACAAGGTCTCATCAAGTGAGAAACCAAACCCCAAGCATAAGAGATAATACACCAAAGACATTAGTCCTCATCCTTCTCTATCTCTCCTTGTTTCTCTCTCTTGCGCAATACAAGTGTAAGTGTGTGTGTATAAATGAGGGAGGATGCCTCCCTATTTATACTAAACTTCTCGACTAACTTTTACCCTAACTGGGATGGCTTACCTAACTGGAAGGGCCAACCTAACCATGTAAAATTCACAATAATAATTATAATAATGTTTTCTAGGTGTTGTTTAACCGACTTACAACTTGAGGGTTTACCTCATGATATTTACATGACCTTTTACATTAGTGACATCTCCCGAAGGAGGAATAATAATAATGTGAATTACAATTAGAATATTATTCAAAGTTACATTATTTCAAAACTCCCCCTTAACAAGAAGGATATTTTACTGACAACAACAATATATGGTGTGGATCGACACAACATCATCAAAAGGAGAGAGACATGAGGCATCATCAACATCATCTTTTGGAACATTGTCTGGTACATCTATATATCATTGGAATTTTTGAACAACATCATCATCTTAAACACGGAGCTGGAGTATCAATATATTCAGTACAAAGATGAATTATGATCATCATCATCTTCAATACAGAGTTGAAGTAACATCATCAACATCTTCAGTATAGAGCTGAAGTAACATCATCTGCATCATGGAACTAGAACATGATTAGCACCATGGAGCTGTAGCATCATCATTCACAGTATGGAACTAGAGCATCATCTGCAACATGGAGCTAGAGAATCATCATCTACTAGAACATAATCATATGCAACATGGAATTGAAACATCATCAACAATATGGAGATAGAGAATTATCATCTGCAGTATGGAATTGGAGCATCATCTGCAGCATGGAGTTGGAGCATCATCATCATCTGTCGAAACATAATCACATACATAACAATTGATACATCACTAGCACCGACAACACAAGGTTGTCTCCTCAACATAAAGCCGGAGTAATAACAACAACATGTGACATCATCATCAATAGCTCGAGGCTGGAATAACACCATCTATGAAAGGCATAACAACAACCAACATGATCCTTTCTTTCGAAATTACAGGATCATGGAAAACACATCTGTGGTACTCAGACAATCCTTCATTTTGGAATTATGGGATCAAGTATTTTATGAAGATACCAATACTAATCACAGCTAACACATATATACACAGGACGATCCTTCCTTTCAAAATTATGGGATCAAGTCCATTACTGACATCGTGAACAATCCTTCATTTCGAAATTATGAGATCAAGTCCACTACTAACATTCTCGATGATCCTTCCTTTTGGAATTAAGAGACCAAGTACACTACTAACATCCTCGATGATCCTTACTTTCAAAATCATGAGATCAAGTCCTCTACTAACCTTTTGGATGATCCTTCCTTTCAAAATTACTGGATCAAGTCCACTACAAACATTTTGGGTGATCCTTCCTTTCAGAATTATGGGATCAAGTCCTCTACTAACATGTTGGATGACCCTTCCTCTTAGAATTATAGGATCAAGTACACTACCAACATTCTGGATGATCCTTCCTTTAGGAATTATGGGATCAAGTCTTATAATCATCAATATTTAAGACGATTCTTCCTTTCAAAATTACAAGATCAAGTATAAGGATGATTAGTCCTTCCACATCAACATTTAAGATGATCCTTTCTTTTGGAATTACGGGATCAAGTCTAAGGATGGTCAGGCCTTCCACATCAACATTTAAGATAATCCTTCCTTTCAAAATTACAGGACAAATTCTAAGGATGGTTAGTCCTTCCAAATCAACATTTAAGATGATCCTTCCTTCCAGAATTACGGGATCCAGTCCAACAAGATCAACATTTAAGATAATCCTTCCTTTTGGAATTATGGGATCAAGTCTAAGGATGATCAATCCTAACATCATCATCTTGTATGATCCTTCCTTTTGGACTTATGGGATCCATTCCAACAAGATCAATGCTTTAGATGATCCTTCCTTTCAGAATTACGTGATCAAGTCTAAGGATGATCAAACCAACCACAATCATCTTGGACGATCCTTCCTTTTGGAATTATGGGATCCAGTGCAACAAGATAAACATTTAAGATGATCATTCCTTTAATAATTATGGGATATAGTCCAACAAGATCAACATTTAAGACGATCCTTCCTTTCAGAATTACAAGATCAAGTCTAAGGATGATCAATCCCAACATCATCATCTTGGACAATCTTTCCTTCTAGAATTACGAGATCTAGTCCAATAAGATTAACATTTAAGACGATCCTTCCTTTAGGAATTATGGGATCAATTCCAAGGATGATCAATACCAACTAAGCTACCTACTATGATTAAGATTTCATATCATCAATAGTACTCCCCCTTTCGAGGGAATTCCTTATGGACAACACCAAGCTTGTCTCGAAGGTGTTCAAAATTCACACGAGACAGAGTCTTGTCAGTAACAATATACACACTAATAACTGAACATTAATTTATTGACTGGGGATTCATATACTTAGAGGTGAAAGAACTGTATGTGCAGGGTCAAAGCCTAAAATAGCCTAATCTAACCTAATTCCAACAAATACACAAAACAATCAAATTATCCCAATCATATTGGGAGGAAACCCATCATATGGTGACCGTATCTACTAAGTTAGGCCATTAATTCCTCTGTTTGTGATTGAAACTACTGGGAAACCAAACCTATCCGATCTTTGAATTCACTAGGGTTGGTAAAAATGACTATTTAAAATAAAATTGTGTGCAACTAATTAAGTTGGAACCTATTCCGAAATTTTAAAATTCTATGAATAAAATCAAATGAAAACTTCTACCTGCTTCAAAACTATATAATTAGAATTTTGTCAATCATACACAAATAACTACCATCTTAGAATGAAAGCAACCAAGCTCTCGAAAAATTGAATAAGCTTCTTTATGATATGGTACTTGGATTAAAAACACTTTTAGAACAAGGTTGAGTTATTAATACAATAAATTGTCAAAAGTATCTATATATCTAAGTGAGTTGTTTCCCAACCTATCTGAATATTTCTGTCAAACCAAAGATCCATGAGTTATAAAATTTGCTATTGTGCTTTAGGACCTATTTTCAAAATTATGCCTACTCCTAAAAAGTGAAGAAAATCCCAAGCTTTCTTGTTCAAAGATAGATCTGAATATATACACAATGATTTCAAATGGTCTAAATGATCCATAAAAATCTACATTAGTTTCAAAGTGAGGATTTATAATTTTATTTCTATACACTGAGCTAGATACATCACATGCTGAGAACAAATATTTTTTTTTCTTTTTAAATAAAGGAAACATATATCACCATTTGGCTTCCAGTATGTAATGAAGGCTGAGCAATGTGCATGATGGTTATACATAAGTGCAAGCCATTTTTGTACAGAGAGGTAGTGTGATCATTTATCCTAATCAAATCTTCCTGAAGTTTCCTATAAAGATTACAAGCTTTACAATCTATCTGAAATCAAAATCTATTGTGTATGAACACTATTTTATACTGAAACTTAAACTAACTATTGCTTTAATAAAACATATATCAAACTTATTGCATGACTATGAGCCTATGTAGTTCTAAGAATATGTACTCTCTACAAAATATTTCCTTGAAAGGATACCAAATGAAGGCTTCCTAATAATCAAATGCAAAAAAAGGCAAAGATGCAAATTCTTTCTGAAAACAGAACTAAAATAACCACTCAACCGAATTACCCTATGAATTATAGAACAGATTGAAATGAAATACTTTCAAAATCTGTGCAACANTATCTATATCTATATCTATCTATCTATCTATCTATCTATCTATATATATATATATATATATATATATATATATATATTCACATGTACTAACCGGAAATTGGATATATAGATATGTAAGAAAATAGGGTTATAAATAGGAACAAATACAAAAGCAAGATTTGAAGGTGGCCCACCCTCCAAACTCTGTTAAACTAGAACTTAAGAGCTCGAATGAAAATGCAGAAACAAATTATATTATATGAATCCAATTTTACAACATCTATGTATATATCCTATGTCTCTTAGCCTGAAGAGATAATCTTTATACCTAAATTCAATGGAGGAATGGATATATCAGTCCCCCAACTCAACAATTCGTTCAACAAATTATTAAATTCACAAAACCGGTCGTAGCTGTTGGCAGGGACTTTGGACACATTAGTTGCACAGCATCGCGGATGCTGCGCAAACTCAAAAGACACCACGCAAGTGGAGAATGGCTTGCAAGCAGAGAATAGAATATTTTGTAAATTTTATGTCACCTTTTTGTACTTTTGACCATATTTTGTGGATATTGGTCATGATTTTGTAGATTCAATTAAGAATTGGTTAAGGGTTAGTTAGAAGTCGACCTTGAATGTAAAGGTGCAAGCCTATAAATAGAAGTAGAAGTACACGTGATGGATAGATATAGAGAGACTAAAAGAGGAAATTGAAGAGCACTTGTTGAATTGTGAACTGTTTTGAATCTGTGGATCATTACGTGGAAGTAATATGACAAGACAGAAGTTGATCTGAATTACTGTTTCCTTTTATCTTTTTTTTTCTTACTATTTCTGCAATCCAATGATGGATGTTAAGTAAATTTGCGACATGGATCTATGATGCGATGTTTCTTGCTTCTAAATGGGGTTATATTTCTAGATGTGTTTGCGCCACAGTATGTTTATGCTGGTTGTGAATGAATGATGCAATATGTTAAGAGTGATGATGAATGTTTTTGTTAATGATTAAGTAATCGATCAGATCTATTGAATAAATTGACAAGCTATCGATGCACATAGTCCTCTTCTATTATGCGGAAACTTGGTTCCGACAACTCTCCCTTGAACATCTCGGGTGTGAGTTCATTCGCTTTGTGGGTGTTGATGGGTAGGGTAAAACTTGTCTGGGCCTGTGCTCAGGGAGACCGAGGTGAGCTAAGTGTCGATAGAGTGGGCACCCCTATCGACTAGTTTTGTTGGATGGGTTTGCACCAACAAATGGTTCCATTGCCGGGACCTTGTTGCGACTGAGAGGAGGATATGTGGCATCCGACAACACCAGAAATTCAATATTGGTTGGACCAAAAGCTATGAGAATTTGCTGAGATATAAAATCAAAACCCTGGATTGACGATGGACAAGTGGTTGGAGAGGTACATACACAACGGTCCACATGAGTACTTCTTCTCTGAATTCCCCATCATTTTGTACGAGTGGTTGATGAGATTTGCCTATTGCAAGACAAATTTCCAAGGAGGAGAGCCAATGTCCTAGACCCTTGAATTGATCCAGGAGTTGCAAGAGAGTGAAAACAAGGCATTGTGGGCTGTTGAAGTTTGGATGGATAGTATCTTGGAAGGATATATCACTGAGTTCGCGATTGACACTACCAAGTCCTAAAACAAAGAAGAAAGGGAATTTTTCAATGGACCCAGAGGTATGTTCTTGTTGTCTCTACAATTGTTAATTAAGATGCTTGTATGCTCAAAGGGAATACTAAATATGCACCTTGAGTTGTATAAATATGGTGTGCAGAGGCTGTGGATACCGCGACAGAAGGGGGAGATGAATGGAAAGATAAGGAGTAGATGGGTACAAATTTCGACAAGATTGTGAGGGAAGCCAAGGAAGAAAGTGGTGTTATGAGGGGAGGAGAAAGGTTTTGAAAAGAGAATAGGTAGAGGACAGGGGAAGGTCCTCCTATAATCAAAATTCAAGACTAAGAAGGAATAACACACGAGACGAAGTGACCCTACAATGACAAAGAGGATGACCAGACTACGCCTAGGATAGCAGTAAGATCAACCCCTAGTAGTAACGTTCCCACGCCTTTGCGTACTAAACATGATTTCCACGTCGAATTGCTTGACGTGCTAGCAGCATTCTAGGAGTAGATCAACTTCTGTAGGAAGAAGGCCCAACATGGAGGGTGACGACACGAAGTTACCTTTGTTCCATGGGAACGGGATTGATGATCTTGAGTAGTACTGGTTTCTATGTGAGGCAATATGGAATGTCAGGAAAATTGTAGATGATGATGTCAAGAAGGGCCAATTTGCAACCACTCTTCGGGGTCATATGCTAGATTGGTACATGAAATTTACACAGGTTCCAACGGGGACCTCTCCAAAAACATTGGTGAAAATCAGGAAAGGAATCATTGAGGAATTCAAAAAATCAAAGTCTGAAGCATAGTACATTACAGAGTTGAAGGAGATTAAGCAATTTCCTAATGAAATTGTATGGGATTTTGACCAAAGATTCAAGACGTTAATGGGAAGGGTCAATTTCAAGATGAGCGATGTTCAACATAAAGAATGGTTCATCATAACACTAGTATCTCATATCAAACAACCGCTGATGCAACATAAGATCGTGACACAGAGTGAGGCTCCGGAGATCACAATGAAGTTGGAGGCTTCACCCATTGGGTAAATTACAGCTGGGATGAACCAAATTCAGGCACATCTAGAAAAATAGATGCTTCAATTGCAAGATATCAACAAGGTTAATGAGCATCAGAAAGAACTTTGGTGTATTTTGTGTGATAGACATACCAAAGATACTTGCCCCCTTTTCCGAAATTATCTGTTATAAGGAGCACCAAACCCATTGAGTTGTGGAAGTGTACCATGGTGCCGAATATGCCAAGTCTATGGGCATCGACATGAAGAATGTGGATACATGCATAATATGGTGACAAATTTGACAAGCCTATACTGCTTATTTTGTTGATCTATGGGGCATGAAGATAAAGACTGCCGCACATATGAAATACTCTAGGAAAGGATGTATGAATCATACTATGTGAAGGGTGAAGATCATCAAGAAGTAAAAAAATCAAATTCACAACCTTAGGTGGTACAACCTCTACCTCAATCGCAGTATACACCACTACTGTAGATGCAGTTTATACTGTCGTAGCCACAACCACAGTTAGCACCGTAGCCACAATATAATCAGATGTTGATGACTTCGTAATAACCACAGTATGTTTAGTCAGTGCACTATGTTCAACAACAGTCGAATCCCCCACCACAACAATTGTCTCAGCCATAGTACCAACAACAAGGAGGATTCCATGGAGGATTTCAAGGAAGAGAAGGAGGTTGTGGTCAAGGAGGAGGATGAGGTCGTGGACCTGTCTAGTGTTACAATTGTGGTGTACTAGGACATTACTAGAGATATTTCCCACAATTGTAGTATTCTTGTACATATTGTAATGCAATTGATCATACTATCGAGAACTATCCACAACTAATTGCAAGAAATAAGGACATAAATGTTCCTCAGTTGCAGAATCAAAACCATTTACAAAATCAAAATCAACTAGAGAACCAGAATCAACTGCAGAACTAGTTACCAAACCAGAATCAAGTGCAGAATTAGTGTCAGAACCAAATTCCAATTCAAAACTAAAATGCAACCCAGAATGTAAATCAACCTATTAATCCACCTTTGAACCAGAGTCAAGGAACGACAATTGTGACGATCTCAACGGAACCCAGAGCGAAGGATGTCGATGTCGCTGTCATCACTCACGGCAGTGTGACGACTTGAGAAGATAGCCTTCATCCAAAACTTCAATTGGCTGGGAAGAAGAAGGTACACTTCGATATCAATGCTGAGAAGGATACATTTTTTGAAGCATGTGATATGATCAGAAGGAATCCTGGTAAGTTTCATATTTATGAAATGCCCACTGCTTTTGATTCTTCGGTGGATGCAAGGAAATTGTGGTAGCATGGTACCTTGCGAAACTTCTTTGAGAGTTTATTATCATTGGCAAGAGATCCCGATGATCTTGTTTAGATGGAGAATCTGTTGCACCAACCTAGAAGAAGGAAGGATTCCGCAGTGAATTCATTGCATAAGAAAACGATGGGCAAAGAGATGCACATGAAAATTCAAATTGGGGACTATGCAGTAGATTTAGTTATTTTGGATCTTGGATCAGATGCGAATATTCTGACAAAATAGACATGGCAAAAGATGGGGAGATCGAAATTGGGTTGGTCTCTAGTTTAGTTGCAATTGGGTAATTAGGCCAAGGTACAACCAATCAAGTGCGTGTCGCACTTGGTTATAGATGTTGAAGGTATGAAGACCTATCCTATCCTGCATTGCCAAGGATTGGATGGGAAAATGATAGTATGGCAGTAATTAATTTTAAAAAGAGGACGATGACATTTGAGAATCAAGACATCAGGGTCATCGATCCAACGGATCCAAGAGAAGGGCGAAGGTATATTGATCCAGTAAAGGATGAAGTTGATAGGGGATGGGATCATGCTTACAACATTTTAAAATATTACATCCACCCAACTGCTGATGGAGAACTTGGTTGGTGCATTACTAGTTCCGCGTCTTCTGATTCTGATGATGCATTAGAAAACTGGCAAAATCGCATGCACGAGGTGTCATTAAGGAAGTGTTGTATGATCACGTAGTCGCTATGCCATGTCGTGATTGAGACTCTTGAATTTCCAATCTATGAGGGGCTTGTCGATTTTTCTGCATTCTTAATGGAGTTTGAAGAGAAGGTATCAGAATCTTAGCAATTGTTGGCGTTGAAGGAAGCACTAAAGGCTACTCCGGCATGCTAGCGAGCGACCCATATGAACATGATTAATGGATGGGAATAATGTCAAAGACTAATGATAGTTTTCTTTGGTGACATGTAAGTATATCACACTGGGAGGTATGATGGGTGGAATGACCCCAAGCATCATCTAATGGAATCTTATAATCTATGGGCATCACGACCAAAGGATGAATGGGTCCATGCCTTTGTCCACACTTTGGATGAAATTCCAAGATCGTGGTACGTATCAGTGGAGTTGCGTAGAGAAATAACCACTTGGGAAGATTTGACAGTTTCTTTGCTGATACATTTTGTTTAGTGGATTCCAATCCCGATGTTGATAATGTGCTTTGGCTCATCCATGATGTGGTGTTGAAGGTAGTGCCAGTCGTATATCTAGTGGATCCACGTGCGCATTGCCACATCTAGTCGATGATGGAATGTTATAATGTGTATGGAGGACTTGAGGACGATGATGAGCTATGGAATATCAATATTCTAGAAATAGAAGGGAGTAGAGATGTTGCAACATTGTATATACCGATTGATCCCATGAACCAACCACTGATTATTAGAAAAATCAACATTGGGATAGAGGAGAACCCAAAATTTGCAAGTGTTTGGGACTATTGGGATGAAGAAACCATGGCAAATATCACAGATATGTTGCATGGATTTCAAGATATGTTTCCAACCAACTTCTCGAAAATGAAAGGGATCTTGGGTGATTTGGGAGAGATGAAGATTTTGTTAAAGCTAGATGCGAAACTGGTAAGGAAGAGGCTGTATCACTTGAATCCACGATACAAAGAGAGGGTCAAAGCTGAGCTTGAAAGGATGTTAGATGTTGGAATGATTGATCGAGTCAAAGAATCAGAATGGATTAGTCCTATGGTGGTCCAAGACAAGAAAACATGTGAATTTTGGATCTGTGTCGATTTGAGAAAATTGAATGATGCATATATGCACAATCCATTTTTGACATTATTCACAGATGTAATGCTAGAAGGAGTAGGTGGTCAAGATAACTATTCCTTCACATATGTATTTTATGGCTATCACCAAATAAGGATCACAAAAGAAGATCGACATAAAACGACCTTTTTAACTGAATGGGGTTGTTTTTAGTACACAGTGATGCCTTTCAGATTGAAGAATGCACCTGCGATATTTTCTTGGGTAGTTGTCACTACATTCAAATATTTTATTCATAAGTTCTTGTAAGTTTATATGGATGATTGGATAGTGATGGCCTAATTAGGAATCATCTGGAAAACATGGAACTGATGCTGGAAAGATGGCGAAAACATCAGATCGTGTTGAATTCAAATAAGTGTATTTTCTGTGCACCTTTTGGGATGCTGTTGGGTCACATTGTTTGCAAGCAAGGATTGTTGGTAGAACCTACAAAGATAGCGCTCATTTTGAGCTTTCCACCATCGACGAATGTGAATATTCTTAGGGCAACACTGGGGCACACCGGATACTATCGCAAATTCACCATAGGTTATGCTGCGATTACGGCCCCTACGGAGAGGCTATTAAAGAAAGACACAACATTTGTATGGATCCAAGAATGTCAAGGAAGATTCGACACACTAAAGGCCAAGATGGCTTCTATGCGAATACTAGTTTTCCCAGATTGGAACAAGGAGTTCCATGTCCATGTGGATGCATCATCTATTGCGTTGGGAGTGGTGCTTGTGAAACCCAGAGAGGGGGATCTAGATCACCCAATCATTTTCTCTAGTCGAATGTTGTCATTTGCTAAGATAAACTATATGAACATAGAGAGAGAAGTTCCGGTGATGGTATATGCGCTACATAAGTTTAGGGAATTACCTATTGGAAAGTCACTTTAAGATGTTTACTGACCATTATGCTTTGAAGTACCTAGTCAATAAGCCTGTGTTGTGGGGGGGAATATGTCATTGGTTACTTCTCTTCCAAGAATTTGATTTTGAGATAATTGTGAAGCTGGGTCGCTTGAATGCGGACCCTGATCATTTATCCCGGATTAAGATAGGTGAGGAGCCCAAAAACATTGAGGATGGTTTTTTGGATGTGCAACTATTTAGAGTCGACATGGTAGATGATTATTATGATCAAATAATTCAGTTCTTGATGATGGGAGTCACATGAGAGGAATTTTCAACAAGTTAGAAGAAGCAGTTGGTGGTTAATGCTTTGGATTTATAGTTGATCGCTGGCTAGCTATATAAACTAGGACTAGACAATATTTTGTCCCAATGTGTCCTACCACACGAACAAGGGGAGATTATAGAGGAAGCATATGAAAGAATTGCTTGTGGAAACTATGGAGGATGAGATACTATGAGGAAGGTGCTTCGCATAGTGCTTTGGTGTCCCACTTTATAAATGATGCAACGGATTATGCGGGGAGTTGCGATATCTGTCAATGCACTAGAAAACCATCACAGAGGGATGGATGACACTAGTACCACAAGTAACATTGCAGCCATTCGATAAATGGGCCATGGAATTTGTGGGTCCAATCAATCCACATGGAAAGAGAACTGGTGAACGGTACATAATCATAGCGATGAAGTATTTGACGCAGTGGGAGGAGGCCACACCATTCATGGATTGCACTGCTACAACAACCGTAAGGTTCCTATTTGAAAACATTGTGACACATTTTGGATGTCCAAGGATATTGATGAGTTACCAGGGAATTCATTTCATCAACCACAGAGTAAGCGCACTAACAGAGGAATTGCAAATACAACACAAGAAAAGTACCCGATATCATCCACAGGCGAATGGAATAATAGAATATTTCAACAAGCTATTGGACCATGTGCTTACAAAGGTATGCAATGCTAACCGTGATGACTGGGACTTGAATATTCCAGCAGTGTTGTGGGAATATCACACCACTTGCAAGAGATTGACGGGGAAGACATCGTTCAAATTGGTATACGGGTAAGAGGCAGTCATGCCTATGGAGTAAATTGTCTGAGTCTATGCATTGACGCAATGATGGGTATGGACGATGAAGCAATGCTAGAGGAGTGTATGGCACAGTTGATGGAGCTCGAGGAGGACCGTTTTATTGCAAGATTCCACCAGTGTGTCAAGAAGGATCGACAAAAGACTTGGAATGATAGCCACATAAAGAATAAATAGTTTTAGAAAAGAGATTTGGTTCTGTTGTACGAAAATAAGTTCATGAAGCATTTGGGTAAGTTACAGATGCACTGGTTATGTCCATATATTATTAATTCTATTACTTCTGGAGGTGCAGTTAAACTACAACAATTAGATTGTGCAATGCTGCTAAAGCTAGTGAATGGTAGCAAGATGAATCCCTATAGGACAGGGTCAGAACCACACAATGCTTAAGGAACTGCATAATGAAAAAAAAAGTAGATAGGATAATGGATGAATGGAATGCACAACAAGAGGAAGTGGCTACGCAAGAGTAGGAGTTAGTATCATAGTTAGGAGGTCATGCTGTGACAGCCGTAGAGATGCGAGTAGAATTCCAATCAATAATAAATAAAGACAGTTAAAAGTAGTTAACTAGAAACGCTTGTGGATGTGACATGTAATGATGGAGGATCTTCCATCGGGTGGAAAAATCAATGGCGGATTCAGGTATTTAATGCATGATTTGGTCATGATGATCCCATTGATGTGGTAATGATTTGGTGCTATAAGAGCGACCTCAACATGGTCGGAAGACACCATTGCACAGAGGTGAGTTGAGTTGTAGAGCTATCAAGTTGTAGAGTGACTTGTTGAGAAAGGGTGAGAAGATTTAGGAGGTTGCTAAGTCCATAAAGGGTGCGTGATTATTAAGTCTTGAGTGGAATTGATACAGCATGCGGAGTATCCAAGATACAGTAAATATTTCCAGCGAGTGAGATTCACCACTCAGACCAGTAGCAATTGTGGAGGAAATCACCAGTATGAAAGTCAGATCGTTGACGATTCTGAAAGGGAAGAGGAAGGCATGAAATCCTAGCTCCTTGGCACCATAGAAGAGACATACTAGAATTTCTACAAGGGCACACGAATAAGACACCACATAGAAGGGGCCTTTGAGCTCAAGAGTGGTGGAGTCTGTAGCTAGAGAAGGGTTGTCTGTCAAGGACATCCCTGGATATATCCCTCCTATTCATCCCAGTGCACAGGCTAGGAATCCCATGAAGAATCAGAAGTATTAGATAAGGATGTCGTCGATCCCACAAGGGATGGTATGCACTTTTGACATCATTCCTATGCTGATACAACTGAAATATGAATAACATTACCTGATTGCACTAGAGATCATTGTGAATGAACCATATGTGTCAATGGTAGCGGTTGCCAGTGGGCCGATAGAGCGCATCCCAAAGGACTAGGAAAGCAGGATAGCTAGAGCTGGATTACTTGGGTTGATTAATATTTTTCACTTTGGGCAGTCGACAAAAGTGAGTGCATGCATGAAGCAACTTTTGGCATGCTTCCATGGTGGGTATTTATGGTTAGATGAGCTAGTTGAAGTCACGGTGGGGTTGATTTCAGAGATAACGGGGCTACCCAAGGATGGGCCAGACTCCTCACAATATATTTGCAGCAAAGATAATGACCAGAAGTTGGCAATGACTCTGAAGAAGCACTATGATCTATAGCATGACGGGAGGGCATACCGCATTGATAGTATCAATGACCACGCGGTACGTATTGGCAAAGGATTTTTGCCAGTAAAGTCATAAGAAAGAACTGTCTGATTCAATGCAATTCTGGGGTGGTCGCATGTGTTGATTTATGTGCGCAATGCATACAAATGAATTGGTCTCTTTTTCTAATGAACTAGTTAGTGAAGGACGTAGTGGTCATGCATGTGGGTGAAAGACCATTCACATATAGTTGGCTCATCATTTTGATTGTGTTAGTGGCTTGTATGGAGCATGATGATTACCAGGGGATGGACGTCAAAGAAATAAAGGTATGAAAGGGTGAGATATATCTAGATTTATGGTGGGTCAAAGAAGGAGAAAGAATGGTAGACTGCTTGATCCAATTTTGGATCTACTGGGAAGCGCTGCAAGCGACATCGATGAAAGTTTCAAGAATGACGAAGGAAGCCACGAAAAAATATCATAGGATCACACATTTCACAATTGAACTCCATGCTATTCACGTTCAAGCGCGAGGAGACCCCACCAAGAAATGGTTTCCAATGAGGTACAAGGTAATTAATGCATAACTAGAGGAAATGATCAATGATTGGCTTATGGAATGGAGCAAAAAATTCAGTGTAATAGAAATCTCAATAGGACCTTCGATGGATGCACCTGTTGATCCTATATGCAAAGATGACCAACAATATGATGAAGAATTTTCAACAGAGACACCTACTGACCAGGAAGCACAACACATACTCAAGGAAATGAGAACAAAGAGGTGCATGGATAAGCCTATGAGCAGTAGCACCAGGTCAGCAATGGAAGAGTAGTTAAACTGGATCGTTAAATCCGTCAATGATGCAATTGATGTAGCCAAAAAGGAGATGAATAAATAGACACAGGAAGGATTCACTGAGGTAAGAACCAAACTATATTTTGTATATGAAATTGTCTCAAAAAGATCACAAGAGAGTATGTCTGTGCAGGAAAATGTGTCAATCAACACTGAGCCTCAGGATAGGAATGTTCAAATTCCCTTGACTGCAATTGATGTTGGAACTGAGGACTTGAATACCTCACTGCAACAGTTGCAGAGCATATCACTAGATATCAACATGCTGACCATGCAAACGTTGGTACACATGCATCACGTCGCTGGCCAGGAGTTGGCAGATAGATAAAAGAACATCACCGATCGATTTCTACGATCGCAGGAGAAAAAAGACGTGACACAAAGAAGTTGATGAACTATGGAGCACAAGGGAGAAGCTGATGGAAGAAATAGAACACAAGATAGAAGAACTAAAGAAAGCACAAGAAGAATTGAAGATGAATATTGATGAGGAGATCACAGAGCTGAAGAAGCAGACAGATCATCTCATTGTTGAAAAGGCCCATCTTTTCAACAGTCAAGTACAAGTAGAAGCAACAATTGTGGATGCTTATAAGCATGTTGGTGAAAACACCACGGAACTGGATGCAATCACAAAAGCAAAGCGACTTGGGGAAATTATTGTGCATTTGCAGAAGGATAACAACATTTTGAATGCTCTGGTCTATCCAGACATGCCTCCTGATAAAATTGTCAAGAGGCATACAGAAAGGAAGGAAAGAAGTTACTGAAAAGATGGTGGAGCACCCATTGAAATAGTGTTTGTTGGGAATTCAGGACATTGCTAAGAGAATTCAAGCCCAAGTGAATGAGATCACTCAGTAGTATGTATACTTCAGACTGAAGATCAATGAGTACACCATGTCCACCTAACGTGGCTTGAGGGTGATCCACAAGATTGTGTTGGGGGATTATTGGCAAGGGTTTTGGATACATTATTTGTGCAACATCACGGATGCTGCACAAGCTCAAAATACACCGCACAAGTGGAGAATGGCAGGCAAGAGGAGAATAGAATATTTTGTATATCTTATGTCACCTTTTTGTACTTTAGACCATATTTTGTGGATATTGGTCATGATTTTGTAGATTCAGTTAATAATTGGTTAAGAGTTAGTTAGAATTGGACCTTGAATGTAAAGGCACAAGCCTATAAATAGAAGTACAAGTACAAGTGATGGATAAATATAGAGAGATTGGAAGAGGAAATTGAAGAGCACTTGTTGAATTGTGAACTATTTTGAATTTGTGGATCATTGCACGGAAGTAATATGATAAGATGGAAGTTGATCTGAATTACTGCTTCCTTTTATCTTTTTTCTGTCTTACTATTTTTGCAATCCAATGATGAACGTTAAGTAAATTTGTGACATGGATCTATGATGCGATGTTCCTTGCTTCTAAATGGGGCTATCTTTCTAGATCTGTTTTCGCCACAATATGTTTATGTTAGTTGTGAATAAATGATGCAATTTGTTAAGAGCAATGTTGAATGGTCTTGTTAATGATTAAGTAATCGGTCATATATTTTGAATAAATTGATAAGTTGTCGATGCACATAGTCCTCTTTTATTATGTGGAAACTTGGTTCTGATAGCTCTTCTTCAAACATCTCAGGTGAGACTTCATCCGCTTTGCAGGTGTTGTTGGGCAGGGTAAAACCTGCCTAGGTCGATGCTTAGGGAGATTTCTATGAGCTGAGTGTAGATAGAGTGGGAACCCCTATTGACTGGTTTTGTTGGCTGAGTTTGTGCCAATAGTAGCCCTAATTTGGGAAAAATCACATTTGTTAGAGCACTTTTTTCTCCAAATATGTTAAGACATTCCATAAATTTCACTCTACTAGGTGTAAATGACCATATTTGTGAAGTGGGTTTCAAATGGTTTCACCAGATTCCTCGTAGATTGCTTAGAAATCAATCCCAAATTTTTCTTCCTAGAGAGATGACGAGAAACATCACTAATGAATATGCATCTTGCTTGATATTGGGGCCGCAACCTCTTGGAGAAATATGAGCCCAATATGGTAACTCATAACCTTCATGAGACAACAAAGCAAAAACCCATAAATGCACTTCAATTGAATATTCCACCATTTGAACCATTGTCCCTCTATTCTGCTAGTGACAGATTAGGTGCAAGATTGGGTACCAGATCAAGTGCAGGATTTGAGTGAGATATCTTCATAATAAACAAATATTCTATATTCCAAAAATTATTCATTAGGTGTGACCTTTGAATTTTTGTTTTAAAAATGAATAAAAAGAGATGGAATAATAGTAAAAATACCTTATCACAAGATTCATGAAGTAGTCATCAACATTTATGCAAATTATGCTTAGATATATGATAAACATGGAGAAAACTTGGTTATAACACTTGGTTCCTTACTCTAAATGTAGACAGGATATGGGAAAAAAGGGATCCATCATCTCCCCCACACCAAGGATCTTGCATGTCCCACTGCAAGGAAACAAAACTACTACTCAAAATTGGTGACATGACCTGAGTAAGACCCCTGAGGCATTGACCAACACCTAAATTTGAGGAGAGGAGGGAACTGGTTTTGGTTAAGCTTTCATTATCTCTTCTAGTTGTTGTTCCTTCTTATTTAATTTTTGTCTCAGGCTCTGGTTAGACCTAGTCCTATCATCAATCAATTTTTGCAAAGAAGTAACTATAGTTTTCATAATCCCATTTTCTTTCTTGATATGCTGAGTGAGATGAACGTACTCCTAAATTTTCTCTGTGATATGAACATTCCTCTTTTGGAAATAGTCATTTGCAGATAGCTTAGAAGGGGTTATTGAAAGGAAGTGTTCCCAAGTTTGGTTCGAATTCCTTAATTCAACTAAGATGGAATTATAATAAGACTATGGTGACATAGACAATGGGTAGGGTTCTCAGTATTTTTCCAAACTTGGGAAGCCAATTTAAAAAGACTTTTCCAAAAATAGAAGAGAAAAATTAATGAGCTTTACAAATTCGAAATGGGATAACAGTCGAAAATGACAGGGCTTATAAATGGAGAACCTACCTTCACAAATAATGACCTTGTTGATGACCATCATTGATAAAAATGATATCCTAAAAATATGATATCATCGAATGAGAGAACTTAAAATGATTAGGGCGTGAAAATAAACTTCACCATTTTTCTTTTAACCTCGCAAAGAGTAATCCTTTCTAGTCTTGGGATATACATATTTGGTTTATAATAAATTAACATAGCAAGAGTCCTCTCGAAAATTAAGGTGGGCAAGAAATTATAATACCTTTACTCCAAATATTGTGACGAATTTATCAATAATTATGGATCATTATCCAAATCAAAGATTTGGACATCATCATATAATAATATAAAGAAATGAGTTAGACAATTATAATTATATATATAGTCCTGATGATAGAATAAGTAAACAATCCAATTAAAATTAAATCGGGAACCAATGAAATAATTAAGCCATAAAAGTATAATATAGAAGTTGAAATAAATGGCTTAATAGAATATGATTAAGGTTGATAAAGGTAAATTTGAAAATTATTTCAATTAAACATATTTGTATTTCAACAACCATTAACAGATTAAAATTACCTTGGTAATTCAATTTATGTAATCTACATATTTTCCAACACTCCATCTAGTACTCTGTCCAGCACCCCTTCTGGTACTCCATCCAGTACTTCATCCTGCATGTATTCCAGTAATTTTGATGTTAAAACACAGAAATATCCCCAATTTTTTTGTAGGTGCAGTCAATATTGTTTCTATTTCTATCAGGGAGATACCGAGGCCAAGAATGTTTGGTAAAGAGTCTTCCTTTTCAGTTCCAACTTTGAAAATTATTCTCCTTCATGCAATAGGTCCCCTTCATAATGATATCTGACTTCTACTTATTCCACTGGTCATAAACATAAAAGTAATGGATCTGAATATTGCATACTAGCATGAAAATGAAAACATAATTAAAAAGGAACCTAACATTTATTAATCTCATCCTTCCATCTAGCTAAAATTCAGACTTACAGATGCAGATTTACTTTTCTTTATTTATACAAAAAATCATCATGAAATGGTATGTCTTGCTTGAACAAGAGTTCCACTAAATGAGATCCATAAAGTACCATCCAATTTGATCCATCTCTACACAAGAATGTTCAAGTAATAAAAATAAGGTTCACAACTAATTCCATTGAATTATTAAACATAAGTACACTCTAGAGGTGTAACCCTCTTATATAGTAATCATCAGGGAGTAGAGACTTAAATAACCTTAAGGTGATTATCGAATGGCTAAGAGTCATTTAAATTTATTTTAACTAGACTTATATTTTAGTTATTACAAGAGTACCTTGTTCATACAAATAAGTATAGATAAATCATCACAATATCTATTGAAGTCAGAACCCATTTCCAGCGATCATGTTCAGGAATCCGATGGGGTAACTATAATAACCAAAAACATCTCTTCCCTAAGCAGTATGCCTCATTGCCAACATGAATTTTCAGGACCATGATGGGTTTTCCTAGTCATACCACAGGCCAGTACCCGCTGCCAGCAGACCTGTTCATCATCTCGATGGATTAACCTTTGTAATATCCCGATTTTGACCCTATTGCATTAAAATTTTAAATGATGTAAATATCATTATTAAATCATGGTGAGGATTTGAAGGCCAATGCCCCACCATCGATTTAGTGTTTTATGTATCGACAATTAAAATTGATGCCTATGGTTCTCATGCTAGTTAGGAACAATATAAATTGAGACATCATGTGAATATAAAATTTGATAAAATACCCACAACTAGCTATGCAATGCAACAATATATGGGGGCATGATTTTCACAAGGAATAGGGAGACAAATTATTCAAACCCTTAATCCAATAGTGTCAATCCAAATGTCAATGAGAGAACCCATGAACTCTCAACTACCCATTTTGTCTTATGCATGCAATCATTTAATTCTTCCAAGAGTTGGTGGAGGAAGTTAATGCATTAGGAATGGAGAGGTATGACAACCAATTTTGTGTATGGGAAAGCCATGAATTCTAGGAAATCGTTTTTTTTCTTATGGGGCAAGAAAACAACCAAAAATGTGTGCCCAATCCATTCCTCACCCATTATTTTCACTTCCTCACGCAGCTGGAGCTAGCTGGGGAGTTTTCTTCATGTTTTTCTATAGTTTCCTTCATTTTTCCATGGATGGAAATTCGTTTTTGTGTTGCACAGTGGATGGGAAGAAGAGATTCACAATTTGGGGGTTTACAGAGGTAATTTCTTCCCCTATAAGGCCCATAAACATTTTCTAAAATCAAATTTTCTCTCCCAGGGTTGATTCCCCATCTACCATTTCGTTTTTGGTTGCTTGTGACTTCAGAGACTAATGGAAACCCCATCTTGGGTATCCCACATCCAAAATGTAAGGCCCATAAACTTTTTTTGAAATTGAATTTTCTCTCTCAGGGTTGATTCCCCATCTACCATTTCATTTTTGGTTTACCATGACTTATGATACTAATGGAAACCTCATCTTGGGCATCCCACAACCAAAACATTTTTCTTCATACCCAACACTTGTGTTTTGCTATTATGTGCATCCTTTTTTTGGGTTTGAATTGTAAGTAAGAATTAGGAGTGGAAGAGGACCAGAATTGGCTTGATAAACCTAGTGAAGAGAGGAACCTCACAAAATATCAAAAGGGCTTGGATACTCTTCTATGCACACCTTGGAGAATGCTAGAATGAAAGGTATGGACTGAGGGACTGTAACAGTGAAGGGAATACTTCCTTCTGTCTGGTGTGTAGGTATTGTGGGGACCAAGCTAGATAGATCTTGTAGAGGTATCCATAGCTATGTGGTTGAGCTCGCTATATTAGCAATTCTTCCTTTCTACTTCCTTAGCAGCCTGATAAACCCAATTGTGGATTGGATTGCTGAACCTTGGTGTGCATTTGGCTATGTGTGGGTCTTCTGTTATCTTTTTCCTTATAGAAATCAATATTCCCAGCTCGAGGGTGGCAGTTGTGTTGAGAGATTGATGAGAAAAAATGGCCTAAGTTTGGGTGGAATGTTGCAGCGACATAGATAGTTGCTTGAGGAAGCTCATTTTCAAGATAAGTACTCTCTTGTATTAATTCTACAATGTATTTGTTTTAATAATTATTATGAATGTATTGAATGATTACTAGAGGTTCAATTAGATATTTACTTTCATTGTATTATACATTACATATGTATTTTACTTTTAATGCATTTTTCTTATGTTCATGGGGATAGATGTCTGGTTATAGCATCTTCGCATCCTCTCCATCGCACTAGATTGACGAGAGGAGACGTGAAAACCTCTTACACCCCTTTTTTATCAGAGGCTCTTGGCCCAAGTTCACCTTAAAGATAAGATTTATAATTTAATTCTGCATAGATGAATGGGGGAGAATCTCTAAAAACCTTTTTAGGAGTGGGATGGTATTGGGTTGGAATATTTTCCCTAAACACTATTTATAACACGATTATAAAGGTTTGGTTGCATGAATGATTAACTCTGATAATCATACTAATTCAACAATATGGAGAGGTTACAGTTATTTGTATTGAAGCCAATGGATAATAACCAAAAGGTTATTTAGTCTTAACAACCATATTTCTATGAGCCTATTGTGGTGTCTCCCAAAATAATAATTCAAGGCCCTCATCCATTACTACTTGTAAAATTGCTTGCTCAATCAAGTGTAAAACCAAGTCAAAGTGTACCAGTATGTTATGGCTTTCACGAGTTAAACTATTTGAGACAAAACTAGCTGGTAGAAAATCCATATAAAAAAAGAAGTATAAATATTATGTGACTGAAAAAAATAGGTCTCCAAATATATGATAAAATCATTTCCTTAAAACAAAAATTCAACAACCCAGTACAGTTAATAAACATATTTTGAGTATTTTTCAAAAATATGATTAAATTAGGAAAGTTCCAGAAAATTCAAGTTTATAGAAAAAACATCCTTTTCATGAAGCAACAAAGAAAATAAAATAACTTCCTTTTCTTAAGTATTCTGAGTTGTTCTTATAAATATAAAATACCAACTCCAAATCATATTGGTGAGCCAAATCATGAATGAACTCCTCTTGGAAATAGGTTTATGATATACCTTAAGTCAGTGTCCATTTACCACAAAGGTTACCTGTTCATCATCAATTGTTCTTTTCTGTACAAAACCATTATTAAAAATAGTCACAATTTCACATTACCAGGTGCTATTTTCCTTTTTTTAGGCTATGAGCCGATGTGATAATAAATTTCCTAAAAAATTGTATTGGGAAGAAGGCATAAATTTTGTTTAAAAATCTTAGTCTTTTTATTTAAAAAGAAAAAACCGAAGTTGCATTTATTTCTAAACTAAACATGAAATTTTTTATTTATTTATATACATATTTTCCTATTCTATCTAAGAGGAAATAAAAAATTTCTATGCAAGTATATGAAGTCTTCCACTGTAACCAAGTGCGAAGAAAAATGAAAAATATACCTTTATCCACGTATGAAAAAGTTATTGCAGAGATTAGATGGATATGGAAAATGAACTGACTTACTTGTTTTTGTATCAGGAGGTGTTGAAGGAAGGAATGGTATTGTGGCTTGGTTACCTTTTGGAACTAGCTTTCAATGTAGTCTTGATACTCTCCTTCCTTCATCATGTCATGTATATCCCCTTCTCCCGATTGATTGATTTCAGAAGTACATAGAGGATCTGCTGAGAACTCCTCAATTTCAGGATTCTCTCCTTCAGATGTAGTCCCCAATGTGTTAGCAACTTTTGAAGTATTACAAAGAAAATACTTTTGTATCTCTTGGGAATTTGGTTCATCAGTCATGTCAGGAGAGGTTGATAAACTCTTAAATGCTATCAAGATGTGTTCTACCTGACAAGAAGAATTCCCAACTGCAGCTAGGATTTGAGAAATTTTTCCCAAATTGATGGTCACCTATGAATCCATTTTGTCTGTTGTCTATTACTGTCTCACACAAGGATTAGTGCCTGAGGTTCTTACAACACCCAAAAAAAAATATGTGATTTAAAAAAAAAATAATTCTACTCAAGACTACCCACAACTAAAAACAAATTTGCATAAATAAAACACACCACACTTTCATAAAATAAAACACACCTACATGAAATTAAATTGTAGAAATTAAACACACCCAAACTTGGAAAAAGAAAATAACACTTGCATAAAATTGCATGAAAGTAAAATACCTAAACTTATGGAAATAAAAACACACTTGCATGAAATTAAATTGCAGGAAAGAAAACACACATTACTTGAAATATTAACACACTTTTTCATAAAAATAAACCAAACGTGAGAAAAAATACACACTTGTGAGAAAGGAACAACACGGATTTGGGGAAACTCACTAAAGTGGATGCATCAGGCTGTTACACCACAAAAATCCTATAGTGAATTCATTTTTTCATCTTATCAGTTTCCCCTGCCCCTTGCTATGTAATGTAAAGGCAACCTATCTACCCCTATCTACCTAGACTTCAAGCCCTTATAGCACCTCCCCGACAATAGCGTGAAAAATGTCAGTAAAAATATACACATTAATAAGTGAACATTAAATTATCGACTAGGGAGTCGTAGACTTAGAGATGCAAGCACTGCATGTGCGGGGTCAAAGCCTAAACTAACCTAATCTAACCTAATTTAACTTGACCTAATGCCAACAAATACACAAAACAATCAAATTAGCCAAATCATCTTGGGAGGAAACCCATCATAAAGTGACCATATCTATCAAATTAGGCCAATAATTCCTCTGTTGGTTATTGAAAATATTAGGAAACCAAACCTATCAGATATTTGAACTAACTAGGGTTGGTAAAAATGGGTATTTAAAAAAAATTTGTGTGCAACTAATTAAGTTGGATTCTATTCTGAAACTTTAAAATTTTATGAATAAAATCATATGAAATCTTCTACTTATTTCAAAACTAGATAATTATAATTTTCTCAATAATACACAAATAACTACCATCTTAGAATGAAAGAAACCAAGATCTGGAAAAATGAATAAGATTCTTTATGATTTGGTACTTGGATGAAAAACACTTTTAGAACAAGGCTCATTTTTTAATAGAATACATTGTGAAAATGATGTATTTATATAAGAGAGTTTCTTCCCAATCTATCTAAATATTTATTTCAAACCAGAGATCCATGGGTTATAAAAACTGCTATTATGCTTTAGGATCTATTTTCAATATTATGTTTACTCATAAAAAAAATGAAGAAAATCCTAAGCTTGCTTGTTCAAAGATATATCTGCACATATAAAGAGTGATTTCAAATGGTCTAAATGCTTCTTAAATATCTACATCATTTCCAAAGTGAGGATTTGTAATTTTGTTTCTGTACACTGAGCTAGATACATCACATGATGAGAACAAATAATTTTTGTCTTTTTAAATAAAAGCAACATATTTCACCATTTGATTTCCAGTATGTAACGAAGACTGAGCAATGTGCATGATGGTTATACATAAGTGCAAGACATTTATGTACATAGAGGTTGTCTGATAATTTATCCTAATCAAATCTTCCTGAAGTTTCCTATAAATATTACAAGCTTTATAATCTATCTAAAATCAAAATCTATTGTGTATGAACACTATTTTATATTAAAAATTAAACTAAGTCTTGGTATAATAAAACCAAAATAAAACTTATTGCATGACTATGAGCCTATGTAGTTCTAAGAATATGCACTCTCTACAAAATATTTCTTTGAAACGATACCAAATGAATGCTTCCTAATAATAAAATGCGAAACAAAGGAAAAACTACAAATTCTTTCTGAAAAAAGAACTAAAATAAGAACTCAACCAACTTACCTTATGAATTATAAACGAGATGCAATGAAATAATTTCAAAATATGTGCAATATATATATATATACTAACCTGAAAGTGGATATACAAAGATGTAAGAAAAGAGGTCTATCAATAGGAAGAAATACACAAACAAGATTCGAAGGTGCCCCTTCTCCAAACTCGATTAAACTAGAACTTAAGAGCTCGAATGAAAATGCATAAACAAATTATATTATATTGAATACAAGTTTATAGAATATATGTATATATCCTCTGTCTCTTAGCTTGAAGAGGCCATTTTTATACCTAAATTCAATGGAGGAATGGATATATAAGTCCCCCAACTCAACAATTCCTTCAACAAATGATTAATTTCACAAAACTGATCGTAGCCCTAATTATGGAAAAATCACAATTGTTCGGGCACATTTTTCTCCATATTTGTTAATAAATTACACAAAATTCCCATTGTTAGGGTAAATGACCATATTTGTGAAGTGGGTTGCGAACAGTTTCACCATATTCCTCATATATTGCTCATAAATCTGTCCAGAATTTTTCTTCCTGGAGAGATGATGGGAAACATCATTATCGAATCTGCATATTGCTTGAGATTGGGGTCGCGACCTTCTAGATAAATCTGAGCCCAATCTGGTAATTCATAACCTTCATGAGGCAATAAAACAAAAACCCATAAATGCACTTCAATCGAATATTCCATCGTTTGGCATGTTTGTCCCTCTGTTCTACTGGTGCCAAATTAGGTGCATGATTAGGTGCAGGATTGGGTACCAGATTCAGTGCAAGATTAGAGTGATAGATCTACATAATAAAAAATATTCTATATTCCAGACAATTATTCATTAGGTTTGACCTTTGAATTTCTATTTTAAAATGAATAAAACGAGATGGAACAATAGTAAAAATACCTTATCACAAGCTTCATGAAGTAGTTTTCAAAATTTATGAAAATTATGCTTAGATAGATGATCAACATGGAGAAAACTTGGTTCCTTATTCAAAATGTAGACAAGATATGGGAAAAACATGGAGCCATCAAGGCTTAGTCAACACATCTCACTCACATATTGGAGCTTTATAACTCCCTTCTACTCCATACCACGAATGTAGAAGTACTAGATTTCTATGTGCTTCATCTTATCATGGAACAAAGGGTTCTCTGTCATCTTCATGAAGCTTTGGTTATCACATAGAATCATTATAGCATCCATATCTAGATCAAATAGATACGATAAGAGCATCTGAAGCCATATGGTTTCACAATTGGTAGAACAAGCTGCAATATATTCCACTTCTGCAGCACTGAGAGAAACACTAGAATGCTTCCTACTTAGCCATGAGAACATGGTTGAACCTAGACTAAAAAATACTCCTGAAATGTTATTTCTATCCGAGACACTTCCTTCTGAATCTGAATCTGTATAACCATACAGTCTGAAGTCATGATCTCTAGTATAACTAAGAACATAGTCTATCGTACCTTTTAGGTACCTCATCACATGCTTTGCAACTACCAAGTGAACATGTCTAGGTTCAAACAAATACTGAGTGAAAGTCTTCACAATAAAGGACATATCTGGTTAGGTATTCCTCAGATACATCAATGAACCAATGATATGTTTGTATAGTTTCACATCCACTAATTATGATGAACCATCAACTAGTAACTTTAAGTGTGTATCCATGGGTGTGGCCATGTATTTACATTCTAACATGTCAAAAATTTTCAAGATTTCCATTGCACACTTCCTTTGGTAAAGGAATATTCTTTCTGGGCTCTTCCATACTTCAAGACCTAGAAAATAATGCATCAAGCCAAGGTCTTTTATTTCTAGTTCTGCAACGAGCTTCTTCTTACATTCTAAGGTTAGGATCAACCTTAATTTTGGTAAAGCCCAAGCTCGTTAGAAAACTATCAATTCTTCCATACCAATCTATTGGATCTTGTTTTAATTCATACAAATATGTCTTCAATTTACAGATATGTGTTCTTTTGTATTTGGCTTCAAAACCTTGTGGATGTTCTATGTACACTTCTTCTTCAATAACACCATTTAGGAAGGTTGTTTTCACATCCATTTGGTGTAGCTTCCATTCTATCTTGGCTGCTAGTTCCATGATGGTTCTGATGGAAGTGTACCTTACTATAGGAGAAAATGTCTCTTCATAATCGATTCCTTCCTTTTGAGAGAATCCATGGGCCACAAATCTGGATTTTTACTTTTCAATACTTCCATCAGCTGTATGTTCTATCTTGTATATCCATTTGGAATATACCACACTTTTTCTTTATAGCTTGGGATTCCCATACATCATTCTTCATTATTGATTGGTATTCTTCCGTCATAGATTCTATTCATTCTTTATTTTGAACAGCTTCTTCAAAACAAGTAGGTTCTTTGTCTACAAGATCAGACATCAAAGCCACATAACTAGGAAATAGATTTGGCTTCTTGCTCTGCCTTATGGAGCCTTCTGGAGAACCATACATTTTTTCTTCTTGAATAATATCATGGACCCAAGATAGCTTTCTATTGTGGGAGATATTTATGTGAGTAGTTTCTTGGGGCTCCAACATATCATTCTCTTTTAGAATATCATCATCATGAGAATGTGTAACTTCCTTCATCCGTTCTGCAGCTCTGGGAGCTACAACTTCTTCATATATTTCTTCAGGTTGGCACTTTCTCGAATTCTTGAGAGATGCATCTTCATCAAAGGTTACATCCTTGCTAATTTCCATATGATGATAACCTGGTATATTGATTTTCAAGGACTTGGAGACCTCACTGTACCCAACAAATATTCCTTTCTTTCCGGAAGGATAGAATTTGGTTTTTTTCTCTTTTGGTATATGAACAAACACTGGACAACCAAATATCCTAAGGTGAATTACCTCTGGTTTCTTTCCTGTGAACATTTCTTCAGAGGTTTTGAATCCAAGTAAACGATGGGTTATGTTATGAACATATATTATTGTCCTTGCTTCTTTATCCCATAAGTGAATAGGAAGATCTTGATCATGGATAAAAGCCACTTACGAGTGACCTCTCAGTTCATACATGCCACTCTCTAGATAAATATTATAGAGAAAATATTCTTCAAATTATAATTTTTCTAAATTATTTGGAGGTTCTTCTTCTTCTTCTTCTACTAAGTTAGCATGATTTCTTTTGTTATCCTTCCTCTTAAATTCTTCTTTCTTTGTCGAACAATTTCTAGCAATGTGTCCTATCTTGTCACAATGGTAACATTGATAAGTGGAGAAGTCTTTATTCTTGTAATCTCCCTTTTTATTCTTTTGAAACTTCTTATAAGGATAAGAGCCCTTAATAGTTTCCTTCTTGAAATGATTCTTTCCTTTTCTTCTTTTGGTGTGAGTAGCTAGAGCATGGTCATCTTCTCTAAGTAGTGCTTCTCGGTTAGCTACGCGTACTCTAGCATCTTCTTGAACACATTATTCCCATAAGACATCACATTTTAGGCTTTTCTCCTTGCACAAACTTTATGGATGAAGGATTCCCATGGTGTAGTAAGACCATTGAGAGCGGTCATTACTAGTTCAATTTCATTAATCTTGTCTTCAATTGCTTCTAGTTGTTCTTTGAATTGAGAGACCCTTGTGAAGTATTCATGGATAGATTCACCCTTTCTTATATTTGTACTTTTGAGTTGGGATCTAAAGTTCATATTTTAGTTGATGTTTCTTCCTTCATACATTCCTAATAGGAAATTGAAAATATCCTTAGGTGTATCCTTAGAGATAAACTTGAGGAATCAATTGATCCTTGATTGAAGCAGCTATGATCCTCTTAGCCCTAATCATATCTTTCTTGTACTTTTTTTTCTTCTTCATATTCTTCAGGATCTGGCACAACTCCCTTGATAAAATTTGCAAGATCATTCTCTTCTAGTGAGTCCTATTATATATTTCCAAGAACAAAAAATTTCTAAACCTTCCAACTTGTCATCAAGCTTAGTACTTCGAGACATCTTGTCTCGGAGATCAGAAAATGAAAAAAAATGAAAATTTATTAGAAACACAAACTGTAATCACCAAAATATGCACTTGAATGAGGTGAGTATGATGGTATAGTTAGTTTTTGAAGAATCCAAATTCCAACCCTTGAAACTAGACTAGCAAGATTTTGGACTGCAGTTTCTGGTTTTGTTTCTGGTTTTAAGACAAATTAGGGCTTGAATTTCTAGAGGATCCTCCTACTAGAAAAATTTGATCTTTGCTCCAAAATATGTGCCTAGGAGGGGCACACTTCCCTATGTCACTCACACTAAAAAAATTCTCTGTATCATAAAACCCTAATTTCCTTGTCTGGAGGAGTAGAGAGATCTACCTTATGAAAGGTTCTCTTTTTAGGCTATATATGATATCATGTTAAGTTTTATATGCTTTCATAGATTAATTTCTAAATTGATTAGAATTTAATACATTTTCATAATAAAAACATAAAGAGGATCACTAAAAGAAACACAGTCACAAGGTACATAACAATTTACCCTGGGAAACCCTAAAGGGAAGAACCCAACAAAACTTCCTCAATATAGATTACCACTATGCAACGAACAAAGAATAAGGTCTCATCAAGTGAGAAACCAAAACCCAAGCATAAGAGATAAGACACCAAAGACATTGGTCCTCCTCCTTCTTTGTCTCCCCTTCTTTCTCTCTCTTGCACAATACAAGTGTGAGTGTGTGTGTATAAATGAGGGAGGGATCCTCCATATTTATACTAAACTTCCCAACTGAATTTCACCCTAACTAAGATGACCTACTTAACTGGAAGGGATGACCTACCTAGGTAAACTTCACAATAATAATTATAATCATCTTTCATGGGTTCTATTGACCCAACTTACAACTTGAGGGTTTACCTAATGATATTTACATGACCTTTTACATCAGTAACATCTCCCGAATGAGGAATAATAATAATGTGAAGTACAAGTATAATATTCTTTGAAGTTACGTTAGTTCAACACTTTGGAATTCCTTTTACCAATATTGGCCTTATGTCTTCATCTATGCATTCACGAATTTTTTCATAAGAGTCTACCTTGGATCTATGCTTTTCGAACCAGTACATGCCAATAAGATCATCATAGGACCCTAATGATAGAGCATTTAAATTTGATTTGGTGAGGATTCCATTCAAATATATGGGGAATTCCATCACTACTTCACTCACTTTTCTTTTTGTTTCGATGGCTAAATGAACTTACCATGAATTATTATGCTTTTCCTTTCTAGGAGAACAATTTTCAACCACTTTTGGAGAAACATAACTATGAGTAGAACACGAATCAATAAAATTAGAAATATATTGCATAGAAATATTACCTCCAACTTCCACTACTGTTTTATTGATGGTCTTCTTGATGGTTATCCAACACGACATAAATTTGGGCAGTCTCTCTGGCCATATCCTCCACTATAATTGATGCTTCTAAGTTGTGCAAGACTTGAGGGTTCTCTTTCTGATGTGGATATTCCTTAAGCATGTGGGGTTATCCACATCCCCAACACTGAAGCAATCCATTTGGTCCTTTTTATGTTTCTATTGCTGGCTTATATGCACTTTGTACTTGTTGGCCTTGTTGGAAATTTATTAGCTTATTTTTAATGATGGCTTGAATCCAGTTCTCCTTTGGTCAAACCTTCCATTCAAAATTCCTTTTAATGCTAGAAGAACCTCTAATTTTCCCTTTCTCTTCTCATAATAATGCATTTCCATCATAATGGATTGATTAAGGGTTGGTGGATTAATAAACTCAATCATATCTATGAAATTTTGAGGTAGACTTCCGAGGAAGCATTGGATTTTTATTCTTTCATCTTTAATGTAATCCATATACCTCAACAATTCCAAGAACTTGTGGACATGATATTCCATATATTTATGTCCCAACTTTAGTTCATTTAACTCCTTCCTCTTGTTATCATAATGCCTAGTAGAAATGTATTTTTCATTGAAATACTTCTTAAATCATTTCCAACTAAACCTTCTTTCCTTGATTCCTTTTACTTGCATGAGGTGCTCCCACCAATTGAAGCTCAACCATTTAGATTGTAAATAGAAATTTTGGACTTTTCATTTCCTAAGTAGCCATGAATCCTAAACTATTTCTTCATCCCAAGAAGCCATGCCTATTCCTCTTGACCTGTCCTACTTTCTCCACCAAATGTGGGAGGCCTTGCCTTCCTAAATTCTCCTTGTGGAATCCCTTTTAATTTCCTTCTTCCTTAAAACCTACGAGAAATTCGCCTTGGATCTCTTCAAGAACCTCTAGAGTCACATGATCTTCTATAAGAATATCTTGAGGAGGGTGTTCTGTGATTTTTGTTCATAGAACTCTTTCTTGGGATTTGAGTTCTCTTCATGGAGCAACCTTTGGAGCAACTCTCTACATTTCTTCCTTCTTGGCTCACATTGTTTGGGTTGGACCCAAGGTTTATCCTTTGTTGAATATCAATGAGGATTTTCAAAATAACAACATTGATTTGGTTCTTCTTTTCTCAAGTATTCATCAATATTTCATTAAAACTTATCACTGTTTCAACCAAATTCTTAGGATTGATTTTCTCTCTTCTCCCATTTGATTTGGTCTCAACATTTGCCTCTTGCAGATTTTCTCCTAGGAAATATTCATCATGTTCATAAGGGTTATGATCATCATTCATGGTCACCATTTTCTTTTCTACACTCTTACCTTCTGCCTACTTACCACTATTCAAAGCTTATCAACTACAAACATTGTGCATCATAGAGAAATTTATCACACATCTTAGTAATATATGAAATGACACAAAAAATGTTACTTTGAATAAAATAATCTTGTGGAATTATTCATAGGGTTCTCATTTCCTTCGCTCCATTTATGAAATTTCAGAAGCAAACCTTAACTGACAATTTTGTGAGAATTGAATAACAACTAGATATAGGAACCAAAGAAACTCTCATAATTCGCTATGGTTTACAAAACATGCACACAATAACTGGAAGACTGAAAATTACATACACACATGAAGTCAATAACATATATTATTATGAATATCCAACATGTAACTACATATGGAACTGATATATATTACAATAGGGAAAATTCATGAGGCCTTGTAGGCCATGTGAATGCATACAAGTGTCAGCCCAAGATTTGACCCTCAAACCCCCCTAGGTGGACCAATGAGCCTCCTAATCATCCCAAACGATCACAAATCCTTATGTGAACATGGGAAAGGCATGTTGGAACATGATTTAAGGTATTAAAGGAGTGGGTGAGAACATGGGTGAGTGGGAGTGGGTCTAGGAGAGCAATAAATTCCCAAGAGAGTCCAAAAAGCACCTAAACCAAGCACTAGCGCCTCAAGTTGTACCAAATACATGAAATTGGGGAAGGGGAGCACATGATGGTTGACTGTCATCGATATGGGCACTTGGGTTGTGTTGGAAGGGGTTTTGGTACAAGTCAACTACGCAACATCATGGATGCTGACCATGCTCAAAGAAACCGGCACAAGTGGATGACGACACACAAGGAGGAGAGTAGAATATTTTATATATTTTTGTGTCAGTACCTTTTGTACTTTTGGACCAGATTTTATGGATATTGGTCATTATTTGAAAAATCAGTTAAGAGTTAGTTAGGAAGTTATACAAGTGGACCTTAAATGTAAAGGCGCAAACCTATAAGTAGAAGTAAAGTGCAAGTGTTAGATCATCTTGTCTCACATTATCTTGAGCTTGATCTGGATCTTTTTGGGAAATTTTCGATGAAATTGTTGGAAATCAAGTATCTAAACTAGGATATGTTGGTCTATAAACTGTTATTTTTGCATGGAAGTAATATGACAAGACGAAAGATGATTTGAATTATTGTATTCTTTTATCTTTTTATGTTTTACTGTTTCTGCGACCCATTGATGAATGTTAAGTGAATCCACGACATGGGTCTATGATGCGATGTTTATTGGTTCTAAATGATGTTATCTTTATAGATATGTTTGCACATTAGTATGTTTGCTGCATTTATGATTGAATGATGTGATCTATTATGAATGATTCTATTTGAATGAGTGATCATATTTTCTAATTATTATGATGAGTTGATAAGTTGTTGATGCACATGGTCCTCTTCTATTATGTGGAAACTTGGTTCCGATAGCTCTCCCTCGAACATCTCGGGTGAGAATTCATCCATTTCATGGGTGTTGATAGGAAGGGTAAAACTTTTCTAGGCATGTGCTTAGGGATATCACAATGAATTGAGTGTTGATAGAGTTGGAACCCCTATCGACTGGTTTTGTTGGTTGGGTTTTTTCCAACAAATGGTTTTGTTTCCAGGACCTTGCTATGACTGAGAGGAGGATATGTGGCATTCAACAAGACCAGAAATTCAAGATTGGTTCGACCAAAATCTACGAGAATTTGCTGAGACAAAGAATCAAAACCCTGTACTAACAACATATAATTGGATGGAAATATACATACGCGACGGTTCACACAAGTAATTTTTCTTTGGACTTCCCATAATATTGTACGAGTGGTTAACGTGATTGACCTATCGCAAGATAAAATTCCAAGGAGGTGAGCCAACGTCCTGGACACCCAAGTTGATCCAGTAGTTGCAGGAAACTGACAACAAGGTATCATGGGCTGTTTAAGTCTGGTTGGACAATATATTGGAAGTATATATCATCGAGTTCGCGGTTGATACTAATAAATATTACAGTGAAGTAGAAATGGAATTTTTCAACAGGCCAAGAGGTAGGTTCTTGATGTCTTTGCAATTGTCAATTAAGATGCTTGTCTGTGAAAAAAGGCATTCTAAAGATGCACCTCAAGTAGTAGAACTCCAGTGTGCGGAGGCTGTGGATACCGCGAAGAAAAGGGGGAGATGAATGGAAGGATAAGGGGTAGATGGGTGCAAGTTTCGATGATACTGTGAGGGAATATGAGGAAGAAAGTGGTCTTATGAGGAGAGGATCAAGGTTTCTGCAAGAGAAGAGGAAGAGGATAGGGGATGGTACTGTTGCGATCAAAATGCAAGATCATGAAGGAAGACCATCGATGACAGTGACAAAGAGGATGACTAGGATATGCCTAGGACAATGATAATATCAACCCCCAGCAATAGCTTGCCCGCACCTCCATGCACTACTCTGCAATCAGGAAGAAACACAATTTCCACGTTGACTTGTCCAATGTGCCAGCAACATTCTAGTAGTGGATCAATGTAGGAAGGAAGAAGGACCAGGATGGAAGGAGACGACATGAAGTTAGCTTTGTTCCATGGAAACAGGATTGATGATTGTGAGCAGTACTGGATTCTATGTGAGGCAATATGGACTGTCAGAAAAACTACGGATGATGATGTCAAGAAGGGCCAATTGGTGACCACTCTTTAGGGTCGTGAGCTGGATTGGTACATGAAATTTACACAAGTTCCTACGAAGACCCCTGCAAAGACATTTGCGGAAATAAGGAAAGGACTCATTGAAGAATTCATAAAATAAAAGTCTAAAGCGCTGTATATTATGGAGTTGAAGGAGATTAAGCAATTCCCTAATGAGACTATTTGGGATTTCGACCAAAGATTTAATACATTAATGGTGAGGGTCAATTTTGAGATGAGCAATGTCCAACACAAAGAATGGTTCCTCGTAGCGTTAGTATCTCATATCAGACAACCATTGATGCAGCAAAATATTGCGACACACAGTGAGGCTCTAGAGATCACAATGAATTTGGAGGCTTCACCCATTAGAGAAAGTGCAGTTGGTATGAACCAGATTCAGGCGCACGTGGAAAAATTAGTGCTTTAGTTGCAAGATATAAAGAAAGGTAAAGAGCATTGTGAAGATATCTGATGTACTCGGTGTCACGTAGATGGACACACCAAAGATATTTTCCCGTGTTTATGAAATTATATGTTGTTAGGAGCGTCGAACCCATTGAGTTGTGGCAATGTACCATAGTGTCAAATTTTTCAAGTATATGGACATCGACATGAAGAGTGTGGATACATGCAGAAGATGGTAACAAAGCTGATGAACCTGTTCTACACATTTTGTCGATCTGTTGGGCATGAACATAAAGATTGTCATGCATATGAACTAATCCAGGAAAGGATGTATGAATCATACTATGTGAAGGGTGAATATCATCAAGCAGTAAAACAACTGCAACTGCAGCCTCAGGTGGTACAACAACTACCTCAATTGCAGTATGTACCACCACCTCAGATGCAGTTTATACCACCGCAGCTGCAACAACAGTCTGTGTCGTAGCCACAGTATAACCAGATGTAGATGGATTAGCTACAGCCATAGTATGTTTAGGAAACAAATAATGTTCAGCAGCAGCTAAATCCCCCATAACAGCAGTTAGTTCAGCCACAGTACCAGTAGCAAGGAGGATTCTGTGGAGGATTTCAAGGATGAGGAGGGGACTTTGGTCGAGGAGGAGGATGAGGTCATGGACCTGTCCAATGTTACAATTATGGGGTGTTGGGTCAATATCAGAGATATTTTCTACAGTTTTAGTGGTTGTGTACTTATTGTACCACAATTGATCACATAGTGGAGAACTATCCACAACTGTTTGCGAGGTGGCAGGGAGGAAATGTTCATCAATTATAGAATCAGAACCAGTTGCAGTATTATAATCAACTACAGAACCAAAACCACTTGCAGAATCAGAACCAATTTTCGAACCAAAATCAAGTGCACAATCAATGTTAGAACCAAAATGCATCTCAGAATGTAAACCAATCTATGAATCCACCACTAAACCAGAATCAAGGGCCAACAGTTGCAATGATCTCAGCTGAGCCCAGAACAAAATATGTCGATGTCATTGTCATCACTCATGGAGGTGTGATGACTGAAGAAGATATCCCTAATCTATAAATTTGATTGGCTGGGAAGAGGAAGGTGCAGTTTGATATCGATGATGAGAAGGACACAATCTTTGAAGCATGTGATCTGGTGGAAGGGAATCCTAGTAAGTCACCTATTTATGAAATTCCCACTGCTTTTGATTCGTCATTGGAGGCAGGACCATCATGAAAACATGGTACCTTGCAGAGTTTATTTGAGAGTTTCTTGTCACTGGAACGAGATCCCTATGCCCTTGCCTAGATTGAGAACCTGTTGCACTAAATGATGAAGGGACAGAAGGACTCTGCGGTGAATTCTCTCCATAAGAAAAATATAGGAAAAGAGATGTGCATGAACATCCAAATTGCTGACTATGAAGTAGATTTAGTCATTTTTGATATAGGCTCAGATGTGAATATTCTGACAAAATACACATGGTAGAAGATGGGGAGGCCGACATTGGGCTGGTCTCCAGTGGAGTTGCGATTGGCTTATCAAGCCAAGTTACAACTGAGTGGGCATGTGTCACACCTGGTAGTGGATGTCGAGGGCATGAAGACTTATGCTGACTTTGACATGATCGAAGTCATTGATGGTGGAGGATCCTATCCCACATTGTTGGGGATTGGATGGGCTAATGATAGTATGGCAGTAATCAATTTTAAGAAGTGGATGATGACCTTTGAGAATCAGGACATCAGAGTCATCGCTCCGATGGATCCAAATGAAGGGAAACAATATATTGAGCCAGTAATGGATGAATTTTTCAAGGGATGGGATCATGCGTATAATATATCAGAATATTACGTACATCTAACTGCTGATGGAGAAATTCAGTGGCGTAGCGCTAGCTCTATGTATTCTGACTCATATGACACTTTAGAAAATTGGTAGAACCGCTTGCATGAGTTATCACTGAGGAAGTGTGGTCTCATTACGCAGTCACTGTGTCATGCTGTGACTGAGACTATTGAGTTACTGGTATATGAAGGATTACCAGAGTTTTCCATGTTCTTGTTATAATTCGAAGATAAGGTGTCAGAACCACAATGATTTTTGGCATTGGATGAAGCACTAAAGGCTACCCCAGCATGTTGGTGGGTGAATCATAAGAATACAATCACTAGTTGGTAACAGTGTTGCAAATTGATGATAGCCTAATTTGGAGATGCAGAGGTATACCACACTGGGAAGTACGACAGGAGGAATAGTCCTGGTGATCATCTGATCGAATGTTAGACTTTAATGGTATTGCGACCAAAGGATGAGTGGGTTCATGCATTTGTTTACATGTTGGATGAAGTGCCACAATATTGGTACGTATCCATTGAGTTGCATAGGGAAATTACCACTTAGGAGGAACTAATAGTTTGTTTCACCCATACCTTCAGTTTCGCAGATGCCAATCCAGATGTCCATAACACAATACAACGCATCTGCGATGTGGTGTTGAAAGTGGTTCCAGTTGCATATCCAGTAGATATGTTAACCCAAAAATCCCCCACACAGCTCTCTATGGCCTACACCAACCAAGGACACAATCTCACAACACTCATTTCACTCCATAAGACCTTCCATTTGACCCCCACACCTCCAAAAGAGCCCAAGGATGAAGAAAAGGGCTAAAAACCCCAAAAAAGAGCCAAAAATATCCTCCTAGGAGACAAATCCCTCAAAAGGGGGATAAAACCCTAAAAGGGGCTAAAGTTAGGGTGGAAGGGGCTAAAGGCCCAAAAAAGGGGGCTAAAGCCCTGACCAAAGGCTTAAAACCCTAAAATCCCTTGGAAAAACTATAAAAGGAGGGTGGGGGGTCACTCTCAAAACACTCCTCATTTGCATATTGTTATGCTTCCCATGGATGCTTTGAGACCTCTTGCTCTCAAACCACCCACTCTCCCTCTCCTCCATCTCCATTGGATCAAGCCATTGCTTCCCAACTAAGAGAGAGGTGCTCCCATGAGCTAGGGCATGGTGGCCCATTTCCACCTAAGTGAGGTATAATCTATTTTTATGTTTGTCTTATTGTTTTTATTTTCTAACCCTCATCTCTATTTGCAGGATTTTCATTGACATTGTTTGCAGGTTTTCTCCATGGTAGCTTAGGTTTATTTTGCAGGTTTTGGAGGTGGAACCCTAACCTACTGTGTGCAGAGGGGTTCAACAATATTCCATCTCCTCTTCTTTATTTTCTGTCATTAGCTATTAGATCCAGTTTAATATTGTAGCCATTAGCTTAAATTAACTTAGTTTTAATTCGCAGCTCTGTTTATTTGCATTTTTGTTCCGTTTTTTACTATTTACTAAGGGTATAAACCTACCCTTTTGCCCTATAGGCACAAGGTAGCCATTTCTTCCCCTATAGTGAGGAGAAATTCTCACTACAGCTTTGGCGACTCCCCTGGGTTGATCCCACATGATCCTTGGGCAAACAATTTCAAGTTTTCAACATTTTTTAGTTTTACCCTAGTTTTCAAAAAATTTCTGTTAGATCTATTTAAATATTCCTTATTTCCTATTTTTTGTTAGTGTTGAAGCCTCTGCTAGGCCGAGCCAAGTCAAACTGACCCATTACCAGTTACTGTCGGCCAGATCTGACCCTACATCACAAAAAAAAAACCTTTCTGGAGCAGGGCGCTCTTATCGGGGGAAAAGGTGAGACTAGGGTGCTCATAACTATCCAACAGGTGTGCCCAGGGCATACATAATCCTTATATAGGCATGAATTCAAGCACAAGAGCTCAAGTTGTGGCTGTTTTTACATTTTGTGCGACCCCCTTGCTCATTTCTGGAAAAATATCGTTGCCCCCTCGCAGGATTTAGTCAGAAATGTGTGGCCTGTCACATAGAAGTTGTATTTCAGTTTAATTAGCAGTAATTTTCAATTTTAGAGCACTGTTAGTGTGGCCCAACCGCCTCTGTCCACCATTGCAGGTCTCTTTCAGGTTTAGTTTTTACATTTTGCAAATCAATCCATGAATAAAGTGTATATGCTAAATAAATCAGTAAGGTTTAATAAAATGAAATATCCTAACTAAAATAAACTTAAAATTAACCATCTTGCTTCCCCCTTCCTCCTCTACCTAGTCATCACCCTCTAGGGTATTCTGGGATACGACGAAGGGTAAGCTCGTATAGATCTAGGCACTCCATGGTATTTTTCCCAAACCACTAAAACCAGGTGACCTAGAAGGTACAGGGGGTAGAGAAGGAGGACTTATCATGGTGCTAAGTGTCCTTCCTGATGACCAACCTAGCACTTGGGAGGTGACCTGAGGAGCTACGGATGGGCTCACTCCCATTGTGTTGAGAGCCCAACACCTTCTCTTGGTTGAAGAAGAATACCACTAAGAGGTAGACATTTAGTTAGGCCAACAATTTAGGGTTAATCACCATATTTGCTTACAAATTTCTGTTTATGTTTGCGTACAAAACCATGATGTGAGATCTACCATGAATTCATAAACCATATTGCAAACCAACACACCATACCAAATAATTAACCCAACTCAGTTCATGACGCTGAGTAAGCCTTAAAATTTACCAAATTTACACTAAGTTCAATCAACTCTACAGTCTTTAAGGACATAAGTCCCTGACTGCTTCAACTGTGGGAAGTACTTGGGATTTTCCTAGAAACTCACTGTGAGGAGTACCACAGGAACCCCAAAGTAGCTGGCCACTGAGAGGAATTGCCAAGCGAAATGGGCAATGACCCCTTCCAATTGAGTAGAAACACCCATGAGGAACAAGCCAAGCGCTGTCTTCTGGCAGTCTTGGTGGCCAAGAGACCACCTTTAGACAATAGGAAGCCATTGAAACTGGGCTCCAAATCTCATACCCACCAATTTAATACACAAAAGCAAACACAATTGATCCTCCACGATCTTCCTCACGCCTAAGAGGCGAACCACCACCATTTGGAACACTCAGTCGACACCATCGTAGCCATTCTCAACGATCTCCCACACCATTCGAGGGCCACATAGCCTCTGATTCTGATTCAGACCCATATCAGCCTGAACCAAACCTCCACACCGCACCATCAAGCCCCATGGCTAGTGCAAACGCAGATCCATTTTCTGGTCTAACCTTAGCAAGTGGACCCATGTCCACATCACAACCTATCACCCACAACGTGGCAAGTAGTCCAAGCATAATCATGCAGACTGTCATTAGCCAGTTGCCACCACCAATAGTGACCAGCCAAGCTGGCCCAGTGGTAACACATGGGGGCAGTGGCCCCTCCACACACAATGTCCCTCCTACCACACAGGGGGTAGTGCATCGACCACCCACATTTCCCCTACCGCCATACATGGGGGCAATGCCCCCGCTACCCATACCATCCAACCCACAACACTTCGGGGCATTGACCCATCCACCATGGTGCCACCATAAGCACCCCCAGCCATGCAGATGCATTATGCACCTGCAAACCCCACCCCCATTGCGGCCCCATCGCACATCAACTTGGGGTCAAATCTACCCTTCATGGATCATTTGAACTTGCTTGACTTGGCTAGATTAATAGATGATCCCATCCACCACCAAGCTTTCTAGCCACCCATGCCAACTAAGCTGCCATTGGACATCCCAAAGTTCGAAGGAAAAGCCAGGGAATGTCCCCAAAATCATATAATGCCATTCCATCTATGGTGCTCATCCAATAGCATTGTAAACGACTCCATCAGACTGAGGCTGTTCCAACGCACCCTTATAGGTGTCACGACCAAATGGTACATTGAGCTACCACAAGCCAAGTACCCCGACTTCAACTCCCTAGCATTCATGTTCCTACGGTATTTCCAACTCCTTGTCAGATATGATGAGGGGGTGGAGATCCTGCTATCCTGTCACCAAAACACTACCACTCACATCACTAATCATATCGATGAGTGGCGGTGGCACCGTAGCTTGTGTAAGATCCAACTTGATGACATGACCTTCTTAGATTGGTTCCTCAAGACTTTTCTCCCGCCCATCGCAAAATACATCGCATCAGAAGGTCCCCAATCTAAAGAAGAGGCCATACTAAAGGCCCAACAATTTGACCTCATATATGCCCAGTTAGGATACTTGTATATTGTCATCCCAGATGCTCCTCGTCCAAGTACCTCCTACTGTGATGCACCAGGGTCATCCCACACAGCAGACGACATCATAGGGTCAGTCTCCCAACAACCACATCCTCGACTGACACCACCTATCATTACACCCCAACCAATCAACACTGCTAATGTTGCTTATCATAACCAAGCTCCAAACTATGCTAGAGTGATGTCCCAATCTGGAGCAACAACATCTTATGCACAACCTGCGCCACCGCAGCAGGCTCACGCCATGGCTTGGCCAACACAATAGTATGTGGGGCAAATGCCCATATTTGTGGCACCACCACCCCCATAAATATACTATGCACCACCAATGCAACAAATTCAAGCCCCTGCCCCCACTCCACCCACTTCATTGGGACAAGTGTTCACACAACAAAACCATCCCAACCAGCCTACCCCCAACAACCAACAAGGGCAAGCTAGAAACAACTAACCCCTCAACCAAGGCAATAACCAACCGCAGGGAGGTGGTCAGCAACCGAACCCTCCCAATAATTTTGCGGCTAATCGACCAGCCCAGAACCCCCCACGACAAAATCCATAAGGACGCAATGCACCGTTGCGCACATACCAACCATGTACACTCTGTGATGTTTATGGGCATTACACATTTGAGTGTCCCCTCATGTCTCGTGCTAAGCAAGCCATTCAAAATGAGGCCCAATAGGCCGCCAATGCCCCCACTCAAGCCCAACCCAACCAGGCACCACAAGGACCTCCTCCCATGGTGCTTTAAAACCCACTACTAGTCCAAGGATTAGTGGCAACTGCTCCCCCTCCCCAGGCCATTCCCAACGCTCCGAGAGCACTGCCCACAGTCAAAACATGTGTTCACCACCTGATGACCATGACCACTAAAGAGGTCAACTTACAAAATAGACGAAATCAGTACAGTACCACCACCAAACCTACCGACTCATCAGTAGCATCCATGTCTAATACAACCAACCTACCTCTCTAGTTACCCCTATTCCCATGCCCCCCCATACGTAGAATTGTGAATAATGCCACAGCTAGAGCTGCAGTCAGCTATAGTGTTGTGGATGATTTGGTCCAAACACCAACTTCCATGTCCGCTCTTGAGGTACTTAAAACATGCCCAATGCAGCGAAAATCCCTACTAGCCACTCTAGAGGCAGTAGACCCCTCTGAATCCAAGATGATCACCTTTGACACAGAGAACGAAGAGCCATGCATTCCCTCCACTATCACCTTCCAAATCCTAGTGTCCATCCGGAACTTGGTTGTGCACCGATGCATAGTGGATGAGGGGGCATCCATGTGCATCATGTCTACCTTGGTTTGGCAAAAGCTTGGATCACCAATTCTGCAACCGTCCTCCATAACTCTGTGGGCTTATGATGGAAATCCCACTAAATCCCAAGGAATCCTTCCTCATGTCTCCATCACGTTAGCTGGGAAGACAGTCCTGATTGACATCGAAGTCGTCAATGCTCAACTGGACTACAACCTCCTCCTTGGGAGAAGTTACATGTACACCATACGAGCCATCACATCAACTGTCTTCCACCTCATGATGTTCCCCCATGAAGGGAAGATTGTGACTGTTGACCAGCTCACCTACCATGATTCACAAGGGTTAACACCACCTACCAATGTTATCCCTACCATCACCACCATTGAGCCGCAAGGGGCGACTGCACATGCTAACGTCATCCCTGTAACAAACACTATGGTTGAAAACACACCAGCCTCCCCACCATTGAATGTGGGCCCTGGGTTGTTTACCCATCCCACCATGACGACTCCTTTCACGTTGGTGTCTCCACCACCGAAAAAAAAAAATACAGACTTATGCATGGTCTCATCCAGCACTGCTGCACCCAAACAGCAACCGCAGCTGCAGCCCCAACCACAACCACAACAGTGTCCGCAGCCGCAACATCACCCACAGCAGCAACATTACGTGCAGCTGCAACCACAACCTCACCCCCACATGCAACCAACTAGGAGTTATGTGGGCTCATCTCTAGTCCATACAATTCCCTTCCTCTTTCCCCCACCTGGTTTCATGAGCAAGCCGGTCATGGCCACCTTAAGCCTACCCAACTTTACATTGGGGATCACGATGTGGTATCTAGATCCACTAGCTCAACCAGCAATGACCCAGGTTGTGTTAACTCCGATGCAACCTATTATGGTTGAGTCCCACCCCCCAATCGGTTTTCATAGGCCAACTGCCATACTCGCATCTACACTGCCCCAACCCAAAATGGCTAGGGGAAAGAACACCAAAGCCACCGCAGTACCACAACAAGTTCCACCTTGTGCCATCTGTGAACAACAGGGCCATCCAACTCAGGATTGCTCTGAAATCCCAGTGATCCGTGTGCATCTGGATGCCATGGATACGAACGAAAACATCCCCATGGTTGAACTCCCAACCATGCCAGTCGTCAAGAACAAGGCATTAAGGACAAACCATGCTTGCACCCTTTGCAGCTTGTATGGAAATTACTCCCACCATTGCCAAGACCTGCCCGAATTTCAAATGGCTCTTGCTGACCTCCGTCACCATTCCCTTGAGTCTGAGATCACCTTGATCGAAGAAGTTCACCCACCACCTCCTTTGTCAAACACCATGTCCATTTACATGATGTCCAGTTCCCCTGACCAGCTCACTCCCATCTCCAACGATGGTCCATCAGACCTGTCTCTTCATTTCTTCCACAATTATGAGGAGAACTTGAAGCTATGACCACCTCAAAATACCCATGGGATGACATGTACCATCTGCAGTTGTAGCTCCATCCACAGCCGCAACCCCAGCCACAGCCACAACCTTAGCTGCAACCTCAACCTCAGTTACTAGGGAAACAATGGGTTTCATTCCCACTCAGCATGATCCTTTTACTTTTCCTACCATCTGGTATCATGAGTAAGTTTTCCTTGGAAACCATCAATCTACAGGATTTCACACTGGGAGATCCTGTGTGGTACCTTGAACCACCTACCCTACCTCCAGGTCCATCAAAGACTCCTACCGTCTCCAGGCCTGCCCCTCTTCCTCCAATAGAGACTGAGGGCAAGGCCACCAAAACCACAACCAATACCATTTACATGATCTCTAACACCAGTTACCCTTCCGTCTCATCGCTTGTGGAAAATCCACCTGATCTATCTCGGCATCACTTACGTGATAATGGAGAGATCTGTAAGACCTCCTTCGGTTTTACCCCATTCCATTTAAACCATAGTGTGGAATCTGTTCTTCCCATAAAAGACCAGATTTCGTCATCCCACCTTGCCAATGACCTTTGTCTCGGCAAGGGGACATACACCCTTATTGACTCTGATGGACAACTCTTGAAGAACCCCTACAACGGGCTCTACCTTAAGAGATTTTATGCTTAACATCACCAATGAGTCGTTTCATTTTCTTTTCTTGTTTTTTTCAAATTTTTTTCACCATAAGTCAGGGGCAGCACCATTGGGTGCTACTTCAAAGTCACCTAGAACCTATTTGAGACACCTCTCACACCTCCGGGCCCAAATTTCTATCTCCTTATGAGACCATCGTCTCATGTTTAATAAGTCAATTTCAGGACCATTTCCCACAAGTCACCTTGATTTATGAGCCATGACATAATGATGCGAGTGTCTATGGACCGGTACTCATATCACACTTCCTAACCACTACCCATGCAAGCTGTCGGGCCGCCACCCATTAAGGATTGTACTATAATTTTTTTTTTGCATTTATAATTGTCGTTTTCACCACACCTCATGTGGACATATGGACCATCGTCCATAAAACCCTTTATTTTTCTTCCATGTATTTGTCATAGAAGCGTCCTCGGGACACCGCCCATCAAGGACTCTAATTTTAGATTTTATTTTATTTTTAACACATAGATTGTCTTTTCTTTTTACCACACCTTACGCGGACCTCTGGACCATTGTCCATAAAATGATTTCTTTTCTTACACGTATTTGGCATATAAATTCCTCCGTACTTGTACTTACATCGCATGTAGTCAAGTCCATCCACCACAACACACACACACGCTCTCCTGACCTCTGTTCGAGATCCACCTTGGTTTGCATGCCTCTGTCGCACCGTCTCGCATGCCTTTTCCATGATCTATCCCACGCATGTATTGGTATGTTTGAGAGCCTTCTGCTCTGTCTATACTGCATGGATGACCTTTGGACCTCTATCCACCGTCCCGACATGAGACACCGCACGTGCCACCATCGGTTGACCACATTGGAGTTTCATTTAAGCTCTTTTCTGACTCCTTAAAACAATGAAAAGATCACCGAGCGCAACTGCATCCTTTCCCGCTTGCTAAAGTATAGGAAAGGGAATCTACATCATCTCATCTACCTCCTTTTGCATACCATGTAGACCATTTCATGAAAAGGACCTCCTTGGCACACTCAAGCCAAGACCATTCCCCTCTGCATACTTTTGTGCTTTCTCGGGCAAAGGGGCCACACTTTATGAAAAATCTCACCACCGGTTCTCGTTAAGCTCTTTTCCAGTCATCTCAACAAGAAAAGATCACCAAGAAAACTTGGTTTCGTTCATGCTCGTAAAAGTATTTGAATGACCTTCGAGTCAGTATAGGTTTAACCTTTTTTAGCTTGATTGGACTACCAATGGTAAAGAAGTCTCTCATCCCAACAAAAAAGAACCCCCACTGGAGTCTTCTTCGTGCTTTTAGACTCTCTAAAAATGAAAGCACCATTGAGCATTTACCTTCTTGGGCTCACCAAAAATCAACAAGATCATACCACAATGGTGTCCCTAGACACCACCCCATAGAAAACAGTTTGGCAGCATCCCCACATTGGGTTGCCTTTGTTTAGAGTACTCTACAATGAGTCTTCCTTGGATCCCATCAGTATCAAAAGTGTCCACCTCCTCCAAGTATTTCCCATTTGCAGCGACATTCCTGGTATTACAGCTATGATCCCATTCCCAAGTGTTAAGTTTCATTTGTTGCCTGGTCTTCCCTGCCATCATACTCTGAACAAAGGAAGTTTGAGTCTCCCTCCCCTCCTCCCAATTCAGTGAGTCAATCCCCATATTTCTTCACACCTTTCAGTTGTTCCTCGCGCTCTTGGTCAAGGAAACATCATTGCCTTGGCTAGTGGCAGGTCTCCCTCTGTTGACGCCAACACACATATTCCAGAGGTCCCTGTACCTTGGTTTCATTAACATCATTGATGAGTTCCTTGGACCACTTGAGAGGAGTCCTCAGTGCCTCTCGGGATAGTTGTTTCTCACGTGCTCGACTTCAACTCCATCATCGCACCGTTGAGATTCATACAGGGTTTGTTCCTCACAATATTTGGTCGAAGAACCTGGATGTCACCCGACTCTATCACACTGGTGATTCCACTTGAGGGACCTAAATAGGTTATGTCCCTTGTGATTTCCAGGTTGCGTTGGAGACAGTGTTCAGAAGCCCCAGCAGTGCTTCAATATACCTTTATGATTGAACCAGCATACTTGTACCGCAGAGACTCTGACTCTCAATCAGTGAGTCCACATAGCTATGTACCAGATCCAGCAGACCATTAGTCATGAAGATATAGCATTCCATGAGAATTCCATGGGTCCAATGTACCAGATCAGTATTGTATTCAGCCTCACATAGAGGCAATCGGCATTGTAACATCAGTTGTATATGATCGGCTCTTGTATTTTAGAGCATAGATAAAATGATTCTTTTGACATTGTAACAAGCATGGGAATGCTCATCTCGTCCATATACATGTCACATATTCATTGTATTTCACCCATTGATTCGAACCAAATTAATACAAAAACCAAAAGCCACCATGCCCCAGCCTCGGAAGCACCACCTCTCTACAGCAAATCCTATGATGTCCATTGGCCATACGTTGAGCTCCTACCCTCACACATCAAGGGGAAATATGTTAACCCAAAAATCCCCCAAACAACTCTCTATGGCCTACACCACCCAAGGACACCATCTCACAACATTCATTTCCCTCCATAAGACCTTCCATTTGATCCCCACACCTCCAAAAGAGCCCAAGGATGAAGAAAAGGGCTAAAAACCCCAAAAAAGAGCCCAAATAGCCCCCTAGGAGCTAAATCCCTCAAAAAGGGGATAAAACCCTAAAAGGGGCTAAATTTAGGGCGGAAGGGGCTAAATCCCTGACCAAAGGATTAAAACCCTAAAATCTCTTGGAAAAACTATAAAAGGAGGGTGGGGGGTCACTCTCAAAACACTCCTCATTTGCATATTGTTATGCTGCCCATGGATGCTTTGAGACCTCTTGCCCTCAAACCACCCACTCTCCCTCTCCTTGATCTCCATCTCATCAAGCCATTGCTTCCCAACCAAGAGAGAGGTGCTCCCATGAGCTAGGGCATGGTGGCCCATTTCCACCTAAGTGAGGTATAATCTCTTTTTATGTTTGTCTTATTGTTTTTATTTTCTAACCCTCATCTCTATTTGCAGGTTTTTCATTGACATTGTTTGTAGGTTTTCTCCATGGTAGCTTACATTTATTTTGCATGTTTTGGAGGTGGAACCCTAACCTACTATGTGCAAAGGGGTTCAACAATACTCCATCTCCTCTTCTTTATTTTCTGTCATTAGCTATTAGATCCAGTTTACTATTGTAGCCATTAGATTAGATTAACTTAGTTTCAATTCGTAGCTCTGTTTATTTGCATTTTCATTCCATTTTTTACTATTTACTAAGGGTATAAACCTACCCTTGTGCCCTATAGGCACAAGGGAGCCATTTCTGCCCCTGTAGTGAGGAGAAATTCTCACTAGAAGATCCACGTGCGCATTGCCACATGCAGTTGATGATGTAATGTTATAGCGTGTCTGGTAGACTTGAGGACAATGATGAGTTATGAAACATCAATATCCCGGAGACAGAGGGGATTCAGGATTTCGTAGCACTAGATGTACCGATTGACTCAATGAATAAACCATTATATATAAGAAAAGTCAGCATTGGGACATAGGAGAACCAAAAGTTTTCAAGTGTTGGAGACTATTGGGATGAAGAGACCATGGAAAATATCACAAATCTATTTCATGAATTTCAATATTTGTTTCCGACAAAGTTCTCTGAAATTAAGGGGATACTAGGTGATTTAGGGGAGATGAAGATCCCATTAAATCTAGACTCAAAACCAGCAAGGCAGAGGCCGTATCTCTTGAATCCGTGATACAAGGAGAGGGTCAAACCTGAACTTGAGAGGATGTTGGATGCTGGAATAATTGAACCAGTTGAGGAATCATAATGGATCAATCCTATGGTTATTCAAGACAAGAGAACAAGTGAATTTTGAATCTGTGTCGATCTGCAAAAGTTGAATGACACGTGCATGCATGATCCATTTCCAATGCCATTCACTAATGAAGTTCTAGAAGGAGTAGGCGGTCATGAGATCTATTCATTCATAGACGAATTTTCTGGTTATCACCAGATCAGGATCGCAAAGGAAGATCGACATAAAATCGCTTTTGTTACTGAATGGGGAATCATGATGTTTTCAGTACACCGTGATGCCTTTTGGATTGAAGAATGCACCTGTGATATTTTCCTGGTTTGTTGTCATTGCATTCAAAGATTTTATTCAGAATTTTCTGCAAGTCTATACAAATGACTGGGCAGTGTACTGTCTAATTAAGGATCATCTAGAAAACCTGTGACTGATGCTGGAAAGATGCCGACAACATCAGATCGCACTGAACTCAAATAAGTTTATTTTCTATCCACCATTTGGGATGTTGTTGGGTCATATCATTTGTAAGAAAGGACTGCTAGTTGAACCTGTGAATATTGCACACATGATATTATCACAAATTCATAAGAGGTTATTCTACGATCAAAACCCCTATGGATAAACTATTAAATAAATATGCAGCATTTGTATGGAGTCAAGAGTGTCAAGGGAGCTTTGACATGTTGAAGGCCAAAATGGATTCTATACCCATCCTCGTTTTTATTGATTAGAACAAGGAGCTCCATGTTCATGTGGATGCATTGTCCATAGCATTGGGAGTGGTGCTTGCGCAACCAAGAGAGGGATATTTAGATCACCCGATTGCTTTCACTTGTCGAAAACTGTCCTTTATAGAGAAGAACTTTACGACCACAGAGAGAGAAGGTGTAGTGATGGTATATGCACTACAAAAGTTCAGGAATTACCTGTTGGGGGGCATTTCAAAATGTTTACTGATCATTCTTATTTGAAATACCTACTCAATAAGCCTCTGTTGGGGGGAAGATATGCCACTGGATACTTCTCTTTCAGGAACTTGATTTTGAGATAATTGTGAAGTTGAGTCACTTGAATGATGGACTTGATCATTTATCTTGAATTGAGATAGGTGAGGATCCCACAAATGTTGAATAAGGACTGCCAGATGTGCAGTTGTTCATAGTTGACATGGAAGATGAATATTATGCTCAAATAATTCAGTTTTGGTGACGAGAATCGCACCGAAGGATTTTTCAACAAGTCAGAAGAAGAAGTTGGTGGTTAAGGCTTTCAACTTCTAGTTGATTGCTCAATAACTATATAAACTAGGACTAGATGAGATTTTGTGGAGATGTGTCCTACCACATGAACAAGGGAAGATTCTAGCAGAAGCACATGCAGGATTTGTTGGTGGACACTACGGAGGTCGAGCTACTACGAGGAAGGTGCTTCACATAGGGCTCTGGTGGCCCACTCTACATAATGATGCGAAGGATCATACACATAGTTACGATATCTGTCAACAAACTGGAAAACCATCAAGAAGGGATGAGATGTCACTGGTACCTCAGGTAAAATTGCAACCATTTGATAAATGTGATGTTGATTTTGTGGGACCAATCAATGCACCTGGAAAGAGAACTGATGTGCGGTACATAATTACAGCGATAGACTATTTAACGAGGTGGGCAGAGGAATCACCAGTCGTGGATTGCACCACTGCAACAACAATGAGGTTCCTTTTTTATAACATTGTAATGCGGTTTGGATGCCCAAGGATATTGATGAGCGACCAGGGAAGTCACTTCATTAACCACACAGTAAGCACGCTGATGGAGGAACTACATATACAACACAAGAATAGTACCCCATATCATCCACAAGCAAATGGGACAGTAGAAGCATTCAACACAATATTGGAGCATGCACTGACAAAGGTATGTAATGCAAACCAGGATGTTTGGGATTTGAAGATTCCAGAAGTATTATGGGCATATTGTACCACTTGCAAGATATTGATGAGACAGACACCATTCAAGTTGGTGTATGGGAAAGAGGTAGTCATACCTATGGAGTACATTGTCTTGAGTCAATGCATTGCAGTAGTGACGGGTATGGATGATGAAGCAATGCTAGAGGAGCGTGTGGAGCAGCTAGTATAGCTTGAGGAGGACTGCTTTGTCATAGGGTTCCACAAGCGTGTCGAGAAGGATCGATAGAAATATTGTCATGATCGCCACATAAAGAACAAAAAGTTTAATCAAGGATATTTGGTGCTACTATACAACAACAAGTTCATGAAGCATCCAGGTAAGGTACAGATGCATTGGTTAGGTCCATACCTTGTTAATTCCATTACTTTTGGAGGTTTAGTTCAACTACAACAACTTGATGGAGAAATGCTTCCATAGCTAGTGAATGGTAGCAGGTTGAATCCCTATAGGATGGGACCAGAACTGCGCAATGCTTGAGGCAATGTGCACTAAAAAAATATATAGGAAGGATGGATAGAAAGAAGGAGGGTGCACCAGGAGGAAGTGGTTGCGCAAAAGTAGGAGTCCGTAGTGCAGTTAGGAAGATCTATTGCAACAACCATAGGGTCGTGAGATATTCAAATCAATAATAAATGAATATAGTTAAAAGTTGTTAACTAGCACCGCTTGTTGAAGCAACACGCTTTATGCCCGATCCGACCGTTGGATTGACAGGATCGTCGGTAGATTCGAGTCGTTAATGATAGATTTGGTCATGATGACCGCGTTTGATTTGGTAATTATGAATATGGATCGACTTGATTCTATAAGAAGGCGTTGGACATGGGTTGAAAACACCATTGTGCTAAGTTGAGTTGCAGAGCTGTACAATTGAGCTAAGTGCAGAGTTGCAGAGCGGCTTGACTGAGTGAATTGAGTGAGTTTCCAGGGGTAGAGAGGGTGTGTGACTAGTAGAGCCTTGCAGGGTATTGTTGTGGCATGTAGATAACCCTAGACACTGTCGAGATATCAAGCGAACGAGATTCACCGATCAGACTAGTCACCATCATAGAAGATGTTTCCAATATGCTAGTCGGATCGTCGTCGGTGCCGAGGGGGAAGAGAAAAGGGAAGAATCCTATCTCTCTGGCATTGCAGAAGAGATAGAACATAATGTCCATAAGGGTGCAGGAAGAAGAAACTGCATAGACAGGGCCATCGAGCTCAGGTGTTGTAGAGTTAGTGGCTTGAACAAGGGCCTTCGCTAAGGACATACCTAGGTACATAACTCCCACTCGACCTGGTGCACAGCCTCAACAAATCTGTTGGCCCTCATTTTGTCATCATTTTTGGCTAATAATTTACATATTTGACACATGTTTTTGTCACATTTTGGCATGATTTCTGTCACGCAGTGCATTGTTCAAGTATGATCATATTTTGAATTTATGCAAATTATGTTTTATTCCTATTATTTCATGTTTTCCTAGTTAAATTCAATAATATGTGATGATATGCTAATGCATGAAATATTTATTACAGAACCATGGTATTCGATGAACCAAATGAGCAGGTAATGCATCCTATATATGCGTAGAGCATATCCATCTCTTCTTCTAGCTCACCATTCAAACCTCCAAGCCAACCACGCGCTGCTGTTAATAGATTCTTGGGCATAAAAGCTTGAAACGTCCTTTGAATTGCTTGTTTACCACGTGCCAGAGTGTTAGCAGGAATCCTCTTATGGAATATCGCTCGTATGATGTCTCTGCGGTACATCTTGACATCGGTCACGCCGAAACAAAGTTTGTGTGTCACATCACGCGCTATGGAGGAACCAGATTTGCGAAGAAGGAGGAAACGTCATATGTTAGTTATTAGTTTAGTTACCTATCATAATGACTGCTTTACCTTAAGAGTAGTCGACCACTAAAAGGGTCGACTTGCTCGCCTTGTTGTAAAATTTTATATATATAGACGCTGCAATGTGAGATGGAGTTAGTGAGTTAGGGAGGAAGACATATAGTTTTTAATTGATACATGTAATCAGCCCATTTCAGAAACTCTGTAACATTTTCACTTTAATGGAAGTTCTGCTATGTTGAGTATGATCTTGTCTTCAGTAGCGTGAGCCGGTTATCACTCTGATTTTTGGGAGGGCCCCTCATCAACCCAAGCTTCTTATTTTTGTGTATTTTATTTCCCTCTTTTGCAATTAGCATAGTTCATCTATAATTCGTTTCTTCAAATTAGTTATTGAAATTATTTATGTCATTTATTTCTTGTAGTTTATATTTTGAGATTATGTTGTTAATGTAATTTACTTCATAAGTTTAGTAACCGATTGTGCATAGTTTAGTTTTCAAATTCCTTTTTCAAGTCTTTTCAGTCTATTGTTTGGTTTATGCTTAGTAGAATAGATTGCTTTGATTCAACTACAGTAGATTTAATTCTGTCTCTTTCCATTCTATTTATGAATTTAGTTAAAAGTATATTACAGTTTGTTTAATGAATAGTTAATGATGTTTTTAATTCTGAATTGGATTTAAGTTATTTCCTATATTGAATTTAATTGTTACATAGATATAATTTATGTCTTTTACACTTTGTTACCATATGCATGGGTCAGATGTCTTTAAAAATCATTTAGATTCACTGTTTTCTTGAAGTTTTAGTATTTTCTTTAGAAGGACGATTGTTCAGATAGCCAATTCTGCCTCTCATCCAGAATTTCGTTTAAGTCTGCTATCCAGTCCTTGATTCAAACCTGTGCATTTTTAATCTGTTTTGAGCTTGTCTCTTTAGTTTTTCAATTATGTTTTGATAGTAGTAGTTAGATAATGATTGTATTTCCTCTTAAAATCCTTAGATGAGATTGCTTAGGATACTTATTAGGTCTTATTCTTATTTCTTCTTTCTTGTCACCTTAGGTTTGAGAATTTTGTCATGTATTTTGGTGTATTGTATTTCCTTGTGATTATATCTTTGGTGTGATTTGATTTATTCCTTTGCATGTGAAGTTTTAGATACATTAATAGATTAGTACCTTGTAAATTGTTCATAGCAATAAGGCTTATTCTTTTTATCATGTAGTTAGTGAAGAAACCTATAGAATAGAATTTAAATAATTTTTATAAGTTTTCTATTTGTTTATGAATTATGTCTATCTTTGTCATGTCCTCGACCCTCTGACCAGTGAAGAGGACATTACTAACACCAAACATACGGGAAAACAACCCCATGAACACGAACAGGCATATAATGCTGAAATAAAAAGCTTAAACATAATACATACTAAGATTCATAATCCTTCATATACATAGAAGAAGCAAACATACATTATTTCAAGCATGCCACATGTTCATCATATGCATTAATCAATAAATATAATTGCAGAAGTAAAATGGACAAGAATACTCATCTGATAGGAACTTGTCCCGCAACCAGCTACATCGCTGCAATGTTCCACCCAACCATAAGCCAGTGTGCTCATCAATCTCTTAGCAACACTGCCACCCCCGAGCTAGTTATGATTCCTCAAAGAATAAGGGTCAAAGAAAGCTTACACATATCCAAGGTACAAAAATCATCCAAGCCCCCACAGTGGGGTTTATCAGGCCGTCAAGGAGCTAGGAAAGAGTAAATGCTAAGCTAGTGGTCTCAAACACTAGTTTTCTCAAGCATACCTAGCCTCTAATCCTACTCTCAACATTCCAAAGACCAACCACTATAGGCCGTAGTAAAACAAACAACTCACAGCTCTGTAAAGAAGGCAAGGACAACCAGGTGACAACCCCAAACAAAAGGTGAAACATAGTTCAGGTCAAACCATGCTCCAGAGTTGTTCTTGGCCCTAGTGTGGCCAAAACGACTCAGCAACAATCCCCAAAAGACATCTGCAGCCTCATCAACCAATAAGCAACCCAAAACCAGGGTAAATCGATAGCCCAAACTCACAATGAAAACTATGGCAACATTACACAGTCCCAAAATAGGGGAGAGGCAAAACTCCCAACATAGATAGGGGAAAAATCAGCCAATGGATGTGGAAATCAACAGCCAACCACATCCACGAGTGCAAAACACACCCAATATCCAATGTAATTGCTGGAGAACTCACATAGGAAAAAAAGGGGAAAGAACAGACTCTCAACCTATACGCAAGGGAAAAAGATACAACTAACAGAAAAAGTGGAAGAAACCACCGCCCACGCATCGTAGCTACTTACAACACTCAAATGATCCTCAATACCATTGTTGTAGAACTTGCACAAGTAGAAGAATGGGGAAGAAAAGTATAATTCCACTCTATACATGAGGGAAAAGACGTAGCCCACATTCACAGTTCGGTGACAAACACCCTAGACCTTACTCGATCCAACCAGGAGCGCAAAATAGGGAAAAGGGGAAATAATTATTCTACGTGAATGGGAAAGAAAAATCCTAGACTAGAAAGCCATAGAAAAAGGTAGAACCAACCCACAGACCATCTATCGGTGAGGCAGAGGAGAATGAACCCCCAATAAGGGAATGTGGAACCCCTTTTAACTCAGCCCGTGTGAGAGGAGATGATCCAGCCCCCTGCACATCCCTGTGTGAGAGTGAACCCAACCACCAAGAGAGTGGCATAGTGATGGTTCCTTACCCACATGAAGGTGGAGAGATAGCTGGTAGAGTGAGCGTGTGGCAAAGACTGACAGTCCTGCCACCCTCCACTTCCAACAATAACTACCTCAACAACTCAGCAGAACATTAAAGTGGTGGTTGGATGAGATAAGGGAATATGAGAAAAACAAACAGGGTGGTGACACATGGCAAAATCCCAATGACCCCCACGGGTTGGAAAACCCCCCCTTAACCTTAGGAATCATGCCCTTTTCATTCAACGTTGCATCGTCGTAGCTGGTTGTAGGTTTATTTTAATTGATGTGCATATTTACATGATGCCAAACTATAATGTGCCAGATAGCATGATATACCATCGACAACTATCCCTATTGCTGAAGCATAAACAACCAAATCGATGGTGGGGCTTTTGCCTTTAGCTCCTCACCACGATTAATTACAATATATACATCATGTACCTTTTAATGTAACTGGGGTGAAAATTGGGGACATCACAATACCCTCCCCCTTGGAATAACACCATCCTCAGTGTTCCCATACATAGGAATACATATACAATTTGCACATCCAAAATTTCAAAATTTTGCAGATCTATCCCATGTTCAATTATTTACTTTGAACGTTCAGGACCAAGCCCCTTGGATTCCATGAACTTCTCCTGCTATTTCTCAGCTTTCGGCTTATCCCGAAGCCTAGGAACTTTGTGGTTGCTGCCCTCTTCATGTTCCTTTGTTGGACAGTACCGGTGTAAATGATGTCCTCTGCATTCCCAGCATTTCAGTGGCTACTTCATCTTTCCGTGCTCAATTTCCTTTGATTATTCATGCCTGGATTGTTTCTCAATGGTTCGCTTGGACGAATGTCCCATCATTGATCCACCTTCCTTTCCTGTGCCAATTTCTCCCAGAAGGATTTTCACCTCCCTTTGAAAACCAATAGAGTCTTGCAAAATATGGTGGATCATTTTATTCTGCCTTTTCTGTATCTTGAGCATCTCTCCAAGATTCTCTTGGGTCCTAGAAATTGTTTGAAGGATACTTTCAACCAAGTCCAACAACTTTTGGTCTCCTTCCATGATCAATGTGCACCACTAGATTTCACCTTTCTCACCTATGAAATGCATTATTGAAATTTNTATATATAATCAAAAGGCGAGAGAGAGCAGCAAGAATTTTTCCCCTCTTTTTTTTTTTCCATCCTGGAACCCACACCACCGCTGTGGCTTTTCGTGCTCTCAGCCTCTTTCACTTCACCGTAAATGCTAGACCAATCCCTCTTGTTAATGACACTTAGTGTCTCTGGTTTATTTCAGACCTCTCAACCATGGAGCCTCCCCACATGGTTTGTCTTGGCTGCTAGGACCTTCACAGTATTACTAGCACCTTTTTCATTACCGCTCATTTTGAGCTCTTCAAGACAGTCACATGTCCACATGCACCCCTAGGATGCTCTCATATTCCTTGCTCCCAGTGATACCTATATTCAAACATTGAATAAATTCACATGTTTAGTTTATTCTCATCAGTTTTTTTTATCTCTTAAACAAGAGCTTAAAACATCATAACCAAATCATATACACCTGCATATTCATAAGCAAGAATTGCAAAATAACCCAATACTTATATGTATTGTGCGTTTCCTCGTCGGTCCACAGGATCCTACTTCGCTTTGCAAGCCTTGGGATCGCCTATGGACTTGGATGTTAGGTCAGCACACATGCTGCTTCACAACATCCTTATATATATATATATATATATCAGGCACAGTCAAGCCAACCCTCGTTGGGTTTATCAGACCGTCAACAATCGCCTGTATTTGGTCATGACACTTTTAGTGTCTCTGGTCTATTTTCAGACCTCTTGATCTGTCGGACCTCAACTTGAGTGCATTAAAAGTTTGTTGTAAAAGAATGCGATCAACAGGTTAATTAATGGGGTAGCATTAACAAAAATTAAATGCTCAGAATGGAAAACAACACTGACAAACAGATGCAAAGAAGAAAACACATAAACAGAGAGTCATAAATAGAGGTTGATAATGGAGTTCACCCCCTTCACTGGGCTACGTCTCTGGGTCCCTCTCCAATGGGAACTGATCCAATTAATGGATTTAAAATGGTACAAAATGATTCTGGCATCAACTTCAGCATTTGCAGAAACAGAAAGCTGGACAGGAAGTCTTCAAGACTCCTCTCTAGAAATTACAAATTGGACTTCAAAAGATAAATAAGCCAAACTATAACAGAGAAATGGTCGACTTCTAAATACCAACAACACTCTAGATAAATTGCAGCAAAAAACTCTCCTGCTATCCTCTGTCTCTGTCAAAATTAACTACAGAAAACTGTAAAACAGAAGGCTAAACATAAAGTCTTCAAGACTCCTCTCTGGAAATTACAATCGGGTCTTCAACAGGAAAAGAAGCCCACATGTAACAGAGAATGGTCGACTTTACACTAACATCATCTGGAATAATTTTACAGCAAACTTTTTCTTCCTCCCCTGCCGTACTAGCCGAAACAACTGGAATATAAAGCTGACCCTGTATCATGGCTAGAATCGATCCGTTGAAGCATTTAGTGGGAGGAATCGTCACCGGTTCGACTCGCCAAAATGTTACCAAAGAGTCTGTTCTACATCCTCCTGCCAAATGCCAACTTGTTCATCATAACCAACCGTTCCATATTCTCGTAACGTTTCCAACAGGCTGTTCATACTATCCAAACGTGGCAACAGATCAAATATTATAACTGCCAAGAAAAACTTCGACAACTATTACAAATAAGTTGTACACATTATCAAATATCCTTCCACATCATAATGTTCCATATGCCAAGGATCTGAACTCCACTATAACGTTAAAACGAAACAACACTATGCACCAGATTGCAAACCGTTTAGAAATGTTACCACACCATGCGCATTGCAGTTGGAATTTTTAGTCATCTGCTCTTCCACCGTTGCGGAAGAGTGATACGCAACGGGCTCCGATATTTTACTCTTATCTCAATCGGCTGTCATTTGGTTTTCGAGTCGGAAGTATTGTTACTTTGGTTTCCGCAGTTGCGGCTGCTGAAAGCGTTATTCTTCCGATCAAGGTTATGCCCGTCACGGACTGTGATATCCTTTATATCTCCGCCGTTGCGGCTCCCGTTCCACTCCGACTTCCGATCTGTCCCTTAATTTTCCACCGTTGTGAAAGGAAGAATTTCTTGTGAGCTCCGACGTTGCGGAAGGAAAAATCTCTTGTGAGCTCCGACACTGATATTTTTTCCGTCCGATTTTTCACCTGCGGCTTCTTTGAACCATTGTACCATATTCTTTTATCTTGGATCAGTGTAACTTTGATGACAAATGACCCCCTAGATCATTCCTCCCCAGTGGAGAGATTTTGTACCTCCAAAAGCCTAGATCATCCGGCAGGAAGGTGAGGGTACCACTTCCTCACCATTCCAATCTCCATACATCCTTCCTTGCTTAGAATCTGCATATTAGTCTCCTTGTCCATGACCAAAGGAGGTTCATACCATTTAAAATTCTTTGCATATGCGACTGGAGATAAGCTCAAACAGAAAGAATGTTTACACTTCTTTTCAAAGGTCTTAAAATGATCATAAACAAAATTGAGCTTTTTACCTTTCAACCTTCCCTTGATGATCTGCAACCAAACTTGTTTTTTGGCCTCAAAAGGATGATGATTTTCATGCCTGGATTTGCAAATTGCCTGATTCATCTCCTGCTATTCTTGCACTATCTGTTGCACGGTTTCCTTTGCATCATGATGTCCACCTCTCACATCTTTTGTGCCGAAAGAAAAGTCCACATGTGACTTCAACAGATAACAAAAACAAGCCACAAAAGGAGACTTAATGCACTGCATGTGCTGCAACTGTTCATCCCAATCCTTAGGATGTTTATCCCAATAAGTATGGATAAATTGAATAATCATCTGACTCGTGCCAAGATTCGAAAAAGGCATGCTTTGCTGCAACTGCACTTCAAGTTGTTCATCTCGATTAAGTGATTTACCACTTTCCAATGATTCACATTTAACTACCATTAATGCAAACTTCCTACTAGCATTCACTATCATTTTCATTTGACTTGTCATGACTAATGCCAGATTTGTTTTCATACGATGTGCATGAACAATATATTCCACACCACCTTTAAAGAGATGATATTTATTCTTCTCTCTATAAAATACTGCTTTTCGATCATACAAATATGGACTCCCAAGTACAATTCCACAAATGTCAAGTGGTACTACTTCTAGTTCTACCTCATCCATAAAATTTTCAGTGATTGCAAATTTCAAAACACATTTCTTTGTAACTTGCAATTATGTATCATTAGTAACCCAACCAAGAGGATAGGTTTTTTCATGAGGCATAGTAACTAAATGCAATTTCTTAACCACTTCTTCTGATATCATATTTACTTGTGAACCACTATCAAACAATGTATCAATATTTGTGTGATTTGTAATGACACGAACATGAAATAGTTCACTTCTTCTTTAATCACCATGCATAGAAGTAGATAGCATATTTGTACTTGTACTTGTACATGAATTAGAACTTGAACTTGCATCAATGGAAAGAGATATACCTTTATCTTCACCTCGAATCCCTATTGCTGTGATCTTAGTCTCATCACCTGAATCAGATCCCAAGTCTTGAATCACCATTGCAGTAGCTGCTTGATTATCTTTATATTTGTTTTTATTTCTTTCCATCCACTTTGGCTTTAATTCTGGATGAAGTTTCCAACACTTTGAAACATCATGCCCTTTCTGACAATGTGAGCATGTGGGTCTCTCACCCTCTTTCGTGATGGTAGCTGTTTTCTTTCCCTTATCTTTGCTTTTATCTTTGTTGTCAAATTTAGATGACTCCTTCATAAACGAATCATCATCATGCTTACCCCTAGCTTCTAAATGTGTAGCTTGAACACATACAACATCCAAGTTACTGGGGTTAAACATCAACAAAGTATGTCGCAAATAAGAATGCATGCCACCAATATATTTAAGAAGAGTTTCTTGCGTATCCAATGCAACATTCAATGCAATATCCCTCTTTCTAAAATCATGAGTATATTCCTGAAAGCTTTGTCCTTTAGCTTGTCTAAAATTTTGCCAGCTCATTATTAATTGCTGCATGTGATCTAAAGGATAAAATTGCTTTCTTAATACTTCGATGAATTTGTTCCAAACTGAAATAATTTTACCATTCTTCCGAAGATCCTGCTGAATCTTGCTCTCCCACCAAGTAAGAGCCATTCCACTCATTCTCAAAGTGGCCAATTGAATCCTGGAAGGGTCATCATTAATTCCCTACACCCTGCAATATACTTCAAGCTGCTTTATCCAATTGTCTAACTTTTCAGCATCTAAATCTCCATTATAAATTGGCAATTCAAATTTCACATCCAATTTGAAATAAGGCATATTAGCATTATTCAGATGAGAAGTATGAGAAGAAGAGAAAGTATGATTAGTGTCAGGAGGATCACCATCACCTCCTACTCCTTTACCCTTTTCTTCCTTCTTCACTTCTGCATCTCTGGAAGAAGATCCTTCTTTCTTCTTCCTTTCTGCTCACTCATCGAGTAGAATTTCCATCATGGATTTCATGCTCATAAAAGACTCTAAAAACTCAGATTTAGAAATAACAGGTTTTTCCCGTTCGGTATGCCCTTCTTCTTCCCCTCGTGGAGAATACATGGTTCTTGAGAATGTTCTCCTGGAGTCAATCTCAGGATCTCCTTCAACTAATTCTCCTTCACCAACCTTTGACCTGGACCTGGTAAGCATTCACAAACTTGCACAACAGTCAACCAGCTCTGATACCATAATATGATCTGTCGGACCTCAACTTGAGTGCATTAAAATTTTGTTGTAAAAGAATGCGATCAACAGGTTAATTAATGGGGCAGCATTAACAGAAATTAAATGCTCAGAATGGAAAACAACACTGACAAACAGATGCAAAGAAGAAAACAAAGAAATAGAGAGTCATAAATAGAGGTTGATAATAGAGTTCACCCCCTTCACTGGGCTACGTCTCCAGGTCCCTCTCCAATGGGAACCGATCCAATTAATGGCTTTAAAATGGTACAAAATGATTCTGGCATCAACTTCAGCATTTGCAGAAACATAAAGCTGGACAGGAAGTCTTCAAGACTCCTCTCTGGAAATTACAAATTGGACTTCAAAATATAAAGAAGCCAAACTATAACAGAGAAATGGTCAACTTCTAAATACCAACAGCACTTTGGATAAATTGCAGCAAAAAACTCTCCTGCTATCCTTTGTCTCTGTCAAAATTAACTACAAAAAACTGTAAAACAGAAGGCTGAACAGAAAGTCTTCAAGACTCCTCTCTGGAAATTACAATCGGGTCTTCAACAGGAAAAGAAGCCCACATGTAATAGAGAATGGTCGACTTTACACTAACAACATCTGGAATAATTTTACAGCAAGCTTTTTCTTCCTCTCCTGCCGTACTGGCCGAAACAACTGGAATATAAAGCTGCCCCTGTATTGTGGCTAGAATCGAGCCGTTGAAGCGTTCAGTGGGAGGAATCATCACCGGTTCGCCTCGCCAAAACGTTACCAAAGAGTCTGTTCTACATCCTCCTACCAAATGCCAAATCGTTCATCATAACCGACCGTTCCATATTCCCATAACGTTAACAATAGGTTGTTCATACTATCCAAACGTGGCAACAGATCAAATATTATAACTGCCAAGAAAAGCTTCAACAAATGTTACAAATAAGTTGTACACATTATGAAATATCCTGCCACATCATAATGTTCCATATGCCAAGGATCTGAACTCCACTATAATGTTAAAACGTAACAACACTGTGCATCAGACTACAAACTGTTTAGAAATGTTACCGCGCCATGCGCATTGCAGTCGGAAGTTTTAGTCATCTGCTCTTCTGCCGTTGCGGAAGAGTGATACACAACGGGCTCCAATATTTTACTCTTATCTCAATCAGTTGTCATTTGGTTTTCGAGTTGGAAGTATTGTTATTTTGGTTTCTACAGTTGCGGCTGCCGAAAGCGTTATTCTTCCGATCAAGGTTGTGCCCATTGCGGACCGCGATATCCTTTATATCTCCACCATTGCGGCTCCCGTTCCACTCCATATTCCAATCCATCCCTTAAGTTTCTGCCGTTGCGGAAGGAAGAATTTCTTGTGAGATTCGACGTTGCGGAAGGAAAAAGCTCTTGTGAGCTCCGATGCTGATATTTTTGCCGTCTGATTTTTCACCCGTGGCTTCTTTGAACCATTGTACCATATTCCTTTATCTTGGATCAGTGTAACTTTGATGACGAATGACCCCCTGGATCACCTCTCAACCATGGATCCTACCCACATGGTTGGTCCCCTTCTCTGTATATTGTAGGATGATTTCAAGCCATTGTCCATTTAGTGTATAATACCAAATGACCTTTGTTTATCCTGACAACACAAGCAATATAAGCATATTTGTTAGCATTATTACTCTAAAATTGTAACCATATTTCACACCATTCACTATCAAGTATTGAGACACCAGGAGTGTGTCCACTCCCCGAGGTGTAATCAACATTGAAAAATCCTTCCATGATCCTACATCGAAAAAGTGTGCACCCTTGTCCGATGTGTATCATGTAGGCCCTATTCATACTCAAGCAACCGGTCCTAATGGAAATAAAATCAAAACATGTTCTGCATATGGAATTTTAACAATCTAATATGCATATTCTTAGCTAGGGTCACAGAAAACTTATCCATTTGCCGAGGCAATATTCCTTGATTAAGGAGGAATGGGGGCTCCCTTCTCTGAGTTGATAGTCCCTTAGTTTTCCACCCCAATTCCTTTTTACATTTCATATCCACTCATGTCTTACTGACTTAATCTATGCCATCTCACTCATGTTGCTTACCAAACATGTAGTGCAGATGAGACATTTCGAGAATGTCCAATGGAGTTTCCCTCGAAACCCATTTCAAGATAAGGGAAAACCTTCCCATGAAGTTTGTCTCCCACAGGCCATCACACAATTCTATGTAAGCCAATATTGATTAGTAGTTGTCAGCAATTCCTCAAATTTGAAATTTACGAATTCAAATTGACAACTCATTCTGCATACAGACTATTTTCACAGCCATGGGACTCTTCTCATGAGGTTTGTCTCTTTCACATGGTAGATTCCGGTCTTTGTCATGGTATTACCCACTTTTCCATGCCCCAAACAATCTACCTGAAACCTGAAATTCAATCAGCCAAACACTTGGTAAGCCTTGATGCATATAACTTTTTCATTGCTGCAACAATCACTGAAGCATTTTCAGAATTTATAAAATTCAAATACTTACAGCTGCTAATCACATCAACATTACCAAAACTCATTTACTTCACGCAATCATTAGCATACTGAAATTTGCAAGGTATAGTCACATTTAAAAATGAATTGCTTAGATACTCCTTACTTCACAAGCGTATCATTGTACTACCTAGCTCGTCCATAGAGCATTTCCAGAGGCCAATTGATCATGACTATCCTCTTCATGCACTTACTATCCTACATTCATAACAGCTCTTGAAATGGTTCCAGAATTGTCATCAATTCATCATTTCAGCCATTAGTTATTCATAATAGCACATGCACTTATCTCAATGCATTCATGCAATGCATCATAACATTCATACCTATACTTATGCAATCAGTCACTCACACCCTTCATATGCATCCATTCAGTGCATGACTACAAGATTCATAAAATCTTGTAATGCATATCCATTCAATGCTACCTTGCATTGATTCAGAAATACTATGCATTCAACATACCATGCATGGCCTAACCATGACTACTTCATATAGGATGCATTACTATAATCAAGATCATTGGTACTTACTTTCCTTGGACTACTAAGCTCAATCAACATATACAGGCATGACACCTTTCTATATGAATGTAGTATAACATTCAAATATCCACATGGTATGAGGTCTCTTACCTTTACCACTCCTTGGAATTCCTCATAATCAACTCTTACCTTCATGGGTCCTACTTACACCCTTGGCATGACCAATTTGGTTGGTCCCTTGCAGGAGATTGCAGAATTTGCTCACCAACTTTTGATTATGGACTGGTTGCCTTATCCCTTTCTCCAGAGGGTTGCTGGTCACATTTTTCAGCATCAACAACATATTTAGCCAGGTCCATGTTGTCATTAGTTTTCCCACTAATGCCAACACCAATGCAATAAATATCATTAGTGGTTCATTATAAATGTACATGTAATATCCTATGCATGCAAAGCATATCCTCATACATTTCATCTATAAAACTAATGAAATGTAGTCATAATTAGTAGATAGGGTTTAAATAAACTTCCCCTTTCAAGTCCCACATCCTCGCATGGAACTCCTCTTCCACACAACAGTTGGTTTGACTTCATGGTCTTGCTACCTCTAGGCATGCAATTCTTGGATTTGTCCATATTGACCGCAACACATTTCTCTTTCAAGCAATCACTAGCTCTCATATTCTGGTGACTTTCCCATGTTCCCTGCTGGATAAGATTTCCAATGCCTATCCACATGCTTCATTATGACCTCGGGTGTGAAAACCACACCACTTCAACTATATTTTGGTTGGGAATGTTAACTTTAGTCACCTTGGGTTTTCTTCCTTTTCAGTCCTGAAACTGCTGAGAAACCCAATGAGAAATTCACTGCAAAAGCCACTGGAACACTAGTTGGAATTTGCTGAAAATTCCACTGCAAATAGTTGAAAGCTGCTTGAAAAATTACTGAGAAATTTCTCCGGAAAGCTCAAATTTCCTTAGGCCCAATCGGACCTCTTCCCCGCTATATTTCCTATTCCTCGGTGGTCAAACCAACTAACTCATAGACGGTCCATTCCTTTATTTCTCTCTGGCATTTCGACAGCCAAGATGGTTAGAATTTCAATTTGTATCGGCAAGAAGACTGACTGTTCATCGGGTGCATAGTCGTTTGAGTAGCCACAACAGCGGAATATGGTCTCTCTATAGTTTCGGCAGGAAAACCGGCTGAGCTTCTGATCAACGATGTCAACTACTGCTCATCAGATCTTCTCCTTACTAATCTCCTGGGGTGTCGACGACTGAAATCTCTAATTTCTTCCACTGTATCAGTCCATAGTGGTATATCATTCCACAACAGTGGCCAACAATCCCGTTATAATTTTCATGGACCAAAGCTTATCGGCGGTCAGAGCGGCATCCTACTGAGGCATCGAACACTCGGTCCTCTAAGCATCCACAACGGTGGTTTCCACAAGCCCTAAATCTTCCATAGTGTTGGTACTCCTGAGAATACACCACCATAGTAGGTTATCGAAACTTGAAACTGTTATACATTAAACACCTCAGCATCGGTGGGTGGAGAGACTAGTGCATCGATGAGAGAGTTGTCTAAGATCCCGCAACGACGGGTCACCTTCATTGATTCCTTTCTAGTCGGTGATCCGATCCTCTATCATTTCTTGATGGTCGATGTTCTCGTGCCTTGGAGAAAATTTTGAATTTTCTTGTATGCTTGTCTCTCATGGTATCAGCTCTTCCATCTTGTATTCCTTGGCAATTTCAACAACCATTCTTCCTATGTCTTCTGTGGTCACAAGCCCATCGACGATTGAAATCACTAAGTGCTACACATCGATGTTTTTGTCCATACGACAACTGCAATGGTGGGCTGATAAACAGGTAAATTCTTTTGCGGTGTCGGTGATGCCAACAACTATTTTCTACTGATGGAATCGACGGTTCGGACAACTAATTTCTCCCGGGGTTCACCGCCGCATCAGCGGTTCCGTCATCAAAATTTTGTCAACGATTGTATGCCTTAGAAATTTTTTTGAAACTTTCTTCTTCTGTCGGTGAAAACTTTCTCTATCTTCCGCTAACTCTGTCGGTTCCATCTCCCTATCCTTCGTCGATCAAGTAACTGCTTGTCACCACCATAATCCACTACACCTCGGCATCGATGAGTGGAAAAATAAAGCATTGACGGGTTAGTTCAATCAGCAGCCACAATGGCAGCTCATCATCTAATACCTTCAAAAGTTCATCGACAACTTCATCAGTTAACATGCTCCGATGGACGACAAAGTCGACACTTAGAAAAATTTTCAAAAATTCTTCTATGTCTTCTGCCACATTGGCCGTCGGGTGGATAGTCCTTTAAATAGACACAATGGAAGATGCATCAACTACTAACCTCCGACGATGTTTCGGTGATCGCTTCATCTTAGTGGCACAGATCGTTGACGATTTTTAACACTTAGGCAATTTTTCATGGATTTCCTGCCGTGGGTCCCTCGCCGGGTAGTCTTCCGACTAGGTGATCCGATGCATCGACGGAACTTTAGACTAAGTCCTTCGATGATCTGATTATTCCAATACTTAGAGGAATTTTCCAAAATTATCTTGTCATGCATAGGTTTTCTTCCATTTTTCTGCTGGGAAGAAGGCAACCTGCCTCTACTATATAACCTTTCATGGCCCATTCAGGCCCATGTTGCAACCTTTAGCTCTGATACCATTTTTTCACATCCTTGACCCTCTGACTGGTGAAGCCTGACGTTACTAACACCAAACATACAGGAAAATATCCCCATGAACATGAACATGCATATAATGTTGAAATAAAAATCTTAAACATAATACATACTAAGATGCATAATCCTTCATATACATAGCGGAAGCAAACATACATTCATTCAAGCATGCCACATGTTCATGATATGCATTAATCAATAAATATAATTGCATAAGTAAAATGGACGAGAATACTCATCTGATAGGAACTCATCCCGCAACCAGCTACGTCGCTGCAATGTTCCACCCAACCATAGGCCAACATGCTCATCAATATCTCAGCAACACTGCCACCCTCGATCTGGGCATGATTCCTCAAGGAATAAGGGTCAAAGCAATATTACACATAGCCAAGGTACACAAATCATCCAAGACCCCACAGTGGGGTTTATCAGGCCGTCAAGGAGCTAGGAAAGGCTAAATGCTAATCTGGTGGCCTCAAACACCATTTTTCTCAAGCATACCTAGCCTCTAATCCTACTCTCAACAGTCCAAAGACCAACCACTGCAGGCCACAGTAAAACAAATAGATCATAGCGAGTCTTTAAAGAAGGCAAGGACAACAGGGTGACAACCCCAAATAAAAGGTGAAACACAGTTCAGGTCAAACCATGCTCTAGAGTTGTTCTTGGCCCTAGCGTGGCCAAAACAACTTAGCAATGATCCCCAAAAGACCTCTGTAGCCTCAACAACCAAGAAGTAACCCAAAACTAGGGTAAATCAACAACCCAAACTCACAATGAAAACTATGGCAACATTACACAGTCCCAAAGCAGGGGAGAGGCAAAACTCCCAGCATAGACTGGGGAAAACTCAGCCAACGGATGTGGAAATCAATAGCCAACCACATACACAAGCCCACAACACACAAAATCTCCAATGTAATTGCTGGAGAACTCACATAGGAAGAAAAGGGGAAAGAACAGACTCCCAACCCGTACGCGAGGGAAAAAGATACAACCAACGCAAAAAGTGGAAGAAACCATCACCCACACAGCATAGGGACTCACAACACTAAAATGATCCTCAATACCATCGCTGTAGAACTTTTACATGTATAAGAATGGGGAAGAAAAGCAGACTTCCACTCTCTACGTGAGGGAAAAGATGCATCCCACAGTCACAATTCGGTGACGAACACCCCAGACCTTACCCGATCCGACTAGGAGTGCAAAATAGGAAAAAGGGGAAACAATTCTTCTACATGAATTGGAAAGAAAACTCCCATACTAGCAACCCCCAGTGAAAGGTAGGACCAACCCATAGAACAGCTATTGGTGAGGCAGAGGAGAACGAGCCCCCAATAAAGGAATGTGGAACCCCTTTTAACTCAACCCGCGTGAGAGGAGATGATCCACCCCCCTACATGTCCCTGCGTGAGAGTGAACCCCAACCACCAAGAGAGTGGCGTAGTGATGGTTCCTTACCCATGTGAAGGTGGAGAGACGGCTGGTGGAGTGAGCATGTGGCAAAGACTGACAGTCCTGCCACCCTCCACTTCCAGCAATAACTACCTCAACAACTCAGCAGAACATTAAAGTGGTGGTTGGATGAGACAAGGGAAGATGAGCAAAAAAAATAGGGTGGTGACACATGGAAAACTCCCAATGACCCCCACAGGTTGGACAACCCCCCCTTAACCTTAGGAATCATGCCCTTTTCATTCAACGTTGCACCGTCGTAGCTGGCTGCAGGTTTATTTTAATTGATGTGCGTATTTACATGATGCCAAACTATAATGTGTCGGATAGCACGATATACCATCGACAACTATCCCTATTGCCAAAACATACACAACCAAATCAATGGTGGGGCTTTTGACTTTAGCTCCTCACCACGATTAATTACAATATATACATCATGTACCTTTTAATGTAATCGGGGTCAAAACCAGGGACATCACAATCTTCTTATAGTATTATTTTATCTTTTGTAAGTGAAAGTTATTGGTGTATAAATCATCATGTTTACTATCGCTTGTAATTGGACATTTCTTAGTTTACATATCTTCATAGAGATTAAATTAGATTTAATTCCCTTTAGTTTTTTCACCTCATTTGAAAGTCACTTTGACAATTCTCCTCCTCCTGTTCCACTTATAGTGAACCCTTACCCTCAAAATAATCAAGGGGAATGGAATTAGATAAGTTAGTGTACATTTACTAGTTGCATGTATAGTTTTTATAAAGGAGATCCAATTGTTGTAAATTCTTCTTTGTATAGTCAGTCTCTAAAAGTAGTTTGTTAGTAAAATAGATCCTCTTATAAAGAATAGTTCATTGTCATAACACTATCCATATAATTATCTTTTTTAGTAATTGTTTATAGAGTAGAGTAGTATAACATGATACCACTCTTTCCTAGTTCTCTATTTTTGTTATCCTAATAAGTTGCATTCTTAAGAGTTCAACTTTGTTTTTCATTTTAAAAGATCTTTCGATATTTTGTTTGCTAAAGTATTACCACGATACCTTAGGAACCTTTCTACCTTCGCATATATTTTGTGTCAACTCTAAGCCTACCAACCCCAGCCAATAATTAAATATTAGGTGAATTAATCAAGACGATATTTTACCCAACAAGCTCACCAAAAATAAAAAGTATTAGCCAAATATGTCACCGCTGCCGAAGGGAATGGTATGCAATAAAAATATCATACATGCGCTGGTCCAGATAAAGTACGATGACCATGACTTCCTTGCATTGGAGGATGTCATGAATGAGCCATACGTTTCATTTCCCACAGTAAGGGGCAGATCAATAGTGTGTATTCCGCAAAATTGGGCGAAGGGGCTAGATAAAGATGGATTGCTAGGGCTAATTAACATGTCGCACTTTGGGCAGCTGAATGAGGAAAATTCATGCGTCAAGCAGCTTTTGGCTTGTTTTCATGGAGGAACGTTATGGTTGGACACACCAGTTTCAATCATGGTTGATCTAATATCAGACATCAGGAGGGTTCCAAAGGATGGACCAGACCCCTTGCAATATTTCAGAGGGAAGTATAATGATAAGTGGCTTGCAAGGAGGATGAAGAAGAAATAATACCTACATCACGATGGGCGGGTGTACCACATTGATAGTATCAAGATCGTGTGCTACACAATGACGACATGATTTTGGATAGTAAGGTAGTAAGGAAGAACTGCCCCATCCAATTCACTTTGGGGGTGATTTCATGTGCAGAGGGGGTGCAAATGAACTGGGCACTCTTTTTGATGAACCAATTTACAGAGGACGCACTGGCAGTCCATGCCAGAGAATGTCCCTTAACATATAGCTGGTTATTTATCTTAATCACACTAGTGGCTTGGATTGAGCCAGTTGATTATCAAGGTATGGATGTTGAAGCGATTAAAGTATGCAAGGGTGCACGTTATTAGAATCTGTGGTGGGTCAAGGAACCTGCAAGGAAAGAGGATTGTACTCTCTAATTTTGGGTCTAATTGGAAGCACTACAGGAAGAAGCTGTAAAAATTCCTTGACTATCAGAAGAATCTACAACAAAGTATCTAAGAGGATCGCTCGGTTCGCGATCGGCCCACACACCATTCATGTACAAGCATGTCATGACCCAGACATGAAGTTGTTTTATATGCCTTACAAGTTGTTCTCTAAAGATTTAGACACGATGGTTGATGATTGGAATACAGTGTGGTGGGAACCAATCAGCATAGAAGAAGTATCGTCGGGGCCACTAGCAGACGCACATGAATATCCCATGCAAAAAGATGGCCAACATAGTCACATGATTCGGATGAAGAATCATCAATTGATCCGGAGGCATATTGCATACCCAATGAAATTATAACAAAGAGGCACATGGAGCAGGGTGCGAGTAGTAGCACTACGCAAGGGATGGAAGCATAGTTAGAACGACTTATCAAGGTGGTTACATATGCAACAGATGCAACAGCAAAAGAGATGATGAAATATGCGCAGGAGGGATTTGCAGAGGTAAGAACAAAACTGGATTTTATATATACCGTTGTTTTAAAAAGAGCACCAGAGAATGCGACTGTGTAGGATTTTGCGTCAATCAGCACTGAGCCCCAAGATAGGAATGTTCGAATTCCCCAAACTATAGTTGTTATCGAAAATGAGGACTTGAATACCTTGCTGTAATAGTTGTAGAGAATAACACCGGATATTAATGTGCTGTCCATGTAGAAGTTGGTACACATGCAACAAGTTGCCAACCAGGAGTTGGAAGATAGGAAAAACAATATCAATGATCAATTTATATGGTTACAACAGAAAGAGGAGGCGATACAGAAAGAAGTCGATGAATTGCGGCATGCTAAGGAGAAGCTGATGGAAGAGGAATTGCAGGAGATAGAAGTAATGAAGAAAGTACAAGAAGAGTTGAAGACAAAGAATGCTGAGTAGATTACTAAGATGAAGAAGGAAACAAGTTACCTCATTGTTGAAGAGGACCACCTTTTCGATAGTTGAATACAAGTGGAAGAGGCAGTTGCGAATTCCTGTAAGCACATCTATGAAAACACCATAGAATAAGATGCAGTCCCAAAAGCAAGGCGACTTGGGGAGATTATCATACAGTTGTGGTAGGACAACAACATTTTGAATGCTATGGTATGTCTAGAAACACTTCCTGAGCAAATTGCCAAGTGAAATAATTCCATAGAGGAAGTGGTGGTACAACTTGAAGAGCTGGAGTAGGAAGCTAAGAATATCACTAAGGAAATGACAAAATTTTTGGGCAGTGTCGTCCAATATGAGAAGTTAGATAAACTGAACAAGAAGTTGCAGGAAGCAAAAGGGAAGCTAGCGACACTGAAGACGGCATTGAGACCAATTCCTCTAGTCGTTCAGATTAAACGGTCTATCAAACTGATGGAGTTGCAGTAGCAGGTTGGAAAGGACCAGGAGTGACAATAGAAGAGAAATGACCAGCTCGATGAGTTCTAAGGAATTGGATCACAACTATTTGTGAAGGTAGTTTCCGTGCTACAGGCTGTATGAGAAGATAAAAGAGAAGTTACCGAAAAGATGGTGGAGCACCCATTGAAGCAGGATTTGATAGGAAGTTAGGACATTGCTGAGAGAATTCAAGCGCAAGTCAAGGAGATCACTCAGTAGTATGAACAATTCAAACTGAAGATAAATGAGTACACCATGTCCAACTGATGTGGCTCGAGGGTGATCCAAAATATTGTGTTGGGGGCCTGTTGGCATGGGTTTTGGGACAAGTTAGCTGGGCAACATCATGGATGCTGAGCAAGATCAAAGACACCACGCAAGTGTATGATGACATGCAAGGAGGAGAATATAATATTTTATATATTTTTGTGTCACCTTTTGTACTTTTGGACCATATTTTATGGATATTGGTCATTATTTTGCAAAATTAGTTAATAGTTAGTTAGGAAGTTGTCCAAGTGGACCTTGAATGTAAAGGTGAAATCCTATAAGTAGAAGTAGAGTGCAAGTGTTAGATCATATTTTCTCACATTATCTTGAGCTTGATCTAGATATTTTTCGGAGCTTTTGAATGAACTTGTTGGAAGTCAAGTATCTGAACTGAGATCTGTTGGTCTGTCAACTGTGATTTTTTAGTGGAAGTAATATGACAAGATGGAAGTTGATCTGAATTATTGTCTTCTTTTTTCTTTTTTTGTTTTACTATTTCTGTGACTCACTAATGAATGTTAAGTGAATCCACAACATGGGTCTATGATGCGATTTTCTTGGTTATAAATGATGTTATCTTTATAGATCTGTTTGCGCATTAGTATGTTTTCTATAGTTATGATCGAATGATGTGATCAATTATGAATGATTCTGTTTGAATGAGTGATCAGATCTGTTAATTATTGCGATGAGTTAATAAGTTTTCGATGCACATGGTCCTCCTCTATTCTGCAGAAACTTGGTTCCGACAGCTCTCCATCGAACATCTCGAGTGAGACTTCATCCTCTTTGCGGGTGTTTCTAGGCAGGGTAAAACCTATCCGGGTCGGTGCTGAGGGAGATCGCGGTGAGTTGAGTGTCAATAGAGTGGGAACCCTTGTCGACTGGTTTTGATGGTTAGGTTTGTGCCAACAAGTTTTTAGAATGATCAACCTAGAGCACCTGAATTGTGTATAATGATCAACCATGAGAGCCTCAACTGTCATAATTTCCAATTTCCCTAGGTCTAAACCATAGAAAACACTACATAGAAGCAAATGAATGAGTCTAAGGTATAAGACTATCGTAATAGGATGGATTATTACTCTAATACCCCCCCTTAAGCATTACTTAGTACTTATTAACAAAAAATACCATGGAGGCCTTGGAAACAAAGGCTCATGTCACCTCATATAACAAAAAATTGTATTTGTCCATAGAAACAAGGTGAGGAAAACCACATGGGAAAAAAACCTCCCCTAAAAAATAGACATGGAACCAAAAATATGAAAGTGAATGGTAGCCATTACCATGTATCACCCACTCCAATAAGGGATCTCATATAGGTGAAGGTATTCTCTGTGAAGCACTTGGTGAAAATGTCATCATTTTTCTTTGCAGATGGGCAATACTGCAAGGCTGTCACCTAATCATGCACCAAGATCCAGATGTAGTGCATGTGTATCTCAATGTGTTTGGTCCTCTGTCTCTGCAATGGATCTATGGAAATATTGTTTTCACTTTGATTATCACTCAAAATGACTACAGGTGAATCAAATGCAAATCCAAGTTCCCGAATAATACCTTGCAACCACACACATTGTGTAGTTGGGTTCACTACTCCTTTGTACTCGGCCTCAGCTGAAGAAAGGGAGAAGGTGTGTTGTTTCTTGCTTGACCAGTATATGGGACCTTGTGCTAGCATGAATAAATAACCTGAAGTGTAATTTCAGTCAATGGGATTTCCATCCCAATCAGAATCAGTAAATCCAACTAGTTCTAGTGGAGAACTAAAAAGATAGTGCACCCCGAAGTGTCTGGTTCCTTACACATAGTGAACAATGCTATTAGCTTCCTTCCAATGGATCTCATGAGGATGCTGCATATATCTAGATAAAACATGTACAACATATTCTACATAATGTTGAGAAGGAATACTATACAACAAACTCTTGACTAGTTGTCTATACAACAAGTTGTCCACCAATGGAGAGTCACCAGATTCACCTAGTTTGATACCAGAAAGGAATGGAAACTTGGATGAATTACATTCATTCATATTAAAATTAAATAGAAGGACTGAAGCATAATTGTTTTGTCTGAACTTTATTCCTCTTTCGTATTTCTCAATTTCCAAACCAAGAAATTGCTTCAACAATCCAAGATCAGTCATTGAAAACTCACTGTGCAATGAGGCTTTGATTGATCCAATTTCTTTGATGCAGCTACCTGTAATAAAAATATCATAAACATAGAGGAAAATTACCTGCAATAAATCACCAAAATTCTGCAAATAAATATTAGGATCATATTTGCATCTTTCAAATCCAAAAGATAGAAAAAAATTGTCCATCTTGGCATACCAAGCCCTCGAGGCTTGCTTGAGGCCACAGAGAGACTTCTTTATCCTGCATACAAGAGAAGGATCCTCTTGGAAACCTTCAGGTTTATTCAAATATATATATCCTCTTTTATATCACCATGAATAAATGCACTTTTGACATCCATGTGGTGAACCTCCTAGTGCTTGGAGGCAACAATGGTTAAAACTAGCCTGATAGAGTCCTTCTTTGCAACCAGTGAAAATGTATCTGTATAGTACACTCCATAGAATTAAGAGAAGAATTTGGAAATAAATATGGACTTATAATTTATATCAGACCTATAATCAATTAATTTTTTCCTATAGACCCATTTGCATTGCACTAGCTTCCTCTTGGAGGGCAAGGGAACCAAATCCCAAGTCTCATTTTCCCATAGAGAGTTGAAATATTCTTGCATGGATGTTTTCCATATTGAATAAAATGATGCATCCTGATATGTTTGAGGATCATACCCAACCATCATGAATAATTTATCAGAAATAACAAATTCACTTGAAAAAGAAGCAGTGTGAAATTGTGATCTAGTCTTCCTAGGATCTAGTGGATTACAACTAAATCCCCAACAACTTCTATGGTTTTCTCAACCCATTTGGCCTGAATGGGAGAGAAATTACCATCATCATAATATTCATACATATAAGAAATATTATAAAAATATTCATCACTTACATCATCTTGTGGTGGAGAACTAGAGCATTCCCCTGGTGCTAGTTTGAGCTCTGGCATGAGTTATTCTTTGAATCACACACTTATTTCTATTAAAGTATTTTGAGATGAGGGGTCAAAGAGATTGTACCCCTTTGAATATTAAGAATATCCAACCATCACTCACTCATTTATTTGTGGCTGCAAGTCCTTTCTCTTCTTTGATGGAATCCTAGCCCAGTCCCTTGAGCCAAAAATCATGAAATGAGAAATATTTGGTTTGTGACCAAAAAAAGATTCATATGGTGTTTTTCCATCTAATAATTTGTGAAGATATATGTTTTGGATGTATTCAACACAATTTATGTCTTATTCCCATAGCTTACGATTCAAATCCTTGGATTAAATCATACAGATTTCCATCTCCTTGAGTGTTCTATTCTTGTGCTCTACCACACCATTCTGTTGTGGTGTGCAGGGGACCGAATGCTGCATTTGGATGCGACATTCCTCACAGAGATGCTGAAAACTATTATTCACATACTCTTTTCCATTATTATTTCTAAGTAATTTTATCTTATTCCCACACTAATTCTCAACCAGTGCTTTCCAAACCTTGAGTGTCTCAAATAATTCGGATTTGAGTTTGAGAAAGTAAACCCAACAAAACCTCAAGAAATCATCTATGAAGGTCAACACATACCTTGATACTCCATATGAAGGTGTAGGGAGAGGTACAATAAGATATGAATGCACCAATACAAGAACTTAATTATCTCTCCTTTATTTCCCTTTCTCATAGCTGCACTCTGGATTGTTTCCAATCACAAAACCAATGCATGGGCCATTGGATATCTTGATAGAAGGAAGCCCTTCCACCATGCCTTCTTTGCTCAATGCATGGAGGTATCTATAGTTTAGATGGAATAATCTCTCATGCCACAACTTTCATGAATCATTTACATGAGTTAGGAGAAAATTCCATTTGGAGTAGGGAAGGAAATGGGAGAATTTGTACATCCTATCTTGATGATCAACAAACCCCAATTCCACCACCTTATTGGTAGAGATTTCAGCTATATCCAATGTGTCTAGAGTAAATGGTTACTCTCTTGGCTTCACGAGTGTGTGTAATTTGGTACAATGATATTAGGTTCACTTCCAAGTATGGTACAAAGAATACATTATTGAAATACCCATGTTCTAGATAGATCCTGCCAATCCCCTTGGCTTGGATATATGAATAATCACCCATTCAAACAGTTGGGCCATTGTCTAAATACATGGACGTGAAGAAATATTTGACAGAGGCTAGGTGCCTTGATGCTCCCAAATAAATGATGAAGGATGAAGAATATGAATAACCAACAACCAATGCATGGAACCTCTTTTTGTTGTCTGAGCCTGAACCTCCGTCCTTCTTCCTTGTGCCCTCTGAGACTGGGATGTTTTTCTTCTCCAAAAGCTATGCCATCATGTCTATGGTATTATTCATACATTCACTCTTTGGATGCCACCCATTGTGATAGTAGGTGCATTTCATCTTGTCCTTGTCATTGCAAGGATTCGAGCCCCCATAAGGAAATTTGGGTTTGTTTTGCTTCTTCTTGTCTTGCAGCCTTGAATCCTTGGATTTCTTCTTACCTTTGGATGGATTCAAAACACCTGTAGAAAGATCTTGGTATTTTATGGATTTGATGGTACCCATCTACACTACCTTGTCTTTCTCTTGGGTCAAAGACTCCATGAAGCTAACTAGTGATGGCATTTTCCAGTTTCAAGCTGTGAGCTTTCTAGAGTGAAACATGATTACAAACACATAGTACTCTAGACCTAGATTCAAAAGTATGGGAAATATGAGTTGTTCATCCTTCTTTTCGATGACACATTGCTTGATTTTAAGAACCAAAGACTTGAATTTGGCGAAGAAATATTGGATTGTCTCTTAATGAGCTGGACTCAAGGAGATGAGCTCATTTTCAAGTCGGTGACCTCTCATCTCATCAGTATTCCCTAACAAAGATTCAGCCATACTTCATTTGGGGTCAATAGATTGTCAACATGGAAGATCAAGTCTCTCAAAATGTTGAGACAAACCATTCCAAACGCTTCATCAAGCTTGTTGAAGAACTTCAATTTCTCAACTGTAGAGTTTGGTTTGACTTCTATCCCCATAGTGACCTTGTACGGGACTTTCGACCTCATCTTAATCACCATTTCGACCTTCCACTTGAAATAGTTGAATGGTGTTAACAAGACATGGATATGCTCCATTTCTGCTTACGCTCTTTGTGACAAATTGTTGAATGTACCTGCAATGAAAAATCATGTATCTATTTGGAGAATCCCTCTAATAACAACTCAAACATAGTAGTTTTGATTTGCATCTCCAAATAGCTCTGATACCATGTGATAATTGAATCACAACTGGATCTAGGAGCCAAAGAAACTCTCACAACTCGCTATGGACAAAACATGCACAAAATAGCTAAAAGACTGAAAATTACATACACACATGAACTCAATAATAGATAATATTATGACTTTCCAACATGTAAATATGTCTAGAAATGATATATAGTACAATAGGGAAAAATCGTGAGGCCTTGGAGGCCATGTGAATGCATACAAGTGTCAACCCAAGATTTGACCCTCAAACCCCCCTAGGCTGACCAATGAGCCTCCTAATCATCCAAAATAGTCACAAATTCTTGTGTGAACATGGGAAAGGCATGATGGAAAATCAATGAAGGCATCAGAGGCGTGGGTGAGAACATGGGTGAATGGGAGTGGCTCTAGGAGAGCAATAAATTCCCAAGAGAGTCCAAAAACCACCAAAACCAAGCACTAGTGCCTCAAGTTGGATAAAATACATGAAATCAGGGAAGGGGAGCACATGATGGTTGACCATAATTAATGTGGGATCTTGGGTTTCCATAATGATCAACCTGGAGTGCCTCAACTATGTAGAATGATCAACTACGAGTGCCTCAATTTTGTTAATTGCCAATTTCCCTATGTCTAAACCATAGAAAACATTGAATATAAACAAATGAATGAGTCTAAGGTCTAAGACTATGGTACCAGGATAAATTATTGCTCTAACATTTTTTTTGTCAAAATAAGGTCATAGGCACATTTTTTCTCAAATCTCTAGGGCCTATGAATCCCTCATTCAAATTATAATTGTGCACCCTTATTCCCCTTTGGATAATATTTCCAACACCTATCCTACTACTCCATTATGAATTCGTATATGGAATTTATATTACTTCAATAATGTTAATTTTTCCCAATTCTATGTTTTTTTCCACAGTTCTAATTAGCCTCAGAGGCCAACTTCAACTGTTTGTAGAAGTAAATCTAGAGAGAAATAGGAAATTTTTTCTATCGGATGAAATTAATACATATAACAAGGATCAGTAATCATCTTTCAGATATATGATCCGATCTTCTAGTCACTTGCTATAAAATTTTGGGTTTGACTAGTTTTGACTTTTTCACTTTTAACTTGTTATACAACTTGACGAGACTTTATACTCAAAATGAGAACTCCAGCCATAAAAAATACCATTTTTTTGAAAGAAAACACCAAAAACACCTCCAAATCAAAAAGTAGTGTTACCGGTAGCACCACTTTTTTTGGGCCAAAAAAAGTGGACATGGACAAAAATAGTCCTTGATGTTATTTACGATAACCTTAAAATCAAGCCCCGAATTGAAAACTAATGCTACCGGTAGCACACTTTAAAAAAAAGAAGTTATTATTATGTCATTATATCATAATTTTAAAATTGTATTTATTAAATCTCTTAGTAACAATATATAACTAGCACTTAGTTAAACACAAATTATTCAAGAAATTATTTCACCACTCTTTCCATATAAAATAAAAGAATTTACGATATAATTTATAATAAAATTGTATATTAAACCATAAAATTCATTTTTTGCTTCAAAAACAACCCCAAAAATGAACTATGGGTGGTATTATTGTAATCGAAACCCTAAATTGATCCCTGAATTCAAAAGTGGACCTCCTAAAATAACTGCTAGTTTTATTCAAGGTTCAAAATTTAAAAAAAAATAGCTTTAAAAATAGAAATTCAAAAATCCAAAATTTATTAAGAAATTCAAAAATCAAATTAAAAAGCTGCAAGAAAATTTATCAATAAACAATTTAAAGATATATAAAAAAAAAGTATAAAAAGAAATTGTAACAAAAAAAAATCAAAGTTAAACATAAATTTCAAATTTTCAAAAACACAAATTATAAAAAAATTATCTTAAAAAAATAAAAATAAATTTTTAACAAATTTGTACTAAAAAAAATCATTTTATAAAACACATTGAAAATAAACTTAACTATTAAAAAAAAAAATTATAACAAATTAAAAAAATAAATAAAAAATAAAGCAGAAATTAAAAACAAAAAAACAAAGCAAAAAACAAAAAACAAATTAAAAATAACAAAAAAACAAAAACAAAACATAGTTAAAATAAAATAACACATATAAAAAATTAAAAACCTAACCCTCTACCCCTACCCCTCCCCTTCCCCTCCACCACCCCTCCATGCCCTCTTCCTCTGCTCTGTCACGCCTCCCCACCCCTCCCCTCTACCGTCCCCTGTCGCCACCCGACCACGATTCTTAGAATCGTGTCGCCCTATCCTCCCCTTCTGATCCGCTCCCTCTACCCCAT
>LPNX010237976.1:23750-52811 GCA_001517045.1 Pseudotsuga menziesii | reverse complement strand
TCCCCTCCACCGCCCTCCTTTACCCCCTCCCCCCTCCCTCTCCTCTCCTCCATCACCCCCTTCTCTCCCCTCCTCCCTCTTCCTACCCACCCCTCACCCCCTGCGTGATTCTTTTTCGTGCAACCAGAAAGGAAATAATGCAGGAGGTGAGGGGTAGTAAGGTGGAGGGCAGAGGGGGGAGAAGGGGAGAATCTGCAGGAGGGGATCAGGTGGGGAGAGGGATGGGGTAGAGGGTTAGGTATTTTTTATCTTATTTTGTTTTTAATTTGTGTTTTATTTTTATTTTTTTCTAATTTTTTTTTTATTATTTTTTTAGATTTTTCTTGTCATTTTTATTTAAAAAAAAAATTCATCAATAATGTTTTTTTTTAATATTTACAAATTTTCCTATAAAAATAATATATATATATATATATATATCCTTGTAACTAGCTTCTAAATGTTGATAAAAAATTGAAAATCTATATATTTTTTCATTATAAGTAGCCCTAAATGTATATATTTTAGTAAAATTGGAAAAAACCCATTTGTAAATAAAAATTATAGTTTTCTTATGACCTATATATTTCAAAATCGCAAAAACAAGGTTCAAAATGAAAAATTATAGTTTCCTTATCACCAAGAAATTTCAAAATCACAAAAAAGGGCTCAAAATGTAAATTGGTGCTACCAGTATACACAGTTTCTGAAATTGAGGTAAAAACAACAATTACAATTGACCCTCCAAAAATGAGAACAATGTTAGATTCTCATCAAGTTGTATAACATTTTTTTTTCACAAATTTCAAAATTTCACCAAAATTGGCTATCTTCAAAACGAAGAATTTTTAGAGAATATTTGTCAAAACAAAAGTTGTCGATTTTGGCGCTTAGATAAAAGGTTGAGTCATATTTTTTTTTACATCTAGGGTCACTTTTAACTACAAATTTTCAAAATCCTCAGAAAGTGCTATAGAATAGTACTTTTTGGCACACTCTAGTTCCACACCCTTTGCAGTTTTGCTCCAAGATTCCAGATTTAGTTGCATTCCTAGTCCATGATCATGCCATAAAAAATTCATCCCAAATCGAGCTCCCATTGGGCCCCAAGACAACGATATTTTAAAGTGATTAATTTGATATTTAGACCAAATCAAATCAAAATGGACTCGTGTCTCTCACTAGTGCTTCAGTGACATTCCCTTCTAATTTTTCAAACATAAATCGAAAAGTGGAACACACAATTGATATAAAATGAGCCATTTTTGAATTCCCTACTACGACTTCTATCTTCTGTATTAGAAGTTAAAAATTGAAAGTGAAAAACAACTCCCCCATAAGCCCTTCTCTACCTCTCGAATCCCACCACTACCTTCCGTACGTCGGAGATCATAACTTAGAATTGAAAAATGACTCCCAAATAGAACTACCTTGATTTCTTGAATCTGACTGCTACCTTCTTTACACCGGGATTCAGCACTACCAAAATACCTACAAATATGAATACCTTGACTTATCGACTCTAACTACTACCTTGTGTATGTTAGGAGTTGAAAGTCAGAGCTCCATCATTGTGCTACTACACAATCCTAATCTAGAATTCTATCATTAACACTCTCATGTCAGCATTTTAGCATCAAAACCTAGACACTATTAAAACACTAATAACACAAACCTTCTAACCTTCTGATTCTGATGTCGAATGTTGGAAGTCAAGAAGGTTCCTAGATTACTGCTAACTTATCATGTCAATATCTTTTATGTTCGAAGTCTGTTTTTTGACAAAATGGGTATTGTTGTAAAGCTCTTGGAGATCTCTAGACAACATCATTCCCCTCTTCAACATCTGAAAACTTTGATTTTTGTCCATTTATTTGGTTCACGACTTCATGAAAAATTCACCAACACTTTTTTGCATTCTGATTATCTTCCTGTAAATGTAGATTCTAGCCCAAACAACCCTAGTACTGTAACCAAAACCTATTATACCGCTTTGTCACATCCCGTCCCATCAATACGACCCATGGAGGGAACATGACCGATACAGGGGGTGCTAATCCCCCCCCCCGAGGGCCATATTGTGAAATTCATAAAAAACTAAATGCGTGTCCAAATACATAAATATAAACATAAAACTAACTCTATTTATGCACACACAACATGCCATTACCAACATTGTCATCATAATTATAACATTAAAAACATGCATAGTAATAAAGTTATTTCATGTTATTCACATGCTTCTAATTGAATAATCCAAGCTGGATAATTTCATGCTATTTAACACAAATAAACAGTGATTCCTAACATATCAATTAGGCATAATTAAAAACACAATAAGCACTTGTCTTTTAATTGAATATGTCCAAGCAAATAGATATGGAAGAGAAACGTTCTACCCAACCGTAGGTCTCTATACATCCTATATTCTTTCAGCTGAGAGACCACCCCTGAGTTGGGCTATGTATCCACTTAGGAGGAACTACTCAGGCCACTCACAAGCATAGGTACAAGCACTCATGTTAAGACTGCACACAAGTGGGTTTTTCAACCAAGTAGGTAGGAAGGGAAGGAGATAGCTAAGATAATGATATCAACCACATAGCTACAAGCAACTCAATTTGGATTTAGACAACCTTGGTACCCACAATACCTACCACACCCAACATAAATAAGGTCCCATTCTCTACATAGTCCCTTAGGCACCCCTTCCCTCTAGTGCTCTTCAGGGTGGGAATATAAAGGTATAATATTCCAAACCTTCATAGATTCTTTCTTTCACTAGGATTATCAAACTATTCCAACCTATGAACTCTCTCCCACTACAATCATCTCTTGGATTTTTCCCAAATTCGCCACATGATTGTAAAACATGAAATTACATTTTTAGGATTCCAAATATGGGTCTTCCTATGTATTTTCGGGCTCTTGGAACTCTCAATTTCACCCCATTATTTGTATCTATGGATCCCCCATTGGATTTCACTCACGTGAATTTGCAGGCATTTTTGGCACTTCAAAACACTTTTTTTTTCCAAGTTGCGGTTTCTACAAATTTCGCCGTTGGGAATGCCTAGCAAGCTAGGAATTCATCTTTGGTTAATAAAAAATGGAATGGGGAGAATGGATTACGAATTTCCATGAGGAATATGAATTATGGGTCAAGTAAAATTATCCCATATTCATTCATACAAATCTATGGGTTGCCCATGCTCCATTAATTTCATGAGCTGATTTCTCAGCTACCATCTTACAATAGAAATAAATGTTAGGAAGGAAAGCCAAGATGGGTTTTCAAGATGAAATTTGGAAACACATGGTTCAATCCCACAAACCCCTCACCTATCTCGAGTGTATACACATGGCCCCCTCATTTTAGTTTCTTCCATAGATGGCTCTTGGTATTTTTATTTATAGTAAAAATATTTACATGCATATACAATTTTCCACGGTTTACTAGCACATTCTAACAAAATATAAATAAATACCTTTAAATTTGAGCATTCACTCGCGAGGCCTTGGACTTGAGCTCCATGCTAGGAATTCATACATTTCATATACACACCATTTACATATAAGACCAATACATTTTAAGGGTCAAAATGGGGGTATTGATACCCAACAATTGGGTTTTGTGAGAAGTTATGATGATCATTGTGTGTATAATAATAAATTCTATGGTCATTTTATGTATGTAATTTTGTATATCGACGATATGTTGTTGGGAGAAAACAACATGGATTTGATCAGGGAGGACAAACTGCAACTATCCTCTAAGTTCCACATGAAAGATCTCAAAGCAACCCATTTTATTCTTGGTTTAGAAATAAAGAGATATCAAGCATGTAGAAGGATCTGGTTAAATCATAGTAAATATGTTGAGAAATATATAAAGTGCTTCAATGTGCAAGAGTGAAAACCAGTTAAGATTCCTATTCCTGTAGGAGTTAAATTATCTATTGAACAATGTCCTAATACACACGAAGAGATATAATACATGGAACATGTTCCATATGGTAGTGGTATAGGTAGTATGATGTATGTAATGGTCTGTAATTAACCTCATATTTCCCATGTAGTGGGATTATTGAGAAGGTACATTTGGACACCTAGGAAAGAGCACTGGACAACTCTTAAAAGAGTATTCAATAATTTGTGTTGTACAATGGATTATGCAACCTTCTAAAAAGGAAAACCTGAAATTGATAAAACAATAATTGTACCTATTTTTTTACTATGAAGGGGATGTAGATATCAACCATAAAAATTCAACTAGTGGATATGTTTTCAAGTTATTCAATGGGGAATCTAGTTGGATGAGTACGAGGTAATTGATTGTTGCACTATTGAATACTAATATTGAATACATTACAACTTCTCATTCAAACATAAAGGCAGTTTGGTTGCAGTGGTTGTGTATAGAGTTTGGGTTTAAACAACAAGTTGTTAGGTTGAATTGTGATACTCAAAGATCAATCTTTCTAGAAAATAACCTTGTATACCATTCAAATACAAAGCATATTGATGTACAATACCATTTTGTGAGATAAATGGTGGAGAAATAGAAAGTATTGCTGGAAAAGGTAGACACGTTGAAGAATATTGCAGACTCATTAATGAAGTTAGTGAGCACTGAGAAGTTTACTTGGTGTAGGGAATCGATGGGATTATCATCCCTGGTTAAATAAAAGGAAGTTATAAATATATTTTTTATGCAAATTAAAAAATTAGTGGGGTAATTTTGGGTATGTTATGTTATTTGCATGTAAATTGACAGTTGAAGTTGATAGTCTGTTGGTTAGCGAGTTGACCGCAGTTGAAGTCGAGAGGTAATGTAAGTCTGCTTCATTGGATGAATAGAATAGTCAACTAGTCGATGGGCATAAATTTGGAAAACATGTGGAGGAACATTCAATTAATTGGTGGTTGAATAAGGATGAATTAACCAAGTCAAGTATAACAAAAAAATTGTATTCAATTCGGAAATTATGGATCACCATTAATATAGAAATTATCTATAACTAACTTGAGTATCATGAGCTAGTGTATGTGTTGCATCGATAAATACGATGTCATGTAAAATGCTAAGTGTACTTGTATGAGTTCAGAAGTAGAGCGTAGTGAATTCACACTTGAGCTATTGTGATATAGTAAATCATTGTTGTAAACAATGATCAAGCATGTTGATAATATATGAGGAGCAAAACTCACTAGTTTATTGTTTTTTTTCTTGTAAATGGTTTTCCAGGAATAAATTTATGTCTGTTATGTGACTGTGTTTGTCCCATTGTTAACGTTTTGTTATATCTAATTGTTAGAATCATTATGCATAATCACTGGAAAAGGTAATGAATCCTTAACACTACAACCTTCCAACGTTCATGCATAAATAATCATGATTTCTTACTCGAATGTCCTATCAAGCCTTGTAAAATTTAGGCTAAGTCAATATAAAAGAATTTATATCTATGATTTCTACATACCTTGCCAACCTGCCACAACTCCCACTTTCTTAACAACACCAATTGTCATTACATCATCAACACATGTTCAAGCATTGAAACAATATTTCATTAATCATCACAGAATAATGATGTCAACTTTGTTTCATATAGTATAATAAATTCAACAAACAATAATACCAAAAATATTAATCATCAAAGAATATTGCAAATAGATACATATATAGATAAATAATTTGTACAATGTCCAAAAAATAGATAGAACTCATCAATGTCCTGGTCATAAATATAGCAAGTCATCAATGTCGCCAAATATGGACACCTGCAAAACAAGTGAATCATTACAAGTATGTATTGCACTTACTAACCATTGTTGCATGCTACAAAGAGTGATTTGCAGTAAAATTTCAGGTCTCCATTACAAAACTTCACAAACCTTATATTGCTACACGTTTTACAGAAATAAGTATATGCACAGGATCCCTTTAAATAGAAACATGTTTAAGGAACTATTAGGACTCTTTTAGCTCAATATTATTGTTGAAGAAGAATTGTATAATTGTTGTCTACACAGATGTGGTTATGAGCTTCAATAAAAAATAATTACAACAAAGGTATTTATTTTAGGGAGCAACATCTGTAAGGACCATTCATTAGTGAAAATTGTGAATATTCAACATTACCTTTGGGTATTTTACAATGAAATGTTTTCGCTGCTATGTGGAATCTTCTAAACTTAAAAAAGATTTATTTATACTTAGCCAACATTTCCCAACACTTTCCTCCTATTCCTTCATGTTCACAAAACCTCTTTTTTCACTTCTCTACATGTTTCCTTGCCTCCAAACTTCTCTACATTTTCACTGTACTAATTTGATAAGATGATTATGAGTGTGATCAAGAAAATATGACATCACTCTCTCTATTAGATGTAAATTCTCCTTTGCTTGATATTTGTGTCAAGATAGACATTTCTTCTTCATCTTCTATTTCCAAAAGTAGGATACAAAGGAATGGCATCTTTTGATGGTCGACCAAGTCATGTGAGGATGCATAAAAACAATGATAGTTTTCCATAGTATTTAGGTTTCTACTCTATAGGAGACTCATAGGAAGAAAAATGATCCCATTTAATGTTGTCTATGTTAACTTGTAGATATTTTCTTACCAGACCCTCAAAATCATGACAAGGTCATTCGATAAAGGGAAAATATGGAATAGGGCAGTGTTGAAATAGTGTACAAGAGACAATTGTAAACATGACATAAATTGATGTAATGATTCTCAAGGCCACTTCTATGTAGGGAAAGCGTGTGTTGGAAGTTTCTAAATGATATTTGAGTTATATGGAAGTTTATTTATCCATACATTATAGAACTCCTAAGCTTCCACATATATTACAAGAGGGATGTTCTACTTTACAAGTACATATGTGATCAAAGCCTTTAAAATTATTTACTTTAATAATATACATTTGATAAACTAGGAAAATAAGTTTGAAACTATGATGGAGAGAGCCTAGATATCAAAAAGCACACACAAAACTCTAAAAGCAAGCAATTAATTATTTCCATGGTAGGTTGGTCCCAAATCCCGGTCTTTTTACATTTAATTTCTTTTTGAACAAGGTACAAAATGGGATGATATTATAATTAAGACTTTCTAAGAAGGGAGAAGTATCATCTTACATTTTTCACAGTGGGCATAACGCTTCTTAATATCTTAGAAACTCATATAAAATCACAAGGCAATTCCTTTGGACAGGGTCAGAGCATAGTTACAAGGTCGATATTACAATCTTATTACAAGGTCAATTCACATGCAAAGTGTTAACTATTTTTTAGCCTTTAAGTTTATTACTCCAAGAATAACCTCTTATTGCAATTAGTCAAAAATATTATATTACTACACATGAAAGTTTGAGGTAAATGTTTAGCTTAAATCTTGGTTATGATTTTCCTATATGAGGGTAATGAAATTTACCCAAAGATATAAATATTATTAAACAAAATTTTTATATAACTTAGGTTAACATGCATAGCTTATAAAGACTCCCTAGAGGGACAATTATAAATGTTAATTATTCTTAGTCATAAATTTTGCAACAGTGTTTATTTTTATTTCATGAGTGTTAACAAATGTTACATATAACATTTTCTTATGTATTAATATCAAAGTGACACGGATTAGCACTATCATAATGGAGATGACAAGGTTAAAAAATATTTGTATGCTTGTCACTTGGATCGTTGATTGGGCGCAATTGAACTATGTTAAACCCTAACGAAAGTGGGTATGAATTTTCCTACAAGTGGCTATTAATTCTTTAGGTTTACATGTGGAGAGAATTCTTCTTGGAGGTCCTATCACTGTTTTCCTTAAGAGATATTTCCACTTGTATAGTCTTGGGATCCTATTTCTTACTTTTTGTACTATTCACTAAATATTCGGGAGGATGAGGTACATCGACCTAGAAAGTAATGAGAAGGAGGTAAAAATATTGTCCCAAGTGCATTATTACTCTAATTTAGTGTGAATATTGAGGGTTTCATGCTCTCAGAGTTCCTCCCTCGGCTTAGGCCAAAGATAAACCAATATTCTACCTTGACTTATGAACGTAGATTTACCTAGATAAATGTGCATTTGTTGCATTTCGAACACTTAGTACATGAAGCTTATAGAATTAATGTGAAAAAACACTTGGTGTTTTGAGCCTCTAAAATCCATGTGAAAGAGTTAATGACAGGTTTTTTTTAAGCATAAAAAATTGTTTCTTGTTATTCATAGAGAATCAAAGGTAACAAAACCCTTGTCCAGTGTTACAAAAGTAATTCATCCGGAAATACATAGCAAAGGCAGAGATAAATTTCTGATCAAAACAAACATACTAAAGAGACATGATGTGGTCATACTGTCATTCTTTCACCATAAACCATCCTATAATACAAAACAAGGTACAACTACATAGTCAAAAAAAGAGTTTAAGTCACCAGAAATAACTTCATCATTGTTGGAAAACTAGTATCGAGCCTTCACCGGTATTTCGGTCATCAAAAGATTCCTCAAAGGTAAGTAAACCCTCAGTGACATGAAGAGATTATTTGGATAACTTGTCATCCACAATATTGTGTTCTCTATAGATATGATTGATTTTTTAATGCTGAAAAGTCCCCAATGAGGTTCTAACTTTGGTGCACCAATGTTCAAGTTCAAGGACATGAAGATCGATTTTTGTGCATACTAGTTCACAATGATCTTAGAATCGCCAAAAATATCAATAATAGGTAGGTCCATATTTAGAGTAGCGAAAGAAACCCCCCATTAAGCAAGCAGTTCAACACAAGTTTTAGTGCCTCTACCACATCCCATATTAATTTGTAAGTAATGAGACCTTCCAATATACATAATAGAACCTGCACCGCAAATGCCACTAGATGAAGCACCATAAAAGGCTACCAGATAATTAAGAACCGAAGGATTACCAATATACCTCACCTTAGTCCTCGATTAAGGTACATGGTAATCACGAAGTAAAGTGTTTATGAAAATGCACACCTGAGAGGATTGTGTTTTAATATCATCAAATAATACCATATTCCTCATCTTCCAAATAATCTAGCAGAAAAAACCAGGTAGGTAAAGATAACTAGTATCACTAGTAATCCAACTCCTAAGGTTAATATTAAGATCAGGACCATCTCATATTAGATCAATATTCAACATAAGAGATATCTCCTTCCTAAGCTTATGGTCAAAGAAAAAATAAACAAAAAGATAATTAATAGACTTCACCTGTCTACCACATAAACACAAACATTTGGTCCCTTCCAACAACGTTTTACGAAGTAATCCCAAGTTGTGATATGGTTTTCTAGACAGAGCCATAGGAAACACTGAATTTTCAATGGAATCCACCACTTCCATAGGTGTTGAAGCCACCATATGCAATCAGGAACACACAGATGCTGATTAATGAGGGAATACACATCCCTGGTTGTAACCTTACAATTAAAATTGTTGTATGACCATACCAAAGAATCAGTAGTCACTGATGGTTTGATACCTGCAAAATTTAAGGAGAGAATAAAACTTGACCATTCCTCAACTCAATATCCAGTCAACTTGTGGTCCATAGCTGTAAACCAATACTCATTATAAAATATAGTGCCACCACAATTCCTAAATTAACTGAGATTCCAAACATCCTGTGAATTAAGAAATGAAATCAAAGCAAGAGAGATCAAAAAATACGATTCCATACCCAGAAATGGGTTAAGAGCTATCCTGATTTCCTCACCACTGTCAAGATTCCAAATCAGTCATTGATTGATCCAATTGTAAAATTTTATAAAACTATTCCATATCAATGATGTGCCTCTATTATGTAGGTCTAAATTTCTAAGCCAAGAAAATAGTGACTGATTGTACATATACTTTGACATAACAATTTTTTTCCATAGATCATTGCTTGTCAACACCAGCCAAAGGATTTTTATACGAAGAGCCATACTAAACCAGTATAGGTTTTTGATGTCCCAACCACTACATAGGACCTATTTAATCAAATATTCCCAATTACTAAAATGCAATTTTTTTCCAGAATCATCACCGCCCCATAAAAATTATTGATTTTCTTTCTTAGAGTATTCATAATAGATGACAGAATAAGGACTAATGATAACCAATAAACCATAATAGCCAAAAGGAAAACTCTGATGAGAATCAACCTACCACCCAGAGATAAGAAGTAGTGAGACTAGTGATGAATCTGATTATCAAATTTTTTAACAAGCCAGTTCCAATCATAAATTCTGTAATTTGAGGGTTTAAGATAAAAACCAAAATATTTGAATCCAGACTCAATTGGGTCCATACGATATGGTAGCATAGAGATCATAAGGGTTGAAGTTTCCTCAGAAATACCATTGCTGAGAAATACCAACTTATCAACATTGATTTCCATATTGGAAGAACCACAGAACAATCTTAATATATCAACAAAGACCTGCCACTCATTGACTTTTTCAATGCCAAAAAGAAAAACATCATCCACAAAACATATCAGTGACCACTAGAGTAGAAGATAATTTTCCCCTATCAACTTACCTAAAAATTTATCATCCTTAATCAAAAGACTTAAACCTTTAATAACCATGATGAATAGAAGTGGAGAGAGTGGACACCCCTGGTGTAATCTCCTCGAAGTTGTGAAAAATTAGGATGTAGATCCATTAATAAGGAAAATAAAGATAGCTGAAAATACACATGCCATAATCCAATTAGTGGTTAGGAGAGTCATACCGGACTGTAAAAGCATAAGCCTCAAATAAACCTAGTTAACACGATCATAGGCCTTTATCAAGTCCATCTTTAGAATCAAAGCCTCTAGTTTCTTAAATTTGATAGTATGTAAGCATTCCTAGGTAACACCAACAACTTCAATAATATGACAATTCTGTAAGAAACCAAATAGTTCCATGGATAAATCATCGGCAAGTATCGGTTTGATGCGATTTGTAATGACCTTGGAAATCAACTTATAAACAAGGTTACAAAGATATATAGGGAGAAAATCCTCAAAGGTAGCAACTTTGTCCATTTTAGGAATCAGAGTGATAAAGGTGGCATTGATATCCTTGGAAAGACAAGAAAAATTCAACCATCCAGCCATCTGGGCCCAAAATATTATCTTTAGCAAAGACCTTCAAAATTCCTTCAATTTCCACCTTAATGACCGACCTTTCAATATCTAGTGCCTCCTATGGAGAAAAAAAGGAAGGATACTACTGAATAACCTTTAGTTGGTCTGAAATCAAAGAATTCCTAGGATCCAGAAATAGTTGAGAGAAGTGACGATTGGTGTCAATCATTAAATCTACCTAAGTGTGCAAATTATTACAGTGATCACTAAATAAATCCCAAATCGAATTAGCATTACATCGAGCTTTAGTAACAAAATGGAAATATTTTGTATTATCCTCACCTTCCTACATCCAAATAGCATGGATTTTCAACCTCCAAGCAATTTCCTCATTGGATAATAAGACTTGTTTACGAGTTTGCACCAGAGCAATAGAATCAAGCTCCTCCCATTTGAGTATCCCCGCATGAGCTTGAAGAAAAATATCATGAATATCTTGAGTGATATCTGCCAATTCTAAAGTAGCCCAAAATTTCTAATCTTTTTCCCACTTAGAAACCACCTATTTCAACAAACTAAGTTTGGAGCTTAAGCGGTGTAATGGATCAGATCCATACTAAACAGTAAGGGTAGGACAAATATTGTGCACCAGTTGCACACATTCTGAATCCATAAAGACAGGTGTGGTTGAATTTAAAGGGGAAATCATGTGCACTAACATTCATTTCAACTTGGAAGACAACTGAAATATGGTCCGAGACAACATACAGAATGGTCCATGAGTGGTACCGATCCACCTTATTAATCCTTGAATTTGATATAAAAACCCTATCGAGACTCTTGGAAACCCCATCACATCCAGCACACCCATTCTTCCAGGTGGGTAATAACCTATTAGGAACCACATCCAAAAGTCCATGATGTTGGAACAAATGGCCAAAGAGTGGACCCATAGGATTCGACTGAGAATATGCTTCTCACACCTTAGTCTTTGAAAGAGTGAAATTAAAGTCACCAGCCAGGATAATATTTTGGGAATCAAGAATCCCACTAGTCTCCACATTGTTCCAAAAAACATCTCTATTGCAATAAATACCATAACAGTTAATACAAGAAATAGGAAAATTAAATTACTTGAAAAACCCTCCATAAATATTCCAACACAGGTCTTATAATATTTGAACCTCACAGTGATAGTATTCCAACCAGATAAAATACCTCCCGACATACCATCGGCAGATACAACACATACGTGGCATTCCGGTCTGACCTTAGCAAAACCAAGAATATAATTATCACATGCACACATAGTCTCTTGAAGAAAAACCAAATCCAGAGAAGTCAAATCAAGGATAGCTTTGAGGGCCCTAATTTTGGGAGGCCCTTCAAACCCATGAATGTTGAGTGAGATTAACTTCATGAGGGAGTGATAGCACTAACCTTTTACAGACCTCAAAACCGAGAGTAATAAAAACTAACCAGCCTTAAATTTATCTTAAACATCTTGGAGAACTGTCTAACCTCCTTTCCACACTTTCGGAATCTTGGAGAACTGTCTAACCTCCTTTCCACACTTTCGCACTTCCGCACTCTTCCTTCTGGAACGGGCTTTCTGCATTCACCTTTTTCCGCAATGCAAAATGCGAAAATCGTAAAAATCACTTCTCCAATTTTTGAACTTCTGCACTTCTACACTTCCGCACTTTTCCACTTTTTCAGTTCGGGTTGTGTTGATTCCTGGAAAAACCCAGGTACAGATAGTAGGGATTCTCCCCAATAATCGTTCCCAATTAGATCGTTTACTATTTGGAATGGGGAATCCGTCCAATTAGTGACCAAACTACCGTAGAATTAAAAGAACATTTTAAGTCTATTTTACCAGTTGTGGCCCGGTCCACTGTTTATGTAATTTTATGTTTTGGGATGAAATGCAAGTGACTGGGGAGTAAGAGCCTCAACCTGTGATGCATAGGTTCTTACCTATCATCTTATCACTCTCATCCCTCAATCACTATTAACCAAATCTACCATATTCTAATCTAACCTAATCTAACCTATCCCCTAGGGGAGAAAAGATTAATTAATTGAGCAGTGTAATGTAGTATTGCTAGTAGAATCCTACAGGTAGTTGTTCAAATTCAACGTACATAATTACAACAAAAAATATAAAAAAAGATAGCTCTCTTTGTTAACACATTCATTACTCATTTACATGTACAATATTTCTAACATAAAATAAAATCATTCATAAACTGCATAAATAATTCAACAGGTTGGAACGATCTCACAGTTGTATAATAGGCTAAAACATAAATAGTTCAATATTCATCATTCCACACAATCCATTTGGAAATTCAGATAGTCCTTCCTCCATAAAAATTTGGTTATCTTTATTCATAAAAGAAGTAGTTCACATACAAATAGCTTAAGCATAGATACACTAGAAAAATTCCCCTTTAATCTCTATTCTACCCCTATTTATACATTTTACAAATGACCTTTTAGGTACCTCGACCTCTTAGGATTCCTTGAATCTTCGATTTACAAAAAATGTCTTCTAGTGAGTCACACTAGGAATATAGAAATAAACAAGATAATATATAAAAGGTGCCACATGTACAAAGGACAAAACTTAGGAGGGCCCAACTGAACCTCCAATAAATTCTTTCCATGTAGCTACTTCTGCAATGATGGTATTGAAGACCATAGGCTCCAACAATATAAATTTCACTTCATGTATGGCTAGATGCAACCTTATCTCTTTTGTTTTGGGTGGAATTTCCCTGATCTGGTCTTCTAGAAGGCAATTACTGATTGCATCTTGTGCAACCAAACTCTTTACTGCTTTCTTAGTAATGCCTTTAACTTGTTGTATGCTAATCTTGTCCTCGTGCAATATGTCCTAGAGGTATTTAAAATGTTCCTCATGGTCAGGAAACTATTGGATTCTTTTTTCTGTATAGGTTTGACATATATTATGTGTTGTGAGCACCCTCTTATAAAAATCCATACACCTCTCCAAATTTTTCTCGACCCCAGCAGTTAATCTTGCAATGACCTTGCTACTGAAATCCATGAGTTCGAATTCTATCTTCAGGTTCTCAGCGGTCTTCTGTGGAAACTGATCTAGAAATTATGCATTGGTTTCTATCTATGTCAGTTGTCCCTGAATAATTTCTGCAACATCTAGTGTCTTTGTTTTGAAATTGGTTGAGATTGCAAATATTTCCTGCAATCTTGCTTCAACCTGTTTAATATTATAGACTTATTCTGCAAGTTTAGTTGGACATGATATGTTTTCCTTCTGATCAGGAGGGCCTTCTCTTGGATAGCGGCAATATCAACTTGTCATTCATTTGCTTCCTTGATATGAGTTTCCAAAGAACTATTCCATGCCTCCAACTCTGCCACTCGAGCCTTTAAATCTTCTGCTTGCTTATCAGTTGCGGCCTTTTGCGCCTCTAGCTCTGAAATTTTATTCTCAAGGTCTTTCTTTTATCCATGAATGATGGTATTTGAAAGTACTAAGGCCTCCTTTTCTAATTCTAAGACATGGTAGGCCTCTTGTATCCTCTCAAACTCTAAAAGCATGGCCTCATGTTTTCTCTTCATTTCTCGGCCTTCTCCTCTTTCTTTCATCAAAGAATGCTTCACTCTTACCATCTTCTCCTTGTATAGATCTACAGTTTCTTTCAATCTGTCCACATTATAAGAATTTACTTGAGCAGTTGTGACACCAATCAAGGCCATCAGTTGTGGATCTTCATTAGTGCTTTTTATGACAGCTCTTTCAGTAATTGTGGTTACCTCTGGCTGGGTACCCACCTTTAACTTTTTTTTGGACCTCCAAACGATGGATTTTTGTTTAGGGTCGAAATAACCTTATCCATCCATGCAACCACATGTTGCTTGGACGTGGTGAAGGGTACTAAACCTAACTCTATAAGAGGGAGGTAACCTCCTGTTATTATGTGTCTTGAGGTAGAAGGAGGATATTTTGGATTGTACTGGGCATCATCATGTTCCTGATTCTTCCTATATTGGTCCTCTTTCTCTTTTCTCCTTAGTTCCTCAACTACCTTCTCTACCTCTTCTATTTGTTTGTCAACTGATTCTTTTTTCATCCTCTCCTATACTTCCATTTGCCTTTTTTCTTCTTCTTCCATTTTCCTTTGGACCTCCTCAACTACTAATTTCTCTGCTTCTTCCACTAATCTTTGGGCCTCTTCTTCCTTATTCCTGGCATCTTCCTCTTTCAGTTTCTGTTGCTCAGTATTGCTACTACTACTACCTTTGCCCCCTGTTGTTGTATTATTTTGTCTGAACTGCTTATTCAAAGTAGTCATATTGGATGCATTTTTGAAAATTTATTTGCCCTTGTTACAGTGATCAGAGTATTCAAAATTTACCTTTACAAGTGCACAATGTGCAACAACCTTACCCTGGGAATCGTTACTATGAAAACTCTTCTCACTGAAATGGAATTTTCTAGGTCCTTCACAAAATCTGGGGCATTTTTTACTTTTGGAAACTTGTAGCTGCCAACATATAAAGGCATTGGTGGGTAGACCTCTTTCTTCATGTCAAACGTAAAATTCCTGAATCCATCCAGAAAAAGCTGTCTTACTACCTCCTTGTGAACATTGTAGTCAGTGGCATACTTAGGAAGTAATGATGGGGCTCTAGTCCCTTCGTACATCCTCAGTTAGGTGCCTTCTTTAGAGAAAAAATAACCTCCATATTCACTTATAAATTCTAGTGCTCCCTCAGACATACACTTGCACTACTCAAGGAAGATCAACTGGTAAAGTGGCATCAAAAGTTCCTCATAGATAAGTTTGTAGAAGCTGTGATACTTATGAGCCCATAAAATCTGATATGAAGTGTAAATGGGTGTATTGGCTTCATTCCAACTACAGTTCATTTTTGGGACTGGGTACCAGCACAAGATGCAATCAATTAGATATGATCCCATGTAGAATTCATATTTTCTTTAGAGTAGTCCTCTTAGTGCAGCACCTATGCAGGAAGACAATTTGTTGGCAACAATGTCTTCCTAGTTGAAGATAGTTCCTTGCATAGTACCATGATACATTAGTGGGAACTTCCCATTGGCCCTGTCGAAGATTCTATTGGGCATCAAGGATACAAGTCTTTGAGGAGTGCGTAAGCTGGCAGTTTCATAATCGCTAGAGGATTTTTGTTGAAATGGCTTTCCCACTACCATCGTCAACTTGGTGCATTCGATATAGTCTAAAATTAGACTATTTATTAAGTCATCTGTCATGATGATTTTTGGGACTGGTAGATTGCAAGATTTGGCTAGGTACGTAGGAGTGAAGGAGGAAACATTGTTTCATCTGATGTTATACATGATCATATCATTTACGTCTGCTTTGGGTAAAATCCAGCCGATCACCTTAGCACAAGGGAAAATTTCAGGTCGCATGGATACCTTCTTGATCCTGGACCTCAATATGTTTTCATACAAGGGTATATATTCTAAGTTCATGTCCGATACCTTTTGATCTGTGATAATGGGATATATCTATCCCCACTTGAACTCTGATTCTGCTCCGGTGACGGCTTTGGTGTCTTCATAAATTACCTCTATCTTAGGCATGACTTCCAAATCCGAGTCTTTCTTAGTATCCTTGGCTTTATTCTTTCCTTTGTTTGGCATGGTGTCGTGGGGGGACTGAGGCTGTGAAAAAATCACATCTAAAAACAAATTAGTGTCCCTATGATTAAAAATACCACATCCATTCATATAAATAGCAAAATGGGAAACTACTATAAAATTACAAGATATATAATAAATCCTAGCTAACAAATCATTTTTCCTTTCAGCACAATATTGCACTCATGGAAAATAATAAATATAGCTTTACTGAATCGTCTTTAGCCATCGAGAAATGACCCTGTGATGTAGAAATACTGTGTATATCATCAAACACAAAACCTATGGCAAGGTCAAGCTAGGATGATAAACACTAGCTCACACGTGGGTTCTAAATGTTTCTTTGGGAGCTCAAACTCTAAAATGTCTAGTGTTCTAAAACATGCCATAGAAGAACCATCAGAATTGGTTTAAACCCTACACAAAACCCCCTCTCATTAACCTTATTAACCGCAAGAAAAGGTCCAGAGGAAATGGTGGGAACTCCAACAAACCTAGGTCGACTTCAAAACCACGACGTTGACCACAATGGGAAAAACACTTTCTGACAGAAACCCTAGGCCTAAACTTAAAGGAAAATGACGACCCTCTGATCTCAGGACCTCGCTAATCCCCTATCACCGTAAACAAATATGAACCAGGTGAGGAGTGGCCCATGAAAAACTCAACCTGCCTTAGTTTGATCATTAACACATGAGGGGTTTTAGCTATCCATGTCCAAGGTCTGAGCGGTAGAGACAAAAATGGATTGGAGCAGGTAAAAATGATGGCTGGTTCCAAACTAGGTCAAAATAAATAGGGAGGTTCGGTCATCTAACTAAAAAAAAAATCCCTATGATGTTGAGGAAAAACTTTAACCACAACGTATGCAAGAAACCTAACCTTGTAAATAATGAAACCCCAAAATGCCACTTCACCAAACCCCGTTTACCAAAACAGTTCAATGACGAAGTTAGAGACCTACCTAGAAAATGTGGAAAGGGAATTGAGCAGGTGAGAAAAACTGCACGCTTCCACAAGCAATCGACAGTTGCACACATCCAAAGTGGACTAACAGTCTGTTAAACAAACCTCATGGTCTATATATAGAGAAAACAAAAAACAAGCATTAAATGCAGTCGCTATGGAGCGTAAATGCGAATGACCTTTTGGCTCCTTAAACTCATCGGAGAAATATTCCGATTTGGAATCGACAAGATGCAGATATTTTTTTTCGACGATATCAGTTACAATATCCCAATATTTCCATAGTTTTTTGCTTGCTCCGTCAGAACTATCCACAAAATAGTGTTGGCAAAATCCAGGCTATGGTGTTGGAAACCATAAATCGTCCACAATCCATAAAATTTACTGTGCTCCTCGAAAAAATACTCATATTCTATTGACACTATCGGATAATTTTACTAGGAATGCCCGATGAAAATCTCGTTGACAGACTCACGAAGAAGTTTTTGAATGGAAATGGAAGTTAGGTTCGAGCTGACCATGATAGCTATGAATGGTAAGTTTAGTCGTAATGGTTGGCTAGACTTCAGCGAAATGGTCTGACAAAGAACCTTCGGCTTCAAAATTAGAATCTATCCAGACACAATGGCTCCAACACTCAAAATTATCCGCAACTATCGGCTGGAAACTCCAAAAATATCTGAAAAAGGTGGAAACCTTGGGCAAAAAGACAATGTGAAACTAGATGGAAGATGTTGGGTTGGAAGTCATATTTTCTCTACCGTGTCGGGCAAAATCCAAAAAATATTTTGACACACCGCGAAAAAGGTAATTTTTGACTTGATGCAAAAACCTTTCACACTCATTCAGAAATAAAAATTAAGTCATGGAAAACAAAATTTAAGGAGAAAAATAAATCTGAGCAAGATCAATATCTAAGACTCTAAGGAGGGGCCCTAAAAATTTTTGGGTAGGATTTGTAGCAGTAACAAGTTGCGGAACTCAGCTTGTCAACTTTCAAAATAGGGTTTCTGCACTTTTTCACTTTTTCGGTTCGAGTTTCCGAACTCGGCTTGTTGACTTTTGAAACTGGGTTCTCTGCCCTTTTCCACTTTTCCACTTATGCACTTCACTTTTTCTACACTGTTGATCCTTGTGGATTCGATCTTGATTGTTGATCTGTCTCTAGATGCAGATCATGATCTAACTCTGCGAATCCACCTTTATTTTCTATGGAAATTAACTATGACCATTGATCTTCTCCAATATCGATCTCCACCACATGATCTTAAGTTATATGGGTGATTGGTTTAGGCTTAACTCAGGCGCATCTTCTATTTGTGAAATTCAATTTTGACCATACATATTTATAGATATAGATCTTTAACTTTGCAAATGAATTGATCAGTGGAATGATCAATTCCTCCACACAACGCTTCTCACAAACAATCTCACTCTCCTATACTTCTATCAGAAATCTAAATGCATACACTCGTATAGGGTTTCAATTTATACGACTGGTAAACAAACATAAATTCTTGCAGAGTAAAACTTTGTTCTTCATTCAACTTAACCATTCAGAAAATTCAATAAACACTCTCTATTATCTTGCAAACACCTATCATATCCTATCTATTACATTCACTCTTTTTATAACACTTAGCAAACCTATCAGATCTGAATAGCTTGGATCTGAACACCTAATAAAAGAAATCATATCAACAAAGATCAATACGTGAAGAATTCCTCTCAGGGTTCAAGGAGAATAATGGAAAATTACCACTTATTACAAAAATAAAACTAATTCTATCTATCTAATAGTGAACCCTGTCTCCTAGAAGCAATTACATGTAATTTTGACTCGCCAGTCAATGAAATCTGAGTTGGATGCTTCTGCATCATACTCTTGGGGAAGAAAAGAATTCTTCATTAAGTATTCAGGGTGCACATTGTATCTGGTAATTTATTGATCTGTCATCCAGGATGCATCTTCAGTAGGTTGATTCTTCCATTTCACTAAGTACTAAAAGAAGGTTTTATTCCTGATCTTCCTTAGGATTCTTTTGTCAAGGATGGCTTCAATCTGAGGTTGTTCTTTCTATAGAATTTTTCCTTTCCAATCTATAGATGAATCATCCCCATCTGATGTCATACCATATGTTTGATTGCCTGCATCTCTAAAAGGATACAAATATGAAACATTAAAAACTGGTGAAATATGAAGGTCAGAAGGATGCTCAATGTCATAAGCATTTGCAGAAAGCTTCCTTAAAACTTTATAAGGTCCAATCTTTTTAAGCTTCAATTTATTATAAGTTCCTTTAGGGAACCTTTCCCTTCTAAGATAGGCCATCACTAAATCTCCAACTTGAAAGTTTACTTCCCTTTTCTTTAAGTCTTCTCTCTGTTTATATTTTTCTGTGTGGAAATTGAACCCAGGTCTTAGAACAATTACACTCATAAAAATTGCCAATTACACATGCAAATTACACACAAAGGAGACTGAATATGGAGCAGAAAACTAATCTGTATTGAATAAGTGTACAATATCCAACCCTGTCAAGTCATAGGCTGCCATAATAATTAATTACATGAGAGATTCGAATTCATAAGGATGCCATTCAAATTTGGTCAAAAGCAGGCTTACTAAATCTAAGCAAACCCCCCATAGGTGCATAAAGCAGTTTCCAAATATGTCTAGGAGCTCACGAATTGGAAAAATCAATTAGGTAAGCTAATAGATGATGGAAGGAAAACTCATACATGCTTTTCATAGGAGAAAAGAGTGGAGGATGATGAGGACAAAAAACAAGTTAACTTCACCTAGTCAAACTTTCCCAATTGCCTTAAAACTCAGAAAAAGAAGGCAATAAAGAAGAAAAAGAAGACATGCGCTAGGAAGGCCAGGAATAAAGAAGATTTGATTCCAAGCAGTTTCCCAAGTGCTCCATGACTCAAATTTAGCAATTTTTACCACTTTGGATGTGTGGAGGACAACTTGTATAAGGTGGAATATGGAAACTAGGCAAATAAGACAAAATTTGGATTAATTAATGTCTAAGGTAGCTAACTATGGGTTGATTATTCTAACACCCCCCCTTAAGCATGAATTATGAGTAAAATATTAGAAAATTATAGGGCCTATCAAAAAGGCTTAGTCACCCTTTACATACTGCATGTCCATTTAACCAAGGAAAGAGGCAAAAACCCAGTGGGAAAAATCCTCCCTTAAACATGGACAGTAAAACAAAATTTGTAAATCTTGTCATCACTCATGCTTCACAGCATGGTCAGGAATCCCCAGCATAGATTTGATATTGATGAATGTCTTCTCACAAAAAAATTTGGTGAATATATCTGCTACTTGTTCTAAAGATGAACAGAAGAGTAGGTGAATGGTGCCATCATGCACAAGTTGTCTGATGTAGTGCATATGGATTTCAATGTGTTTGGTTCTCTGTCTCTAAACTGGATCATTTCATATTTGAATGGTACTCTGATTATCACAATAGATAGTAGTTGAGTATTCTGATTCGAATCCACACTCACCAAGTAACCCCTACAACCATAAACATTGAGTTGCTGCATTTACAACTCCTCTGTACTCTGCTTCTGTAGATGAGAGTGCAATGGCACTATGTTTCTTGTTTGACCAGCTGATTGGTCCTTCAGCAAGCATGAACACATATCCTAATGTTGACTTTTGATCTGTGTTGTCACCTTCCCAATCACTGTCAGTAAACCCAATCAAATCAAGATCAGATTTAGCTTTGTAGAAGATCCCATGAGTCCTTGTTCCCTGAACAAAGTTAAGGATCCTTTTGGATGCTCTCCAATGGATCTCATGAGGCTGATCCATGTGTATTGAAGCTACACTTACTGCATAAGAAATATCAGGTCGATTATGTGTAATATACAACAAACATCCAATCGATTGCCTATACAGTGTATTGTTTACCATAGGTGAAGAATCAACTTCTTCAAGCTTAACTCCTGAAAGGAAAGGAGTCTTGCTTGGCTTGCAATCCTTCATGTTGGATTTGTTCAGAAAATCCAAGGAATACTTGGACTGATGCACTTTAATTCCTTGTTTGTTTTGAGCAATCTCGAGCCCCAAGAATTGGCTCAATAAGCCCAAATCAGTCATTGAGAATGCATGGTTCATTGCATCCTTCAAGGAAGCAATTTCATCCTTTGAGCTTCCTGTAATGAGAAGGTCATCAACATACAAAACAATGATCATTAATGAACCATGAATCAGCTTCAAATAGACATTTGGATCTGACTTGCATCGAACAAAATTTAGTGATAGCAGAAAGATATCAATCTTAGCATACCAAGCCCTAGGGGTTTGCTTAAGCCCATACAATGACTTCCTTAGCCTGCACACAAGAGATGGATTAGTATAAAATCCTTGAGGCTGCTACATGTAAATCTCTTTAGTGAGATATCCATTCAAGAAAGCACACTTCACATCCATGTGATGTACCTCCCACTACTTCGAAGCTGCAATGGCTAAGGCTAGCCTGATGGAGTCCATCTTTGCCACTGGTGCAAAGGTCTCATTGTAGTCTATGCCATGTACCTGTGAGTATCCCTTGGCTACCAATCTATCCTTATATTTCAAAGGTGAACCATCAGCATCAAATTTGGTTTTGTAAACCCACTTACACTGAACTAGCTTCCTCCCCGGGGGAAGATCAACCAGCTCCCAAGTGTTGTTCTTCTGGAGTGAGATGAACTCTTCTTTAATGGCTATTTTCCATATTGGATCATGTGCTGCATCTTCATATGTCTGTGGGTCTGATTCAACCATTAGATAGCATTTCTCTGCAAACATAGGATCTTTCATGCACAGAGCACTCTCAAACTGAGATCTAGTCCTCCTAGGATCATTAGGATTTCCAGCTAGTTCTCCAGCTGCATGAATGATATTTGCTGCCCATTTTGGTCTTGCAGGACTGTTAGGGTCTGCAATTAAATCATCATTATCAGACATATCAGAATCAGCAAGTTCAACTATCTCTTCACTTACATTCAGTGGTTCTGGTGGTGAAGAGGATTCTCCAACTTCCACTGCTGCTAGGGGCTCTTCTTGGAACTGAACACACCTTTAAATGAAGGATTTGTTTCAGCTTGTACCCTTTTGAATATTCATAGTACCCACCAAATAGACACTCTTGGCTTTGGGGCTGCAAAGCCTTCCTCTTTTCTGTTGGAATTCTAGCCCAAGCCCTTGAGCCAAAAATCTTGAAATGGGTCACATTTGGCTTGTGCCCACTCCATACTTTGAAAGGAGTCATACCATCAAGATGTTTATGAGGCACCCTATTCTGGATATAGGCTACACAGTTTATAGCTTCATCCCAAAACTTTGGTGGCAAATTCTTAGCCTCCATCATGCATGTTGCCATCTCTTTCAGTGATCTGTTCTTCCTCTTAGCAACACCATTTTGCTGTGGTGTGTAAGGGATAGAATGTTGCATCTGAATACCTACATCTACACAATATTGAATTAAATTGGACTTGACATACTCACCACCATTGTCAGATCTGAGGACCTTGATTTTTCTCCTAGACTGGTTTTCAACCAAAGCCTTAAAGACTTTGAAGAGGCCAAAAACTTCAGACTTGTGTTTCAGGAAGTAAACCCAAAATTACCTAGAAAAGTCATATATGAATGTCAATGCATATTTGGACTGACTCATTGACATATGAGGAAATGGGTCAACAACATCACTGTGGATCAACTCAAGAGGTGCATAGGTTCTCTCATGACTAGCTCTCTCAAAGTTATGCTCTGGGTGTTTTCCTAAGATGCAACCTTGACAGACTCCTTTGGAAAACTTAATCTTTGGTAACCCTACGACCATTTATTTTTCACTAAGATCAGAAAGATAATTGTAATTGAGGTGGCCAAATATTTCATGCCAAAGCTTGCTTGCCTCATTAGCATGAATCATAAGAGCAGAGGGGTTTGAGTAGGGTAGGAAGTGTGAGAACATGTATACCTTCGAAGTGTGATTTGCAACTCCTTTTGCAATGAATTTACCACTTGAGATCTCTGTGATCTCAAATTCATCAAGGGAGAATATGAACTTCTTTGGAGACCTTGTGTGGGTCATTTGATACACTGATAAGAGGTTAGAGGAAATACCTGGAACATACAACACATTGCTGAACTTACCATGGTCAATATCAATCCTCCCTTTGCCCAAACTTTCAGTGAGAGAGTCATCTCCCAGTACAATTGGTGGACCTTTCGACATGTCAAGTGAGGTGAATGCCTCCTTTGTCGAAACCATATGTCTTGAAGCTCCAGAATCAATGATGAAACTAGGTGAGCTTGATGTGCCAGCAACCAATGCATGAAATCTCTCTCTATCTTCTGAATTTGATCCTCCTTCCCTCTTCTTTGAGCTATCAGGAAGGGAGATGCCATTCTTCTCCAGGAGTTGGGTCAGCATGTCAATTTGCTTCTTCATGTAGGAGATTTCAGGATGATTTCCCTTACTACAGTATGCACACTTGCTTATTTCTCCTTTGTTCTTCTTCTTCTAGGGGTTCTTCTTGGAACCTTGAGGCTCCTCTGGAGACTTGTTCTTGTCTCTCTTTTGCTTAGGTGGCTTCTTAGCTTTCTTCTTACCTTTCGAATCCACCCTCGAATCTCTAGCAACCAGAGCTTGGTCTTTGGAAGGTTTGATGGTGCCCATCATCACTAGTTTATCTTGTTCTTGTGTGAGAGATTCCATGAAATCTGCAAGGCTAGGCATTTTCCAGGATCAAGCTGTCAACTTTTTGGCATAGAAGGTCGATACAAACACTGAATAGTTAGGGCCAAGCTTTGAGAGTATGGCCAAAACTAGTTTCTCATCCTTCTTTTCGATCCCACATTGTTTTAATTGCAAAACAAGGGCTTTGAACTTGGAAAAATAGAGTTGCAGGGATTCAAAGCTATTGGGACTCAGGGAGATCAATTCATTTTCAATTTCATGTCCCCTCATCTCATCTATCTTACCAAAAATCTCAACAATATTCTCCCATACTTCATTTGGTGATGTCAATCCATCAAGATGGAAAATGAGCTCTCTTGATATGCTCAGACACAGGAGACCATAGGTCTCATCCCTCTTGTTGTGCCATTTAATTTTCTCTGAAGCTACATTGGGCTCTGCTTATATTACCATAGTCACTCTATAGCGGCCTTTCTCTCTCAACAGTATCTCCATCTCTGCTTTCCATTCAAAGAAGTTAAATGGAGTCAAGATGATCTCCTGAGATTGATCCACAGCTCAGAAATTATCCCTTCAGTCAGTAGAATGCTCCCAGTCAATGATGTCGAACCTGAAATACAAAATGGAAGGAGATAAATCGATCTACAAAGGCTCTAATACCATGTGTAAATTGAACCTAAGTGTTATAAAAATTGCCAATTACACATGTAAATTACACACAAAGGAGACTGAATATGGAGTAGAACACTAATCTATATTGAATAAGTGTACAATAGCCAACCCTGTGAAGTCATAGGCTACCACAATAAATAATTACATGAGATATTCGAATGCATAAGGATGCCATTCGAATTTGGTCAAAAGCAGGCTTACTAAATCTAAGCAAATCCCTCATAGGTGCATAAAGCAGTTTCCAAATCTGTCTAGGAGCTCACGAATTGGAAAAATCAATTAGGAAAGCTAATAGATGATGGAAGGAAAACGCATACATGCTTTTCATAGGAGAAAAGAGTGGAGGATGATGAGGACAAAAAACAAGTTAACTTCACCTAGTCAAACTTTCCCAATTGCCTTAAAACTTAGAAAAAGTATGCAATAAAGCAGAAAAACAAGACATGCGCTAGGAAGGCTAGGAATAAAGTAGATTTGATTCCAAGTGGTTTCCCAAGTGCTCCATGACGCAAATTTATCAATTTTTACCACTTTGGATGTGTGGAGGACAACTTGTATAAGGTGGAATATGGAAACTAGGAAAATAAGACAAAAATTGGATTAATTAATGTCTAAAGTAGCTAACTATGGGTTGATTATTCTAACATTCTGCACTTTCTTGTAATCCCTTCTTGATATTCTCCTGTAGTTCATGCATGCTAATTGCAAAGTATTCACCCTATGCACTTCTTCTTTCCTATTTTCCTAAATCTCTAAGTTCATATACACCTCTTGGATGCATCCCATAGACAATTTGAAAATGACTCATGCCTGTACTTCTATTGGGTGAATTATTGTATGCAAACTTGAGCAAGAGCCAAGTCCCACTATTTTGGATATTCATACACAAGAATTCTCAATATGTTTCCCAAACTCCTATTTACTATTGATGTATTTGTAACTTCAGAATGTATTCACTTATATATCTTATATTGTATTTCATTGTACCCCGATGTTCCTATTAGGAGAATCATTAATATAATAAAGTCATGTAAAGTAATAGAGGTTAACCCTCCATTGTAAGTTAGGGAAATAGTCCCCACAATTGAGGGGTACTAGGGTTATTAGACTCTCCTAGTGAAGTCAGCCCTGGTAAGTAATTGTCAAGTGGAAAACTAGTATAAATAGAGAGTGAGTCTCTCTATTTGAAACACACACTCACTCAACTAAAGTGCATGATTGAGAGAAGAGTAGACCGCACAAGTGAGAGAGAGAACAACTTTCGGAGATCATCTTTCTATCTTTGGGTTTTACTTTTTCTATTGGTGGTCCTTCTATATATGAGGAAGTTGCGAGGTTTTCCCCTATATGGTTTCCCCGAGTAAAACTCTTTGTGTCTCTTATCTCTTGTGATTATTGTTGTGCATGTTAGTCTCATAGATAATATCCTAGATCATATTGCTTAAATGATAAAAATATAACATGGTATCAGAGCTAACCTGAGAAGAAGACACTGTGCAGCCGTAGAAGCTAGGGATTCTTACTTTTTGGGTCTCTCTCCATAGATCATCAGCAAAAGGAGGATAGGTTGACTCTCCATTGAAGGGCGCATCTTTCTGTCGAGGAAGAATCAGAATCTGAGTTTTTTTTTTTCAGTTTTTGACCTACCACTACAGTGGGAAATTAGGAATTTTCACAGAAGTGGAATTTTTGAGTGAGCCCGGCATAGGATTTCTCTCCTCCTCAAAATCAAAGTTTAGAGATGAAGATCGAATTTTTTGGTTGGGTAGAAATGTTAGGGTACACAGGGTACTCCCAAAGGACCGAACACCAAGAATAGCTACTTCACACAAACAGATCACAGATCAACACACCGATGTTTGTCACGTGGTTAAAACCCTCGAGAGGGAAACAGTCCACGACCCTAGCCAAATAGCTACTCGGAGCAATTTATTATGCAAAAGAAATAAATTTACATGAGCTTCTCATAATCGATTAACTAGCCAAGGACCCTCTATGATCTTTAAATAGAGATCATAGACCAATCGGGTGTTAAGCCACGGATCAATGGTAGGTATGATCTAAGAGAAGTTGAACCGTTGGATCACTCTATGTCTAGAACATATCGTGACCGTCAGATTAGAATATTTACAAATGGATACTAATGCATACTAAAGAAACACACTTTTACCTAACGGATATATTACAAAAGTTGATCTTAACTAACTCCTAAGTGTCTAAATATCCTAACATCCCCCCTTAAGAACAACTTGGGATAGGATTGAAGGATTTACAAAAGTGACACTATTAGGAGAAGGAAGGAGGCATTAGAGCCTATCCCCCCTTAAGGACACATTCCTGAACTCCTAACATAGACTGAAGTTTAGAAAACTTCGCTTCTGTAAGAGACTTGGTGAAGATGTCTGCAACTTGATCATCTGTAGGGCAATAGAGCACTTCAATAACACGATCATGAACAAGATTTCTGATGAAGTGCATGCATAGCTCAATGTGTTTGCTGCGCTGATGTAGAACTGGATCTTTGGCAAGATTTATGGCACTTTGATTGTCGCACCAAAGTGGAGTAGGTTGCTGCTTCTCAAATCCAAACTCTGAAAGGATCTGTCAAAACCATAAAGCTTCCTGACTAGCATTAACTGCAGCTCGATATTTTGCTTCTGCTGAAGAAAGAGCAAGAGCTTGTTGTTTCTTACAAGCCCAAGTGACAGGTCCAGATCCCAGACTGAAAACATAACCTGCAGTAGACTTTCAATCATCAGGATCACTGGCCCAATCTGAATCAGTGAAACCAACCAACAAAGGTTTCCCCCCTGTACTGTAATGAATCCCAAACTGAATTGTACCTCGAATATATCGAAGTATTCTTTTTGCTGCTTTCCAGTGACTTTCATGAGGAGTTTGCGTGTAACGGGCAACACGACCAACGGCAAAGGAAAGGTTAGGACGGGAATGAGTCAAGTATAAAAGACTACCAACAAGCTGACGATACAAGGTGGCATCTACTTCAGGGGAAGTACAAGTGGTAGAAAGTTTGACTCCAGACTGGAAGGGAGAAGGGGCTGGTTTACAATCTTCCATGTGGAAGCGACGAAGAAGGTCACAAGCATACTTAGACTGGGAAAGAAAGATTCCTTCTTTGGTTTGCAAGACTTGGAGACCAAGAAAATAATGCAAATGTCCTAAGTCTGACATTTCAAAAGTTTGCTTAAGACAAGATTTCACATGGGTTATAAGGTTAGGGTCACTACCAGTAAGGATACGATCGTCAACATAAAGAACAAGTATGATGAGATGGTTTCCTACTTTCTTGGTATAGACATTGGGGTCAAAATGGCATCTAGAAAAACCAGTGTCAAGGAGAAAGCTATCCATTTTGGCATACCAAGCTCTAGGAGCTTGCTTAAGGCCATATAAGGATTTCTTAAGGAGACAGACAAGGCTAGAGTTATTCTGAACATATCCAGGAGGTTGTTCCATGTAAATTTCCTCATGTAAATCACCATGTAAGAAGGAATACTTGACATCCATTTGATGGAATTCCTAGTTATGTAAGGCTGCAAGGGAAAGAACAAGGCGGATGGAGTTCATTTTTGCTACAGGGGCAAAGGTTTCATTGTAGTCAACCCCTTCAACTTGGGAAAAACCTTTGGCAACTAACCTTTCCTTAAGTCTTTCAACACTTCCATCTGATGCATACTTAGTTCTGTAAACCCATTTACATCTGACAAGTTTTATTCCTTTTGGAAGAGGAACAAGATCCCAAGTATCGTTCGCCATTAAGGAACGATATTCATCATCCATAGCTGCATCCCACTCTGGATTTCCTAAATCTTTTGCAAAAGTTTCTGGATCATGATTCTCAGAAACTTGAGCCAAAAGAGAAGAGGCTCGCTGAAACTGAGAACGTGTTCGACATTGATCTCTAGGATCACCGGCAAGATCACTAGC
>LPNX010237976.1:3825-23010 GCA_001517045.1 Pseudotsuga menziesii | reverse complement strand
AAGTGCATGTCCATGAGAGGTAGATTCTGAAGACGAATCTAGGCTGATGTGGTGCTTCTTCATTGCTGCTTCCAAGGCTTCCATCTTCTTAAAACACTTAGATTCACCATGATTATCTTTCCCACAAAAATTGCAATGATGCTCAGTCTTCTTTCCTTTTTGCTTGGATCCTTTATCATTTTTTAAGGGAGGAGATGACTGAGAGGGTTTGGGACCCTTGTTGTTTTTCTTTTTATTGTGAAAATTCTGTTTCTTGGGAGGCTTGGACTTTTCTTTCTGTTGGGACAATAAGGCTTTCCCAGATGTATCTGCACTGTTAATTATTCCAAGATGAATGAACTTGTCTTGATCTCTAATTAAGGAATCACAAAAGGATTCAAGACTAGGCTCTACATAGCTGGCTGCAGTCAAGGATTCTTTCATGGAGTAGAATGTAGATACAAACACAGAATATGCAGGTCCAAGTTTGGAAAGAATATGATAAATACATTGTTTGTCTTCTTTCTTAATCTTGCATTCTGCACATAATAGTCTAAGAGTTTTATACTTAGATAAATAGTCTTGAATGCAAGAAAAATCATTGGGATTCAAGGAAAGCAACTCATTCTCAAGTTGATGACCCCGAATTTCATTGTGTTTACCAAACACAGATTCCAACTTGTCCCAAGCAACATCAGGTTCATCAATTCCAGATATGTGGAATCATAAATCAGTAGAGATTGACATCCCAATCAATCCATGAGCTTCATCACATCTATTTGCCCATTTAATTTTCTTATCATCATCAGTGGGTTCTATTTCTTTCCTTGAGTTTATCCTAAAAAGTCCCCTACTTCGTAGAACATCCTCCATACGAGATTTCCATGAGAAATAGTTAAAACTTGTAAGTATAATATCACAAGGGGCGGCCATACTAAAAAATAATGGCTGAAAGAATAGAAAGTAACTATCTGGATGCAAAGAGCTCAAAAAAATATGCGGTTTAAAAAAAACCAACACTTAAAACTGATTCCGGATGATGAAGTTATGCTTGATCAAAGGAAACGTTGAAGATGTCCCTAATAGTGACGTAGCAGATATTAACTTGACCAGTTAAAAAAAAGAACCCCCCTCTTCCAAAGATCTACCTTTGACAATCACTTTACAATAAAGTTGCTTTGAAATGAATCACTTTTGTAGAATAAGTGAGGTTCACTTTTACAATAATGTACTTTTAAATAGTGCGGCAATAAATTAAAAGACTTAAGTGACTCACTTTTATTTTATTTTATTAATGTGAGATGCACTTTTACAATAAAGTAACTTGAAAATAGAAATTGCATGCACTAAAAAGTAACTTGATGAGACTTGAACTCAAGACTTATTAAGATGTAAAACAACTTTGGACCAAGTGAGCTAAGTTTAAAAGGTACGTAAAACTATGGAAAGAGGAAGGGTTTTTTTTTTTTTTTGTAACTTTTCTCTCTCGTTTTCCGTGCTTGCTTTCTTTTCCTGCAAATCACAAAAAAAACAAAAAACAAAAAACTTTTCCCACACAATGGGGTTACATCTTGGTTAGCTTACCCGGAAAGTCTACGTTTTCAAGTTTTTTCGCTGTTTCTGATTTGCCGTGATCGCACAAGGTGCACGGCAAAGAGCATACGTAGCCGAGAAGACAAAAAAACTTTCCCTCACTATTTCTGATTCGTTGCGATCGCGTAAGGTGCACGTCAAAGAGCATACGCAGCCAGGGAAGACAACAGTCCGAGACTAAAATAAAAAGATCTAAAAAAATAAAACTGATAAAATATGAGAGATTTAAAAAAAACAAATCTGTCACTGTAACATTATACCTTCAGATTTGCCAAAATGGGTGTTTCTGGAGCAAACGAAAATGGTTTTCGGTGAAACGAAAACTGTTTCCAAATGGAAACGGCGCTCTAGACGCAATGGAACAGCTCCCACAGGCCACAAATGCACATAAAATCCAAAAACCAGAAACCCTTTCAAAGTTTTGGCAACACCGGTTCCAGATCTTGATCAAAACCGAAAGCGGCTCTTCATAAAAGCTCTGATACCATGTTAGGGTACACAAGGTACTCCCAAAGTACCAAACACTAAGAATAGCTACTTCACACAAACATATCACATATCAACACACCGATGTTTGTCACGTGGTTAAAACCCTCGAGAGGGAAACAGTCCACGGCCCCGGCCAAATAGCTACTCGGAGCAATTTATTATGTAAAAGAAAGAAAGTTACATGAGCTTCTCATAATAGATCAAATAGCCAAGGACCCTCTATGCTCTTTAAATAGAGATCATAGACCAATCGGGTGTTAAGCCACGGATCAATGGTAGGTATGATCTAAGAGAAGTTGAACCGTCAGATCACTCTATGTCTCGAACATATCGTGACCGTCGGATTAGAATATTTACAAATGCATACTAATGCATACTAAAGAAACACACTTTTAACTAACGGATATATTACACAAGTTGATCTTAACTAACTCCTAAGTGTCTAAATATCCTAACAAGAACTCCGAGAAATTCAAACCCTAATTTTCCCTTGAATCAAAAAACCAGCACTGTAGAAGATCAGCTCCAGATCTAGTTTCAGCATCTCAAATTGGTAAGACCTAAATATTTTGTATTTCCATTTGAGGTTCTTAGTTAAGATGTCTCATCACACCAATCTTGATGAAAATTTTCAAGCATGGAAGTATAGGATCTCACTAGTTCTTGAAGAAATTGAATTGGACACCTACATAAGTGGAGAGATTCCAGTTCTAGAGGGAGATGAGGCCAAGAGTATTATTGCTGATTCAATCAAGGATCACCTTATACCATAGGTGTTTTCCCTAATGACACCTAAAGAGATGTTTGATTCCTTGACCAAGATATTTTAAGGGAAGAACATAAATCGAAAGATGACTTTGAGGAACTAGTTAAAGAATGTAAAGATCTAGAATGCAAAGACCATACAATCATACTTTATAAGGGTCTCTCAAATCAAAGAACAACTTGAAGCAGTGGATGAAGAAGTATAGAATGCATAATTTGTGATGACCACCTTGAATGGTCTTCCTAGGTCATGGGACTCCTTGATTCAAGGGATTTGTGCTAGAAGGAAGCTAATCACTTTCAGCAGGTTGTGGGAGGAATACTTACAAGAAGAAGCTTGAATAGTAGCTTGAGAAGAAAATATGGGAAATGAAGATCAAGCTCTCATAGTACACACCAAGAAAATTAGAAGGGACTTTCATCATCCCAAAGGTAATCATTATCACTAGAAAGATAACCCTAGAAGATATAGCATAGATCTATCTAAATATAGATGCTATACATGTGATGAAAGAGGACACTTTGCCAAATATTGTCCTAGAAATAAGGGTGTCTCTCACAAGAAAAAGGACAACAAAAGAATACATCATGCTCACACTGCAGAGGATGATGAACATCCTAGAAAGAGAGTCAAATAAGAAAGTGAATATTGTTCAAGTGATGAAGAGTATGTTTTGATTTCTGGTCTCACGGAACTATCACACATGGTAGCAGTGATTGGCTCATAGATAGTGTGGCTTCCAAGCTTATGATAGGATTAAAAGAATATTTTGTGAAACTATCCGAACATGAGTCACCCCAAAAAGTGAAACTTGGGGATGACTACCAATATCCCATAAAAGGTAGTGGTGAATACTCCTATAAGCTAGACTCTGGAAAGTCTATGAAGATGAAGGATGTCTTATTTGTACAAGGACTAAAGAAGAATATCCTCTCCATATCTGCATTGGATGCAAAAGTCATGAGGGTTGCATTTGTAGATGGCCAATTCCTTATGTGGCCAAAGGGAAAGACTATAAACAATGTAGTAGTGATTGGAGAGTAAGAGGGAGGCTTATACAAACTAAAGGGCCAATCAGAACAAGCATTGGTCCATGATTCAGTAGAGCCAAGTGAACTATGGCATAGAAGGCTTGCACATGTGCACTATAGGGCACTACCACTTGCAAGCAAATCTATTGAAGGTCTTTCAGAAATACAGGCAAAGCATGAAGGTGTTTACAAAGGATGCGCAAAAGGAAAGAATACAAAGAATACATTTCCAAGTAGCGAGAGCAAGGAAAAAGGAATCTTGGAAATCATCCACTTCGATGTATGCGGTTCGATGTCATCCAGTTCATCAAGTGGGTACGTATATTACGTTTCTTTCATTAATGATTTTTATAGGAATACATGGATATATTGCTTGAAAAGAAAAGATGAAGTGTTTAGTAAGTTCAAGGAATTCAAATCTTTGATTGAAAACCACAGAGGGAAGAAAATAAATACCTTTCAATCAGACAATGGCGTGGAATTCACATTAGATGAATTCAAGGAATTATGCAAAAATTCAAGGATTAAGAGGGAGTTGAACACTCCATATAATCCACAATAGAATGGGGTTGCAGAAAGGAAGAATAGAACGATTATGGAAGCAACAAGGGCTATGCTTCATGATCAATAAATTCCCATGCATCTATGGGTAGAAGCTTCTAGGACAATGGTGTATGTACAGAACCATACTCAACATAGAGTACTTGAGAACAAGACACTTGAAGAAGTCTTCTCTGACAAGAAACTAGAAGTCAGTCATCTTAGAATATTTGGCTGTCCATTGTAAATACACATTCCAAAAGAAAAGATGACAAAGTTAGATCCTTGAGGAAAGAAGGGTATATTTGTGGGATATAGTGAAATCTTGAAGGCTTACAAAATATACTTCCTAGGATTCAAGAAGATCGACATCAGTAGAGATGTGAAATTTGACGAAGACTCAGCTTACAACAAATCTAGAAAAAGACCTATTACAGAACTTGAAGAAATAGAAGTACCTAGGATCCAAGATACAACTATGAATGAAGCGACTCTAGAAGAAGATCGAGAAATAGAAGAACCTCATGAACCTATAGATCCACCCCAAGAGAAGAATCCTTACAAAAGGAAACTTGCATGGGTACAAGAGACTATCCAAGGTGCAGAAATATATGGGGCTTTAGAAGAAATGCACAGAGAAAGGAAGAGAACTAGGTCCTACTCTAGTTATGTATCCCTATTATGTGACATCATTGAAAAAGAACCTTCCAACTATGAAGAAGCGGCAGAAAAGAAATAATGGAAGGATTATATGATTGAGGAGTACTAGTAGATCATGAAGAATGATGTCTGGGATGTTGTCTCAAGACGAGAGGGGAAGTATGTTGTGACTTCCAAGTGGATCTACAAGATCAAGCATGCTGTAGATAGCAGCATAGAAAAATATAAAGCAATATTTGTTGCATGTGGCTTCTCCCAGAAAGAAGGGGTAGATTATGAGGAGACTTTTGCACCTTTAGCAAAATACACTTCCATTAGATCATTAATTTCTTTAGCTGCAATTATGAAATGGAAGATACACCAGATGGATGTCAAGACTGCTTTCTTGAATGGTGTAGTAGATGAGGAAGTGTATGTGGAGTAGCCACTCGGTTTTGAGACACATGACAGAGAGACTCATGTGTGCAAATTGAAGAAGGCCCTGTATAGTTTGAAACATGCACCCAAGACATGGTACAAAAAAATTGACAGCTTCCTGAATAGCTTGGACTTTACCAAGAGTAAAGTGGACTCCAACCTTTAATACAAGTTTGAGGAAGGGAACCAAGTAATACTCCTATTGTATGTAGATGACCTATTTGTGTAGGTGAGGATGGGTTGATTTCTGACATAAAGAGGTAGCTTGCTGATGAGTTCAAGATGAAATACTTGGGTATGATGCACTACTTTCTAGGCATGGAGGTGTGGCAGAATGCAAATGGAATCTCCCTTGTACAAGGGAAGTATGCAGTAGAGATCCTGAAGAGGTTCAGGATGATGGACTGTAAGGCCATGACCACACCTATGGCATCGAACCTGAAGCTATTGAGTGATGCTTCATCAGAGTCAGTTGATGCTATGATGTATCATTAGATGATTGGGTATTTGATGTACTTGACAAATACGAGGCCATATGTTTTCTTTGATGTGAACACATTAAGCCAGTTCCTGATGGATCTGATACATGTTCACCTAATTGCTACAAAGAATATTCTAAGGTACCTAAAGGGTACATTTGATTACAGGCTCAAGTATGGGGCGAATCAAAAGATTAACCTGGAAGGTTATGTGGATTTAGATTGGGTAGGCAATTCCATTGATAGGAAGAGCACTTTAGGGTGTTGCTTCAGTATGGGATCAAGTGTGATCTCTTGATTTAGCAGGAAGCAATCCTGCATGGCACTTAGTATAGCCGAAGCAGAGTATGTCGCATCTTATTTAGCTAGTTGTGAGGTAGTGTGGCTAAGGAATATACTATCTGATTTATTTGATCTCCAGTTGGATGCTATTTTTATATATTGTGACAACCAAAGTTTTGTGAAGTTGTCAAATAACCTAGTGTTCCGTGACAAGTTGAAGCATATTGAGATCAAATATCAATATATCAGGGATATGGCGTAGAGAGGAGTAGTGAAGGTCCAGTATGTTTTGACAGATGAGTAGATAGCTGATGTGTTTACCAAGCCATTAGCCAGAGTGAAGTTTGAATACTTCAAGGAGAAGCTTAGTGTTCTCCAGATCGAGGTTCCTTCCAAGGGGAAGTGATGAGTCTATGTGCCCTTCTGACATGGTTGTGGGATGTGTTCCCCACATGGTCAGATAGAAGTGCAGAGCCATTTTCACATGGCTGTGGGATGTGTTCCCCACATGGCGAGATGTAAGTGCAGAGCCCTTCTGACATGGTTGCGGGATGTGTTCCCCACATGGTCAAATGTAAGTTCAGATATTTTCTGACATGGTTGCAGGATGTGTTCCCCACATGTCCAGATGTAAGTGTAGAGCTTTCTAACATGTTTGCAGGATGTGTTCCCCACATGGTCAGATGTAAGAGCAGAGCCCTTCTGACATGGTTGCAGGATGTGTTCCCTAGATGGTTAGATGTAAGTGCAGAGCCCTTCTGACATGGTTGCGGGATGTGTTCTCCACATGGTTAGATGTAAGTGCATATCCCTTTTGACATTGTTGTAGGATGTGTTCCCCACATGGTCAGATGTAAGTGCAGAGCCCTTCTGGCATGGTTTTGGGATGTGTTCCCCACATGGTCAGATGTAAGTGCAGAGCCTTTCTGACATGGTTGTGGGGTTGTGTTCCTCCCATTGTCAGATATAAGTGCTATATAATATTAAGAACTACATGGAGGCTAATCCTACAACCAACATGAAAAATGGATGGCTCTGTAGAACTTCCTATGACGAGTAGAATTGAGAGATAGCACCATTTTCTCGAGATAGCAGGAGCAGTGATGATGATGATGATCCAACCTGATGATGATCTAGCTTGATGATGATCCAATTTTGATGATGATCTAGAGATGAAGACTTGTGCTGATGAATTGTGTCAAGAGAATACCTTCCTAGTTAAGAGGGAGTGTTGATGTATTTGTAACTTCGGAATGTATTCACTTGTATATCTTATATTTTATTTCATTGTACCCCTGTGTTCCTATCATGAGAATCATTAATATAATAAAGTCATGTAGATTCATAGCGGTTAACCCTCCATTGTAAGTCGTGTTAGATTTTTATCATTCAAGCTAGCATTATCTTAGGATCTTTAACTGAAAGAATAACATGCACAACAATAAACACAAGAGACAAGAGAAACAAAGAATTTTCCTCTGGGAAACCATAAAGGAGAAAACCCCACAACTTCCTCAAAGATAGAATGAGTACCAATGGCAACAGTAAAATCCAAAGGTAGAAAAGATGATCTCCACAACTGTTCTCTCTCTCTCACTTGAGAGAGCTTCTCCTCTCTCACTCATGAGCCCTAGTGAGTGAGTGTGTGTGTGATAAATAGAGAGTCCCACTCTCTATTTATATTCTTTCGTTCACTTAATATTTGACTCTGTTATGTAGGATCGAGTAATCCTAACTCAGTTATGTAGGCTCGAGTAACCACAATTGGGGTACTAATGACCCGACTTACATTAACTCACCTAGGGCCAACTTCTCTTAGGAGAGTCTAATAACCCTAGGTCCCCACAACTACGGGGAATTTAACCCTTGATTAATAGGAAGGGTTACCCTCTATGACTTTACATGACTTGTTGAAATGATTGAATCTCTCGATAGGAACATTGGGGCATGGCATGACTCAATTACATTACAGATACTTCTCGGAATAAACATCAGGGTACAATAAATAAAATATACAAGTGAATACATTCCTAAAGTTACAAATACATCAACACTCCCTCTTAACTAGGAATGTATTCTCTCAACACAATTTATCAGCACAGGTATTCTTCTCTGTATCCACTGGATCATCACTAAGTTCTCATCATCTTCATTACTAGATCTGGATCATCACTGCTGGATCATCATCACTTGATATGGATCATCACTAGATCATCATCATCATCATCACTGCTTCTGCTATCTCAATCAAATGGTGCTATCTCTTCATTCTTCTCGTCACGGTAATTTCTATAGAGCCAGCCCTTTTTCATGTTGGTTGTAGGCCTATCCTCCATGTAGGTCTTCTTCAAGGCTTATATCTGACCCTAAGTTAGAATGGCCCACCCAACACTTATATTTGATCATGGGAGGAACACATACAACAACCATGTCAGAAAGGCATGCCCAACACTCACATCTGACCATGGGAGGAACACATCCAAGAACCATGTCAGAAAGTCCCAGTACTCACATCCTATCATGGGAGGAACACATACAAGAACCATATCGAAAAGGATCATCAATCACATCTGACCATGGGAGGAACACATCCAAGAACCATATCGGAAAGGCTCAGCACTTATATCTGACCATGGGAGGAACACATCCAAGAACAATGTCAAAAAGGCTCAGCACTTATATCTGACCGTGGGAGGAACACATCCAAGAACCATGTCAGAAAGGCTTAGCACTTATATCCATCCATGTGGGGAACACATCCCGCATCCATTCTAGAAGGGATCAACACTTATATCTAGCCATGTGGGTAACACATCCCACAGTCACATCAGAATGGCTCTGCACTTACATATGATCATGTGGGAACACATCCCACAGTCATATCAGAATGGCTATGCACCTATATATGATCATGTGGGAACACATCCCACAGTCACATCAGAATGGATCTACACTGATCATGTGGTAACACAACCTAGAATTATATTAGAGCATCTCTGCACTTACATCTGACCATGTAAGGAACCAATCCTCTCACCATGTTAGAAGGGCTCAGAGAATCATCACTTCCCCTTGGAAGGAACCTCGATCTAGAGAACACCAAGATTCTCCCTGAATTACTCAAACTTCACTTTGGCCATTTCTAGCATAGAATCACATCAGGGTTGATTACGTCCAAGGGTAGCCTGCGAGCTTTTCCAGGACCAATTACATCTGAGGACAACCCACAGGACCAATTACATCTGAGAAACCTATGAGCTTCGCTAGGATTTATGCTCAGACAACCTATCTCACTGGCTATGCTAGAAATCCCACTTTCAAGAGATCTCGATCTAGATTACTTCTTCTCTCTGCATCATACAAAAAATGCAAGTTAGATCAACCAAATCAAATAGTAGTTTTCAAAAGAAACATACTACCTCCCAAATATAAAGTGGCAACATATTTTTCCTCGGCTATACTCAATACCATGCAGGACTGCTTCCTGCTACACCAAGAAGTGCTCTTCCTATCAATGGCACTTCCTGCCCAATCTGAATCAACATAACCCTCCAAGTTAATCTTCTAATTCGTATCATACTTGAGCCCATACTCAACTATACCCTTAAGGTACCTCAATGCATGCTTTGCAATCATCAGGTGAACATGTCTCAATGTGTTCACAGCAAAGTGAATATCTGGTCACGTATTCATTAGGTACATCAAGGAACAAATCATCTAACAATACATCATGGCATCAACCAAATCTGATGAAGCATCACTCAATAGCTTCAGGTTTGATGCCATAGGTGTGGTCATGGCTTTGCGGTCCATCATCTTGAACCTCTTCAGGATCTCTACTGCATACTTCCCTTGTCCCAGGGAGATTCCATCCACATTCTGCCACACCTCCATGCCTAGAAAGTAGTGCATTATATCCAAGTCCTTCATCTCAAAATCAGCAGCAAGTCTCCTTTCAACTTTAATGAGTTCCTCTTTTCTGTTAGGAACAAGTCATCAACAGATAACAAGAGCATCAATGGTCTTCCACCTTCAACCTTGAAGCAAAGGTAAATCCTGGAATCATCCGTAATCTATCCATCTTGTCGTACCATGTCGAACCTCAAGATCTTCTGCAGTCACTCCCTCTGAAGTGAAGCATCATACTCCCTCTATCTTTTGTACTCTATGCATTGAAAAATTCTGTACCGGAAGGACAAATAGCTTCCTCTGCTACTGATATTTTATGTATCCATCTAGAGTCATTGGATACCAATATCCTCTATCTTGAACCTTTTCAAAAGTTCTTCTCACAACCATCTGTGAGTTTGTTATCTTCTATAGGCTTTCATATTTAACCTTGCAGCAAAGGTTAAGATCTTCATCACTCTAGGTGATCCTCAAGCTCCTCATGTATGCGTTATCCCATGAGTTTCTTTTGATCTTGTACAAGGACTTCTTTCATTTGCACACATGATTTTTCCTGTCATGTGTCTTATCTTCCAATGGTTGCAAATGTCTCTTCGTAGTCTATGCCTTTTTTCCATGAGAAGCCTCGTGCTACGAATCCTGCCTTGTATCCCACGATGTTTCCATCTACTGCATGATGGAACTATGAAATTCCCTTCAGGTCTCGATACTGCATCCTAGACATCATTATTCATTTCGGATTATTAGAGTGAATCTTGAACTTTCGTCACTTGTTCTTCAAAACAAGTCTCATCCTTCTTTTCTTGTAGGAGATTGTACGCGATCTTTCCTACAAGTCAAATGCACTAGTTGTATGATTATAAACATTTCATAATGCATATTCATAATGGTAAATTCTTATGCATAAAGATATAATTATGCAACTATTTTATCCAATACAATATTCATCCATATCTTGTGAAAAATTTCTAGATTCCTTCCATCTATACCAGGAAAACATTGAGATTGTGCACTAATCCAATATGTCAACAAAGAGGTTTCATTCTAGATAAGTAGCAATGGAGAGTTGTATAGCACCATGAGCTACTTACTGATCACATGCATATTAGTAGTATACTGTCATTAATGAAAACATTCTATCATGCATAATACATCAACTGATTATAAACAAATGCATAACAAAAACAATATCATGAAATGACAATTGAATACTTATATTTATTTGTTTCATGGGTAGACTCCTTCTTGATCCTTCAGCTTCATCTTCTTCTTCATTCATAATAGCACCATTTGTTATCCAAATGCTAATATGGATAAGAGGTTCTTCAAGAGTTGAGTTCTTCATATCCCTCATCGCTTGAGGGATCTTCTTTGGATGGTGAGAGCTTGATCTTCAGTTGCTCCCATCTTCTTTTCTCTTATTATGAGTCGAGCTTCTTCTTGTGTGTGATCTTCCTAGAGTATGCTAAAATTAATCACTTCCTTCTGGCACACATTCCTTGAATGAATGAATCCCATGATCCTAAGAGGCTATTCAAGGTGGTTATCACAACTTCTACATTCTCCACTTCTTCTTCTACCGCTTCAAGTTGTTCTTTGATTTGAGAGACCCTTGTAAAGTATGACTGTATGGTCTCTGCATTCTGGATCTTCTCATTCTTCAACTATTTTCTCAAAGTCATCTTTAGATTTATGTTCTTCCCTTCAAATAGATTTTTCAAGGAATCAAACATATCTTTCGGTGTCTTTAGGGAAGACACTTGTGGTATAAGGTGATCCGTTATGGAATCAACAATGATCTTCTTGGCCTTGACCAAGTTATTCTTGTGTAAGGCTTTTAGCCTGATCTCCCTCTGGAACTGGAACCTCTCTACTCATGAAGGTGTCCAATTCATTTCCTTGAAGAACTAGTGAGATCCTATAATTCCATGCTTGGAAGTTGTTAGCCTCACCAAGCTTGTCATCAATCTGGTGTGATTAGTCATCTTGAAATGAGAACCTCAACTGTAAATAGCAAAAGATTAGATCTTACCAATTTGAGGTGTCCATCCTGGCTTCGGAGCTGGCTGATCTAGGGTTTGTCAAAGAAACCCTAATTTTCAAAACATGGAATCTTTTAGATCATATTGGATAGAAATATATACCTCTTCAAGGAGATATTTCCAATGTACTCTTTTTCTGAAAACAGTGGAGGGAAGCTACAGAAACAGGAAGCCCTAGTTTACTAATTTCTACTGTAGAAATGCCTTATATTGTTTCCATGGTATCTCCGAAAGTACTACTCCTATATGTCTAAAACTTCTCCCTAAGTTACCCTTGCTTCTCGTATTTCCAATTCCTTAGGGAGGAGTAGAATTGGATTCACCAATTGAGACTTATGAGAGTTTTCCCAAGGTGACATGTTTCAGGACTATTCAACATAGCGAAGTTGTATGGACTGCCACATGTCACTGTTTCATCTTCAAGGTCTGAAAATTCTACCACAAAAATTAAAGTCCATGCCATTTCTGGAACATCTTGATAAATTTCATTTGGACCATCGTAGCGTGACATATAGCAATTCTCCCAGGTGTCCTGTTTGGGGAGGAATCCTGCGAGAGGCTGGAACCCTAAATTGGAGGAATCATATGTCCTAAAATATAGTGAATCTAAGGATGAAACTTGGAAATAGTGTACATTAGGAATTAATATTCGACCTGTGAAAGTTTTAGCACTTGAGCCTTCTCCAATCTTGATATATATTGAATCTACCAAAACTATCAGTTTTCATATTTTAGGGTTTTTCAGGCCCAGGGTCAAACTAGGGTTTGAATTTCCTGGAGTTTCACCTAACCAAAAATATTGACCCAGGTCTCTAAAATTTGAATTTGACAAGGAGAGAAATACTATGCCAGGCTCACTAAAAAATAACTCTTCTGTAAAAATCCCTAATTTCTTGGACCAAAAACTAAAAATACCCGGAATCAAATTCTACTTCGACAGAAAGATGCACCCTTCAATGGAGAGTTAGCCTAGCCTTCTTTTGCTGATGGATTGTGGAGAGAGACCCAAAAATTAATAATCCATATCTTCTATAGCTGTATAATGTCTTGTTCTCAAGTTAGCTCTGATACCATGTCATATTTTTATCATTCAAGCTAGCATTATCTTAGGATATTTAACTAAGAGAATAACATGCACAATAATAAACACAAGAGACAAGAGACACAAAGAATTTTCCTTGAGGAAACCATAAAGGAGAAAACCCCTCAACTTCCTCATAGATAGAATGAGCACCAATGGTAGCAATAAAACCCAAAGACAGAAAAGATGATCTCCACAGCTGTTCTCTCTCTCTCACTTGAGAGAGCTTCTCCTCTCTCACTCATGTTCCCCAGTGAGTGAGTGTGTGTGTGATAAATAGAGATTCCCACTCTCTATTTATATTCTTTCGTTCACTTAATATTTGACTCTATTATGTAGGCTCGAGTAATCCTAACAAAGTTATGTAGGCTCAAGTAACCACAACTGGGGTACTAACGACCCGAATTACATTCACTAACCTAGGGCTGACTTCTCTTAGGAGAGTCTAATAACCCTAGGGCCCCACAAGTGCGGGGAATATAACCCTTGATTAATAGGAAGGGTTACCCTCTATGACTTTAAATGACTTGTTTACATTATTGAATCTCCCGATAGGAACATCGGGGCATGACATGACTCAATTACATTACAGATACTTCCTGAAATAAACATTGGGGTACAATACATAAAATATACAAGTGAATACATTCCAAAGTTATAAATAGATCAACAAGTCGGGGCAATAGTCCCCACAGTTGATGGGTACTAGGGTTATTAGACTCTCCTAGTGAAGTTGGCCATGGTAAGTAATTGTAAAGTGGAAAATTACTATAAATAGAGAGTGAGTCTCTCTATTTGAAACACACACTCAGTCAAGTAGAGCGCATGAGTGAGAGAAGAGGAGATCGCACAAGCGAGAGAGAGAGAACAATTGTTGGGGATCACATTTATTTCTTTGGGTTTTACATTTTCTATTGGTGGTCATTCTATCTCTGAGGAAGTTGCGGTGTTTTCTCCTTTATGGTTTCCCTGAGGAAAACTCTTTGTGTCTCTTGTCTGTTGTGATTATTGATGTGCATGTTATTCTCTCAGATAAGATCCTAGATCATATTTCTTAAATGATAAAAATCTAACATTTACGACTTTAGTCTATCCATTAGAATGAGGGTGATAAGCAAAACTAAAACTAAGATTAGTCCCCAATTTCTTCCATAGAGTTCTCCAGAAATGACCAACAAACTTTGTATCTCTTCCAGACAAAATACTCAAAGGAAACCCATGCAACTTTACAATTTTAGAAAAGAATAGATTAGCAATATTGGTTGCATCATTAGCCTTCTTACATGCAATAAAATGAGCCATTTTGGAAAATCTATCTACCACAACATAAATTGAATCATGACCTCTCTGATTTCTAGGTAAACCCAAAACAAAATCCATGCTTATGGAGTCCCAAGGCCTAGCTTGAATAAGCAAGGGTTGATACAATCATGTTTTCTGACCTCTCCCTTTTGCATGTTGACAGATCTACATCTTTCAACAAATTTCTTCACATCATGTTGCATCTTTGGACAAAAGTAAAAATTACTCACCAGAGAAAAAGTATTGCCTTGTCCAAAATGTCCTGATAGACCTCCACTATGCTTTTCCTGAATTAAATTCTCTCTCATTGAACACATTGGAATACATAATTTACTATCATTGAATAGTAATCCTTCCTGCAACATATAATCTAACCAATGGCTTCTGTTACGGGTAACTGGATTTTCACAAGCTGCATAGATATCCTTAAAATATAAATCTTCTTTATACATATCAATCAAGTTTTCAAATCCAAAAGTACTGACCTTAACTTCTTCCAATACCAAATCTATCCTGCTCAAAGCATCAACAACTTTATTAGACTTACCACTTGTATGTTTGATAAAAAATCTAAAGTTCTGCAAAAATTCTTCCCATTTAACATGTCTTTGGTTCAACTTAGGCTGATTGTTTATGAACTGCAAAGCATGATTGTCAGAATATAACACAAATTCCTTAGGCATCAAATAATGTCTTCATTTCTTAAGAGTTTCCACAACAACATATAATTATTTATCACATGAAGAATATTTTTGTTTTTCTTCATTCATTTTTTCACTAAAGTATGCCATTGGTCTCTCCTCTTGACTTAAAACTTCTCCCATTATTGTTCCACTAGCATCTGTTTCAACTTGAAACACTTGGTTAAAACTGGGAAAATCTAAGATAGGATTTTCAGTTATCTTCTTTTTCAACAACCTAAAATTATTATTAGCTGCTTCTATCTATTTGAAAGGTTGTTTACTTCCTCTAAAAGTATCTATCAAAGGTGCACAAATCTGACTAAAATCCTTAATGAACTTTCTATAGAAATTAGCAAGTCCATGGAAACTCCTTACCTCATAAGCATTCTTTGGAATTGGCCAATTTAAAATTGCTTGTACCTTGTCAAGATCCATCTTCAGTCCTTCTTATTAAACTACAAATCCCAAGTAAAATAACTCTTTCTTCAGGAAACTACATTTCTTCAAAATTATCAACAAATTCTCTTTCTGCAAAGTTATCAACACCAACTTAAGGTGTCTCAAATGTTCCTCTCTATTCCAACTTGTGCTGCCGCAACCTTTTCCCCGACTTCAATTTTTCACTTAAATTCTGGGACCCCTCCTTATCTTGATTTACTTGAATCTAAGGTTGAAATTTTGGCGTCTTTGAGTATCTTTGCTTTAAAGTTGAGCGTCTGTCTTGTTGGCTGGTTGCGTTCAGTTCAGTGTGAGTCGTGAGATCGGTTTTAACATTTTTAAGAGTGTGAAGGTTCACCTTAGCAAAATTTTGGTTTTGGCCTCATTTGAGCCTTAGCGATGTTAGTTCTTCCCATTGGATCGGGCCTCTTTTGGAAGAAGTGGAGTCTTATATCACTCGCCGTTGCGGCTCTTAGACCAAAGTCTCCGTCCGATCCACTTCTCTCTGACGCCCGATTCGGGTTGTGATTCGCTTGCCCCAGAGTTCTGGTTCACCCGACGTTGCGGTTGGGGAGATAAAGTCGGGCCCCGACATGAGTTTCACCCGACACCCGAACTCCGCCTTATGTAGCCTCCGTCGCCTTTTTGTAGCCTGCGTTCCGTCCGCCGTTGCGGGTGGCAGAGTAGTCTGTCGTCCGATCCACTCCTCTCCGCCGCCCGATCACCTACGACGCCCGTGTTTCCGCTTCCCCTCTTCTGGAACTCCTCCGCCGTTGCGGCTCCTGGAGCCTTCTCCCATCCGGTGTAAGAACCTTGTCTCACCCGATCTAAGAACTGCCCGACTGCCGATTTACCTTTTCGTTGCCGTCCCGAGCCTCCGCAGTTCCTCACCCGGATGAACTAGGCTAGCTCGTTGTGAATATATCATTATAATTTTAAAATTAGGGATGCCTAATGTCTGAATTCAATGGATAATGCGCCAAGTTTGTATGCAGAGATCATCTCATGAATCACTGAAGCAGAGCATCGCGCCAGAAAAGACAACGTGAATGAATGACCGAGGCGCCGATGGGACATTTTCTTTTTAGCGGTTACTGTCAGAAAATAAACGCCTATGGAAATGATGGAGAAGGTGAAACGACCAGGAAAGAAACTGAATCGTCAAGGACATTGAAAAGACGCGTTGAGGGAACCCAGAGGACATGAGTTGTAGTTTAAATAATGGGAGCTCGATGAAAGGAGGGATTTTTCCCTTAGAAAATTTTGTAATTGTTGACTTATAAGAGGAACTATTTCATTTTGCGAAGTGAACTGCAATTTTGTCTGCTGGAAAGAGTAAAGAGGTGAAATGTACCAATGCTATTCAATGAATAATGCTGAAGAAGAACTATTTCATGTTCAGCTGTATTTCATACGCTGTAAGGATATTTGATGTTTCGAACCTAAGTTCTTGTTAATTATTCTGCAGTCTTGTCTGGGATGCATTTGCACTATGAGTAATAATTGTTGTTATAGAATGATCGGCTAACTGGTTATTTGAATATTTGTAGTTTTCATGTGCTGTGGGAAAAGTATCAGCTATCTGTGGTTTTTCTTACCGTATGTGATTCTTTATTACTCAGTTAAGATGATAGCCTCGCTCCCTAGGGATAGTTTAGATAATTAGTTATTTCTGTTCGTATCTGGTTTGTTTGCTTGTGAGCATAAGATGAGAGGTAAGAACCTGCGCATCACTTTGTGACTGCCCCCTGCATTTAAACCAGCCTGCATTTAATTAGGCACGTGCATATCATTCCTTTAAGTCAAAATACAAAAACTCGGTGGGCCGGGCCGCAACCGGTAAAGCCTTTGTTTGTTACTTCGACCTACGGTAGCCGGACCGCAAACCGGACGGATTCCCTATACCAAACAGTCAGCGGGCTAGTTGGGAACGCTGATTGGGGAGAATCCCTTACTGTTGCCGCCTGCGAGTTTCCAGGCATCAACAGTTTTGGCGCTAGAAGGAGGGCCGCCAGTGCATGGCCGGCCGAGGAAACCCGTTTTCCCGAGAATATTCCACTGGTTACAGTTCTGAAAGTAGTGTACCACGCAATTCAATTCCGGAAGAAGAAGAAAGAGAACATCTATACCCGGTTCGCAACGATATTGTTAACGATCTGAGAAGACACACCAGGGCATACTTAAAGAAGATCGAGGGATTGCCTATTATCCCTGAGTTGCCTAAAAGAGAATATAAGAGAAGAGACCATCCTTTAATAGAAGATTCAGTATTGGTTGGAGATTGGCAGGAGCTCGTAGAGACTGCCTTACAAGAAGTTGAACTCCCTTTGAGTCAAGAAGGCCCGAAGACTCCCTACGTTTCTCCTGTTCACACCCCTGTTGTTTCACCTCCGCATTCTCCACCCCGACTCATGGCCGGTGTTAACGCCAATCAACCCCCACCTAATCCTCCACCGCCCGCATGGAAGGCCGGATCACCTCTAAATCTGACCCCACCTTTGCACGACCTACCCCAGGCCTTTGAGAAGCTACTGCCCAAGTTTGAACCAAATGATAAAATCCTGGTGGATGATCATCTACAGAGTTTCTACTTGGCGGTAGAAGGATTACGGGAAGGGGAGCATGAAGATGTGGTTTGTAGACTTTTCCCACACACCCTTAAAGGAGCCGCTGCCTCTTGGTATTTCGGTTTACCTGGCAATTCCATTCCAGATTGGAACACCTTCGAAAGAATGTTTAGAAGTAAGTATGCGGTCCAAAAGACGCATGCTGCCCTGATGAAAGGACTTTGTGCTTTAAAAAAAGAAAAGAAAGAAAAAGTGCACAGTTTTACACAAAGGTTTACTGCCTATCTTAAAAACTTCTCTGATGCAGATAAACCTTCAGAAAAGGTCCTTATCGAGTATTATACATCAGCTCTAGGTCCTGACCTGGCCATGTTCGCAAAAGGTAGGGCCAAAACCACTTTGACGGAAACTTATGAAGAAGCAGAAGTAGTGGAAGCAGAAAGGGAGAGCATTGAAGATTACCCTGAACAGTCAGGGGAGAAAAGGAGAACGCTACTATTTACTAAGCCCAAAGAAGAGAAAACACCAGATTACGAAGGTATGGCCAAAATGGTACAGAAGCTGTCTAACAAGGTCATAGATTTGGAGAAAGAAAAAGAAGCACAAAATTTTTTCAGGCCATATTATAAGAAAAGGGAGGATAGCAACCAGACCCCTCCCCCCTCTCAGAAAACTGCATCCATGAACCTCACAGAGATAGGTATGGATAATTTCTGTACTTTTCATCAACAGCCCCATTCTGAAAAGAACTGTCCACAATGGATAAATTCGATGACATTGGTCATGAATCAGATGCTAGATTCAAGATTGACGGAAGAAGATGAGGATGAGAGGAAAGAAAAAGTTGCTTCAACATCTACAAAAGAACAGGAAGGAGAGACTATGGCTTTATGGAGCTCCGTCTCTGTACTAGATGCGGAAGAAGAA
>LPNX010237961.1:370256-382348 GCA_001517045.1 Pseudotsuga menziesii | reverse complement strand
TGATGACCAGTGGAGATCCAGATCGAGCTATGATCCAGATCCAGTTATGATGACTCCAAGAGATCCAGATCGAGTGATGATCCAGATCCAGTCCAGTGATGATGATCTAGATCAAGTGATGATCTAGATCCTGTGATGATGTTCTATGATGATCCAGATCGAGAGATGATCTAGATCCAGATGACTTGAAGATGAAGATGACTCAGATGATCCAGTTGATGCAGAGAAGAAGACTAGTGCTGAAAATTGTGTCGAAAGAATACCTTCCTAGTTAAGAGGGAGTGTTGATGTATATGTAACTTCGGAATGTATTCTTCCATATATCTTCTATGTATTGTAACCCGATGTTTATTCCAGGATGTTTCTATTATGTATTTGAGTCATGTTGTCTTACCCCGATGTTTTGATCGGGAGAATTAATAATGTAAACAAGTCATATCAAGTCATTAGGTAAGTCCCCACAGTTTCGGGGCACTTGGGTTATTATACACTAATTAAGGTGTAGGCTCGAGTAAGTAATTGTAAGTTAAGCCTACATGGTTGAGTGCACTTCAAGTCAACAGAAGAATATAAATAGAGAGTGAGAATCTCTCTATTTATCACTTGTGAATTACATCACTTGCTCTCTCAAATGTGGCGCACCTTTGGAGAAAGAAATACTTGGGCTCGACAGAAGACAGAAGGCTATTTCTGTATTGGGAGGTCATCTTACTGTTTTGGTTTCACATCTTGTGGTGATACTATCTTAGAGGAAGTTGAGGGGTTTTCTCCATTTATGGTTTCCCCTATCAAAACTCCTTTGTGTCTCTTGTCTCATGTGATGTGCTTATGTTATTGTTGTGCTTGTTATTCTCTCAGTGAAAAGATCTTAACATAATGCTAGCTTAAATGTTGAAAAACTAACATTATGCAACCACCTCAAGCATGGACAAAATTGGTCAAGTTAGTATCAAATATGCCCATAAGATAAAAATAGTCCCATAAGCACATGATGGGAAAGAGACATGTTAGGCAACAAAAAATTTACAACTTATTTCTATTCTATTACTAGGAATGATCTCATATAGCAAAAAATTCATCATAAATTACACTGATTTGTCGGTGTTGTTGCTGCATTGGAGTATCACTGCTACCTATACCTGTCTTGATAGTTTCTCTAGTCATGGGTTGTAAAAAATTCTACAAACAAAAAAACTTTACTTTATCAGATCACTTGGAAAAATAGAAAACATAATATAAGATATGAAATCATGTCATAGCTTAATAAAATATGTGAAGATGCCACTTACCCCATAAGATTTTATTTCTTCTTTCAGCTCTTCAATCCTTGCCCTGATCTCCCGTGTCATGGGCCTTATGCAAGCCAAGGAAATCATTTCTATGTTTTCCTTTTTTAGGGCCTTCTTTATAGTATCCATAGGGTCTATGGAATAGTAAATTTCATCCTCAAGCTCCTCATCACACGGATCAAGTGCACTGGACTAAATTCATCAAACAATAAAATTAAGAAAAATAATTTTAACATCATTCAAACATTGTTATTGTAATGAAATTTAGTTACTATTAAGAACTAACACTTACCTGATGGGGCATAGAGTGTGACCTTCCACAGTTACCCTGGACCATGGAAGCAGTAGGTTCCTTTCCACCAGCGCCACCTTGACAAAATAAATCAATAAATAAACATTATGAAAATAATTGTAACATAATAAAAAATGAGATATTGCAATAATATTTATTTTTACCTCAGAAGTAGAGGACACGCGTTATGTTCCATGAGGAACATGGGCAACCCCCTGCCACAGTGTAATAAGCATGTTGTCACATGGAAATATTTTGGGTTTGGAGTTTCTAGTTATTGTAGTCATATTTAGTTACTATATTTAGTTGAGTCAATAATTGTAACATCAACAAAAATGAGATATTGCAATAATATTTACTTTTACCTCCGATGGAGAAGATACATGTTCTGCTCCATGGTGATGAGAAGACCCCTACCACAGTGTAATAAGCATGTTATCATATGGGGATATTCACAATAAGAATGAAAAAAGCGAATGGTAACAGCGGAAATTGAATGTTAACAGAAAAAATCTCAACATTTAGTTATTATATTTAACAGTTACCTGATAGCGCATAGAGTGTGACCTTCCACGGTCACCCTAGACCATGGAAGTAGAGGCCACGCATTCTGTTCCACGATGACCATGGGCAGACCCCTGCCACAGTGTAATAAGCATGTTGTCTTATGGAAATCTTCTGGGGTTGGAGTTTCTAGTTATTGTAGTCATATTTAGTTACTATATTTAGTTGAGTCAATAATTGTAACATAAACAAAAATGAGATGCTACAATAATATTTACTTTTACCTCCGAAGGAGGAGATACATGTTCTACTCCATAGGGATGAGCAAACCCCTGCCACAATGTAATAAGCATGTTATCATATGGAAATATTCACAATAAGCATGACAAAAGCGAATGGTAACAGTGAAAATTGAATGTTAATTGAAAAAATCGAAACATTTTGTTATTGACGTCATATTTATTTACTATATTTAACATTTACCTCACAAGGCATAGATTGTGACATTCCACGGTCACCCTGGACCATGGAAGTAGCATGTGGCTTTCCACTGCTGCAACCCTGACAAAATAAATCAATCAATAAAAGTTGAGTCAGTAATTGTAACATAAAAAAAATGAGATAAGCATAACAATGTAATAAGCATGTTATCACATGGAAATATTCATAATATGCACGAAAAAAGTGAATGTCAACGGTGGAAATCAAATGTTAACAGAAAAAATCGAAACATTTAGTTATTGTAGTCATGTTTATTTACTATATTTAGCATTACCTGATGAGGCATAGCATGTGACCTTCCATGGTTACCATGGACCGTGGAAGCCACATCTATTTGATTTAAGTTGTAATCGATCAACAACTCTTCACCTGGAAGTATTTTTTTTGTTGCACATACAAATATATGATGTTCTTCACATCCCTCAAATTCACAATTCACTTGCTTAGTTGCTATCACTAGTCGTGTACTATTTATAAATCCAGCAACATTTTCGGACACTTTTGGTCTCCCATGAATATACATAGTCGCCCCTTTGTTTTTATTGTGCTATGCTAGTTGTATATAATTTGTGGCAACTCTGTATCTCCTCATACTTTGAGTATATTGGACCAATATCAACCAGTTATTGTATCTGTATAATGGTCTGACATACTCCATCAATTCAGTTATAGTTCCATAGCCGACCTTTATGCCATCCATGGAAAATAGCCCCAATCCATGTAAGGATGAAGGAGCAATGCGATACATCCTCCCATTGGTGAAGAAATCTGTGTCCACTTGAGGTAGCTTATTAGGTACCCATCGTTGCACTAGATTTCTATACCTCAAGGGAAACTCAATGTCACGTATGCTCTCAACATCATAATTACATGACCCTCCATTGGCAATAAAATATTGCATGCGTCTACGAAATCTTTTCCTTACCTTTTTAGATCTAGTTGATATAGAACCAGTAGATCTAGCACAAACACATGTCACTTTCAACCTCTCTGAGTATATCTTCACCATCACTCGAGGAAGATAGATCTAATAGATACCTATTTGGTGGTACCTACACTTGATAAAACAAGAATATAAGCTACCAAGCAGATACTTGTAATGTTTATCAAAAAAAATTTCTTCCCAAAAACTTTACCAAAAGTTATTTTCTCTCAAAGGTGTAATTACTTTTAGAGTTATTTATATTTGAATTATTTTTAAGTATAAGACATGATTTGATTTGGTTTGGAATTTGTTCACAACACGGATATAGAAGTTTGTTTCTTGGGCCACTTGACTAGTTAATGCATGCAAAGAGGTATGGGGTTCCCCCTCATATAGATCATGTTGGGGATTCAATTTGGAATGGGTGGTGGTCATATTGCTTCATTCATGGATTTCCCATTGAAACTCAATGATGTTAGTCTAACACTCCCTCTTCCACAGTGGTTTGATATGCAAGTTTCCTCATGCAAGGTACTCCTTCTCTAACTATGTGCCTGATTCTTTTTAAATAGGATAACATTGTGAAATATCACCAAATTTAGAGCAATTGTAGGTAGTTTTGAGTGGTTTTGCACATGGACGCGGATAGGGTAATGTTGGATCCAGAATCATCTTATCACAACCCTCAATCATCTTACACTACCCAAGACCATTTTCTTACCATTTCTACAGTGTTCTACAATAGGGAAATATCAAATTTGTTTGGTCGTGATGGTATGGTTCAGACCCATTCTCTATCAAACAGGTGATGGATGGGTTCAATGTTGGCATTTGACGAGCAAAATTCCCTTCATGATTCATTTTTTACCTCAAATACGGGCTATATTTCATATAAATCCTCAGAAAATACGAAGTAAACAATCAAAACCATAGTAGCAATATTCGAGTACGGATTTGAATACAATACGGAAAAAATACGTAACAAAAAAATCAAGTACGAGTAAACTATGGGAATAGGAATCTTATAAATACAAAAACATGCAATTTTAATTTACAAAAAAAAAGATTATACGGTCATCATTCCAAATTGTAACATGTCATTCATTATTCATTAGGAACTAACATTCCAAAGTGTAACATGTCATTCATTATTCATTAGGAACTGACACAAGAGGTAACTAAGTATTGATTTCTTGTGACAATGGATGAGACCTACAACTGTCCTTTCTCTATAGTTTCAACCTCAAAGCCAAGGGAAACAACAGGAAAAGGTATAGTATATGGAAAAGAATCTCCAGTTTCCATCCGAGATAAGGGCTCATTGGACCCCATAAAAAGGATATGTTATTCAAATCCTTATCACTTCAATGGGAGAGTTGAACTAATGACAAACTAGAAATATCTAAGGCTTTAGAAATGGCTAAGTTACATATTCAGGTTGAGATGATTATGGGTAACCTCTCATCTCCATCCTCTTGGGAATCATTGTTGGTAATATGGCAAATGAATGTGTTGGCATTGATGTCAACATATGAATGGAGAATTTGTGACATTTGGTGAACTGATGATTGTGGAAAAACATATCCTAGAGATGCTCATTAATGACAAAAGAACTTTTAATGGGCATAGGCATGTATGATAAAGTTGGAAAAAGACTAAGTGGTGAAAAATTGTCATAAAGCAGTAGTCTTATGAAAATGCCCACCATATTTCACAAGAAGCAGAAAATTCCTGCCATGGCCTGTCATCCCATAGTTGGTTGAAGTATCTATCTGACCATGGCACCAGTTCTTAGAACAACTCTTTGAGGAAGAAGATACATGCCTCCCAAAATAAGTTCTTTTTGGTCAAATTAGACAAGTTTCTCTAGGAGAATGCCCACCATATTTTGTGGGTTGAAAGAAATGTCCGCACCATATGGGAATCCTGTAGGTGGCTGTGTTGTCTACCTGAACATGTTCTTACTTTGACCTGAAAGTACATAAGGTAGAAATCATGGATCTGCCAAAACAGGGTCTTAAGCAGCTTTTACATCATACTTCAATAAAATGCCCGTCGAGGAGAGAGAAAGTAGTTCCAGAGAATGAAACTGGTCTTAATGGATTCATTTGGTTGTCCTCCATCCATTGGATGTATTACACTCCAAGTTTTATGAAAAGTTGAAATCACCTTTGAGACCTAGGGTTTAAAGAAATTGACTAAGTGTCAAATCACAAGGTTGAAGAGGCATTTGGAAATGCCTGCCAAAGCTTGTCTGAGTGATGATAAATTCATTAGAATGTATAGGCATGTTCTTTGATGAACTGTCTATCCATCCATGTTCTTAGTTTTTCTTATGGTGACCACATGAGAAAAATAACAGCCTGCCAAAAGAGGTAAAAACATTAGCTTGCATATCCAAAAATATGAAAAATGGACCGAGTGTTGAAAACAGGAGGTTGAGAGCCCACTTGGAAATCCATGCCAGAGTCAGCTCTTTAACTTATAAATTAATCAGATGTTATGGGTCCATTCTTTGATGATCTGGGCATCTAGTCATGATCTCAGTTTCCCTTGGAGTGTTCACACGTGTGAGATATGAGTCTGCCAAAATGCCTCCTGGCACAGTAATGACTAGGGTCTGAAAAAATTGACGAAGTGTTGAATTGAGCAGTTTGAAAGACCATTTTAAAGTGTCTGCCAGAGACTGTGTGTTTTTCAGTGAGGTTTTAAGCTGCCATGGTATTGTTCCTAGTTGAGGTGGATACCTAGCCATACTCTTAGTTTGTTTAAATATGGTTAAGATGTGAAAAATAAATCTTCCAAAAGTTAGAAAAGTATGCCTGTATAGTCTTGGTGAAATAAAAGAGTAAGCTACAGGAAATTAATAAACAAAAATTTATAAAGGGAATTATGCATATGTTGAGAAGGATTTAAGGATAGTATTTTGGAAGATATGATGTGATCCAAATTACACAACATATATTTAAGGAAGAAATGCTCGCAGAGGGTTTAATGAAGACACACACATGTTGTAGATGAAGGGAGCTCGTGATTTAAAAATAAAGGAAGCCCGCGGAGATCCCAAGCCCACAGATTTGAAGCTGGTTTATGAATTAATTGATTAATTAAATAATCCATATGCCAAACAGAGGTGACCACACTAACCTTGATTAATTAAATATTCTTGATAACCTTTGGACTCTTTGAGATATGCCAAACAAAGGCGACCACACTAACTACCATGGGAGGACAAACCTATTGAAACTCAGAGTGCATGATGGCTTTGACAGGGATCAGAATGGCTCATGCCAACACAAATCCTGTATACTGGTCAAATACCAAGACCCAAATGTCCCAAAGAATGCATAATAAAACCATTACTAGATCCACCGATAATAGAAGTGATGGTAGCATAGCAAAAAAATTATAATTTTAGTATGACTGTACCAAATCCGTATTGGTTCTGAAATTTGACTTATTTTTCCCAAATTCCGACGTTGCTAGGGTTAATGGGCTTACAGAATTCATTGGGCCCATTTTTATCCTCTGGACTATGGCCATATTTCCTCCCCTGGGAACGTTGGTATCCTCTGGACTGTGGCTGGATTGTTTTGTTATCCTTTGGACTGCGGCCGGATTTCCTCCGCTGGGAACGTTGATATCCTCTGGACTGGTATCCCCTACTCCTCCATTTACCACTACTTTTCTAATCAAATTACTAGTTCTCTGGATGTTTCTAATGAACTAGTGTGCAGGAATGAACTTGTTCATTGTTGTTTTGCTAATGAGCTAGTGTGCGGGTGTTTTTGAATTCTATGTATTTTTGTTTGTTTATTTCATATTTTATATTTTGGGTTTTGTTTTGTTTTTTTTTATTTTTTTATTTATCTTTTGTTTAGTTTATTTTGGGTTTTTTTTATTTGCATTTTAAATTAATTATAGTTAAACAACTCTATGTTTTTAATTTAGTGTAGTTTAATTTAATTTAATTTCGTCATCGTCATCATTTTCGTCATCCTAATCATCCTCATCATCATTTTCGTCATCCTCATCATCATCCTAGTCATCATCATCATCATCATCATCATCATCCTCATCCTCATCATCATCGTCATCATCATCGTCGTCGTCGTCATCATCATCATCATCATCATCATTATCATCATCTTATTCTTCATCACCATCATCATCACACCTATAAATCAATAAATAGATTTTTGGTATAAGCTAGAACAATAAGGAAATCATTGTGTTAATTTTAGAATGTGAAATTCCCAATCATATGCATGCCACATATATGATCAACTATAAGAGAAGTCAATAAAGATCTTATTGATGTCCAAGTACAATACAATTACAAGGTTCTCATCAAAATTCATTTAGTGTCTATCCAATCATGGGTATAATAAAATTCTTAGTTATTCAGAGTCACACTATTTGGAAACTTAAAATACACGGTTTATATATAAATTATTTTATAAGCTTGGCACATAGAACCAACGTTCAAAATTGAATCCTTCACAGCCCTTCCAAAAGGTTCTAGCCCTTCCCAGAAGTGTAAAGTTAAAATTGCCCTTCAAAAAAAATTTAAAATTTGAATTTTACCCTTCCAATAAAGAAGGGTATAATTTATATCAACATTTTAAAAGAAGAGCAACATTTTAAATTACCCATTCATATAAATTTCTCAAGATGTTGAAATTCCTATGCTATAAATTTCAACTCATGATTCAAAATATTGTAAATATGATAAATTATAATCACTTACTCACTCATGTCATGCACTCGGTGCTTAGTTGTTGAAGATGGCCAGTAATCATTAATGACTATGAGGCACTAGCCATCGAGATGTGACTCTAACTCCCGAGTCACTTAGGGCTGTAATCTAAAGTGTGACAATGTGTCAGCAACTACTAGTCTACTACTAGGCCCGAAACGAGCTCAAAAATTTGTGCCTAATACATATGTGAACCTCGCTACCAATGTCCACTTTGTTTCCGTCAAAATGAAATTCAAAAGGTCGGTTTGGAAAATCCTCCTCTACAAGAATTCATTTCTTGCATGAATATCATCGACTCATGACAACTATAAAGAACACTCGATTTCATGCAAATACAAGTAATGGCATGTAGCTAGGATAAAAAACAGTGCAGAAATTGATTTATGCATCACTATAGAAAGGTGTCATTGGGCACACGATATGGAGAAACAATGGTTATTAATAAAATTAAAAAAACAATTGTTGGCTCAAGAATAGTCTTCAGTTTGATGAGTGGCATGATCGTGATGTTATCTCCCTCTGTCCTTCCAAACATTTGTGGTTTCTCATGACATTTGTCCTCAGCGCTACCAAAACACATATAAAAATTACTTGTCTTTACATCCTCTTCTCTTTAAATCCTCATCCCATAGTCATAACTAATAATTATTATGTCTGCACATCCTCACCTTATAATACAAGTTGGGTCAAGGCGCAAAGACAACCATAAAATATTAAATTGTCAAGATGCAAAGAGTAAGATAGAACTATAAGTAAGTATTATATTAAATTTACCTTATAAGTCTTTAATTAACACTATCAACTGAGATCTGACAAGTTGGATTGTTCTAATATTCTTATCACTCCTTACTAATGTGATTGCAAGGTATTCATTGAAGGTGAAGTCCATAATTTTAGGTCTTCTTCCTCATTATCATGCCTTTTAGTAAGACAATAAAGAGGTTAGTGGCAAGCATCAGCATGGAAAACAGTCTCAACATAGAAGTTATACACATTTATTTTTTTCATTAAATAATTTAAATTCCTACCGTGATTATGGATTTAGTGAATCGTGGATTGGTACAAAACACAACATATTTTAGAGCCACAAGCACTTAACTACTCACACCTATAACTTTTTGAAATCTAGCCATTAATAAACTTCTTTTGGTATTTTGGTTCAATTTAAAAGGTGGATTGTTAGACTCAGACATGCAATGAGTTGCAAGGATTCAATTGACTTAGGCCCCTCCATCACACACATGCATGCTTTCACAACAAGAGCTGAAAGAACAATATTTTTTTTTGCATTTTTTTTGTGCGAAAGGGTTTGGTTAATTTATGCTTGTCAATTAAAGTACAATCATTTATATTGCTCCTGGGTTGAATTAAGTATGAGTCTCGTCGTTTAGCTAATTGATAGCCTAAGCCTTAATTTTGCATGCATCAGAGATTTCTTGGCCATGAAAAATATCAGGCTCCCTCGAAATATGGAGAAGCTCCCCCCTTTCATCATCCTCCTGGAAGAATATTATATCTCTGGCTTTACAGGATTACTCAACTCTCAAACTGATAGTAAGGTGCTTCATTAAGCAGCGAAAGACAATTTCGATTCTTCGTGGCCAGTGCAGGAGCAGACCCTTCCCTCTCAGCTTCTCGATTCAGGTATATTTTCCTATAGTTATTCCAATTTAACCTAGTGGCCTTTGTCGGATCTTCAGGAGATAGATAGCATGGCTTCCTCCAGGGATATCCAGGAAATTAAGTCGGCACTCTCAGACCTTCAAAGTGAAATGAAATGGGTCTTTAATATGGTGGGAACTAGCATCAACAACATTCAGAATGTTGCTAATGATGCTATGTATATTTCAATCCAACTGGACTGTCACACTTCAAGAATAGAAGACAACACTAGGGATCTACATGAGTTAATGGAAAAAGTTGACTATAGTAAGGAATATGTTCAGAAATTAACCAAAATAACTGAAGGTAGCCACTGCAATGAAACTCTAGAAGACCATCAAATGGAGGAGCCCTCGGTTGGCAAGCCAACCCTCGACCAAGAAGCTCAAAAATGATAGGCCCTTATCTCTCGGCATTGTCTGTTGATGAAATTGTCATTGATGCCAACATGGAATTGCAGTGACCCCACGGGATGTCATTGATGCCACCAAGTCCCACCTTGTAGTGCCTTGGACCCCTTATAGAGTGGGTTGGTGCCTTGAAGCTCCTTGTACCCAGTTGACAAGGTCCCTGTACCCACAAGACTAGATCTTGATGCCACGACCTTGCTGAAGATGCTGAAGACCCTAGAGATTGTCTTGAAGCCTTGATAGACAATGGAGAAGCCCATGAAGAATTGGAACCCTTGATGAAGACCCTGATGACCTTGCAACCCTACTGTGACGATGTGCATGATATGATGTGTAATAAGATGATGAAAGATCCCAGCTAGGGAATACCATAGCTCATGGCATCCAGGGCATACCACAGAACTGTTTGATTTGTTCAGACATGATGATATGATAAGTATTAGAGTCTAACCAGCACACTACAAACAAGTGTTAAAGATGAGCAGTAGTTTGATAATCCTGGATGTAGATGGCTGAGTAAGAGGAGCAGACCTGAATTATCTCACAGAGCAGCAGAGGTAAATCACAGTCTGAGTTTTCTTGAACATAATGCATGGTTAAAGTTTAAGGTCTATCTGAAGTAGAAAAATCCAAATTTCTGTCTTGGAAGATGTTCTTTTGGTTTTATCCTTGCCTTTCTGCTGCTATATGACAGTCTGTTCTTATACTAGTCTTGAGGTAAAATTTGTGTGGTTTGTGACTGATTCAGAGGCTATTCCACAGTCAATACACAATCCAAATTTTTGGTGTGTGATGGTTACTACCATCTGGGCTTTCTCCCACAAACAGACTGAATGTTGAAGTTATAAAATAGTCCCAATTTTGCATCTGAGTTTGGTTGCTTAATCAGTATGTTGGGTGATGGTTCTCTTCCATGAACAATTTGATCTTAAAGTCATCTACAGCAAACATACACTGATCTTTTGACATGCACAGATAAAGACCTTGACATTTGACAGACCTTTGATAGCATACAATGATTGAAGATCTTCAAAGTTGATGACAGTCCTTGTTTTGGGACTTGTTTAGAGTTCAAGCTTTGCAAGTTGAAGATACAGTCCTAATGCACAATAAGAGTTTGAATATAGTGCAAGAATGATGCACAGTTGAGGGTGATGACAGTCCTAAGTAATGATGATAGCCCTAGAAGCTGTTGATGAAGTATTTGGATGATGGCACCCTGGGTCGTTGAAGTCCAAGTGAATGCTGATGACAGCCCTAGTATTGACAGCCCTAACTTGTTGATGATACAACCAAATGAACTTGCAGCAGAAGACAGGACCAACAACCAACTGAACCAGACAATGGTGATTATATAGCAGTGATACACCTATAGCAAAAGACATGATGATTAGATGACAATTGGCATGTCAACATCAGACTTGACATGTGGATTGATGAGGCTTCTTGAGCAGAGGTTAATGAGCAGAGATTGACCAGAGATTCATGAGCAGCAGTGAGCAAATGAACAAGATGAATGATGAGCAGTGTTACAGCAGAGTTGATGTGATGAGCAGAGAAGATGAGTAGCTTTGATGTGTCAGAGATTTCTTGATGGTAACATGAGTATACTGTATTGTAAATGCAAGCTTGTCTTGCTTTTGAGGTTAGGATACCTCAAACCCTTCTTAGTAGGGTCTAAGAAAACCAGGCAGGGTCCTGGATGCAGAGTAGGTTCTCTATGTATCAGTAGGTGTTGATTTTACCT
>LPNX010237961.1:322092-370060 GCA_001517045.1 Pseudotsuga menziesii | reverse complement strand
TCCCCCCCCCCCCCCCTCTCAGTGTCTAACATTTTCTTGCAATTTTTGTGTTTTGCTGAAATCTATTTCGGTTATTATGTAATTTTTCTTACTGTTGAACAATCAGTTCGTTAGACAATACCCCTATAAGGGCAATCTCAGTTTCAGGAAAAGAATCAAAATATCCCTCTTTTTTGTAGTTTGCTTATTTGCTTCTGTAAACTGTATTGCAGCAAAAAAATCTTTTGATTTCATACTATAAGGATGGTTGTGCTCAGCTTTTTTTATATATAAAAAACTTCTTCGGCTTCTGTTAAAAAAAAAAATGTTGATTGAACATAATTATTGTGTAATTTTATGATTGTTGTTATGTTACAGCTAAAACTATTCTCAATTATTAAGTTATAAGTATAATTTAGTTGCATTTAATTACAACAATAGTTAACTTAGGAATTAAGGACCCAATTAGATAAACTAGGTCCTTAAACATATGGGGGAGAAGAATAAAAATATTTCCAAGGATAGCATGTGTCATTGTTTTAAGATTATTATATACACCAATGGATGTGACTAATGTACACATCACCATGGATGAAAACATCATAAGCTATTCCCTCATCAACCCTTACAATTCCACCATCACTCCCTTCAACTAACAACGTCTTATGGGAACATTGTTCAAATAATAATGGTTATCCTTCAAATAAAATGTGCATGAGATATGAAATGATAATTGAAATATAGAAAAACAAATTAGCCCCAAATCTTAGGCTATAGACCCTCCTTTTGTTTATTAAAAATTTCTACAATATACATTAAATTGAAATGCTTGTAGCCCCATATAATTATCATCATTAATAATATTATTTCTATTTGAAAGTACATGCAAAAGATGAGAGGAATTGATGAAATACATGGCTATAAATTTCTGCAATCACCAAATGGATATCCCACACAATTTCCAACCATAACATAAGATTTCAACCTAAAATACGCATGAAAATGCACCAAAAATTAAGGCTACTATTGGATGGAAAATATCATTAGAAACATTCTCCACAATATGAACTTTTTTATTGAGAACATGGTTGGAAATTACGCACATAAATTTCTGAACATGATGATTTTAAAAATGGTTGACCTGTATTATTTCCAATATAATTTTCACATACAAATTCATCAAAATTGGTTTGTGGAAGGAAATTTTTTAAGTTCTCTCCATGTCACAAATTTTCTATATATGTTGAGAAAAAACTGCATTATACAAGGTAGAGGGTGGTTGGAAATTTCCTTGAAAATTTTGCAATAAATATTCCCAAAAGTTAGTGTACATTGATGAAACAAATATTCATAGATATATTCACTGAACTACCCAAAATCTAAATCATACATAGGAGCATATGACTAGAAAATATCTTGTAAAATTTCTAGACTTACCTCCTCTATTTTGGGTTGTCCAAGGACCTCAAAATTATGCATTATATTCCTTAGAAGCATCACCATGATTGTCAATAATAGGGCCCCAAATTTTTTTACAATAATTCATATCCCTATCATGATTGGAATCTAAAAGGTAATGTCTCTAACTTCACATCGTTGGTTGTCCCCATATTCATCAAATGGAGAGGTAAATACCTCTTCTAATTCCCCATCTTCCAACGGTTTTTATTTAAGATTATCCTTCTTAAAATCATCAATAACAAGATCATGGAATTTATAATATTGAGTAGACAGCATGCTTACGAAATATTTTTATTTGTGGAAGGGTGGAATGGGATCTTGGATACTCTCATCAGCCAAATCCTCTTTACTTTTATATGCAATAGTTTCTTCATTGTTTTCTTCATAAGGAGATGAAATTAATTGTCCAATGAATTTCCCATTTGAATCATAAATATTCTCTTCATGGGAGTCTAATTAAAACATGGTTAACCTAATCAACCATAGTTAAATATATTCAACCAAAATTTAACTTATCATAGCAAAGTTGACCAATATCAAAGGCGTTCAACCTTGTTCATTAATGCCAAATTATAGTAAATCATATTCCACTAGGGTCAACAAAATCAATCATAGTTAAATATATTCAACCAAAATTCAAATATTCATGCAAAGTTTACAAATATAATACAATATCATGTAATTAACACCTAATTTAGAGTCATTTTTAAAGTAATATTTTTCCAAATATGTTGAAAAATATGGTGGTAAACCTCCCATCAACTTGCAATTTATTAAAGTGTCTAATTGGCACATAAATTAGCCCAAGATTTAGCCCTAGAATTGATGTCAATTTTATTACTAGGTTTAGTGCAATATATAGTTCCATAATTAGTGCAAGATTTATGTTAATTGTACAGCATCAGGAGTAATTCTCTAGACGTGTGGTTTGTATCAAGCCAATACTTGTGGTTTGTATCAAGACCATAGACTTGTGGTTTGTATTAGGTTGGGACTTATGGTTTGTATCAAGTCATTTTGATCCTCGTATAGTCATCCAAAAAATGGGTACTCATTGAGGTGGACCTTCAAGTTGAGGAATAATGATTTATGTGTTAAAGCAGTGATACTATGTAACGTATTACTAACCATTGTCACTTCATATTGCTATAACTCTCCTTTAGATATTAGCTACCTTTATAGTGAAGTACTTTAGGATATGAATATATGGAACGAGGTAATATAATATGATCATAAGTATGAGATAATTCTTTTGAGTATGATATGGTATGATTGATAGTTAAGTGCATACACATGTGGACCATGTAGTAAATGTTAAATGATAAAGAGATAAAGCTTAGAGAGAGAATTAATTCAAATTTCCTAAGGAGACCTCCAATGAACTTGAATTGATAAGGATTTAGTTAAAGCATTGGTTGTAATAAGCATGCATCGCCTAACTAAAAATATCCATTCAAAAGTTGATAATAGTATCTTTCATGGTCTACACAAAAAGTTAAAGTGCCATGACACTTATTTATCCTCTTAAGTAGGTGGTCATGCATTTAGTTAAAGATTGAGTTCAGTTCAAATTCAGATAACATTTAGTTAAATCTAATCTTGGAAGGTATGGTGCATGTGTTTTTGCATGATGAAGAAACCAAGGATTTGACTTGGCACTAGTGCTTGCAAGGCACTAATGATTGCATAGAGAGAAACGAATGCTTCTGGTGAATGCTCCTCCAATTATACTCGCAGTTTTTTATGCTCCTAGAGAATTCATGTTGTATCCATTCATTATCTCTTGCATGGAGGTTGTCTTCACTTGTTATTAAAGGGCTACACACTTGGCAAGTTCAATACAATTGTTTTTGTGTGGATATCTTCTCCATATATCCCTCAACCATAGAATCCTTAGGACGTGCTCTTTGTCTAACAAGATCGTTCAACGACTTCAACTGCCTCTCCACCATCCACATCGACCTTGTGTGTACCGGTCCACATAATTCAATCTCCTCAACTTGGTGTATGAGTTAGTGTTCTTGTGCATTGAAAAATGTTGGAGGTAGATACTGTTACATTTCACACATTAGTCAGGGAATTTCTCTCTTCCAATACCTTATATCTTCTTTATGGATTTATTTTGAGGAAAGCCACCTACAAATGATGCAATAAAATAATATCATGCCATATATAAAATTTGTGGGAAAAACATAATATGTCAATAAGTTCCGCTACAAATCATGGACCAAGTACATTTTCCATATAAAACATTACTTACCTCATGTATTTTCCAAGAACATAAATAATTTGTTTTATGTTGTTGTCAAAGTAGTCTGGGAGAGATAAAGGCAGAACATATTGTATCAAAAAACACATAATTATTATTTAATTCCATATAAGAGAATAAAATTAATAAAATAGTGCATACCAATAAGGAAATATATTAAAAACTCACAATTACCTTAATGAATGTATGCCAGTCATGTGTTTTAACCCCACTAAAATCACCTTTTTTCGTTAAGATATTCTTTATGTTAGATGAAAACTCCATCGGAAACCTTATTTTATTGATGACCTCTTTTACAATATTGCTTTTTTGCTCCGTCATGCACCAAGGAAGACAAATATTTTGGCGCACATTTCCTTGAACCCACTTAGGAAGATTTTACCAATAATTCCATACTTAGACTATTTATCCAAACCCTAAGGTGGATTTTTCATTTCACCCAAAACCTGAACTAATGCTACTAGATGATGTATTACACCTTAATGAGCACACCTATGCTGATTTCATTCCCAGACTCATCTTCTTTTTCCCTAGGTGGGCATTTTATTGAACTTTGGTGTAGGATGACCTAAAACCCTGTTTTGGGAAATCCATATCTTCTTCCTCAAGCATTATCAAACCAATGTGAGAACATGGTCAGGTAGAAAAAACATACACCTATAGGATGACCCTGTGGTGCAATCATTTTCTTCAACCCACAAATTATGACAGGCATTTCCCTAGAGCAATTCTGACTAATTTGACAAAAAATCCTTCTTTTGGGAGATCTATATCTTCTTCTTCAAGGCTTTTTTTTTGAGAACCGGGGCCATGGTCAGATAGATATTTCAACAAAATATGGGATGGCAGGTCATGGAGGGAATTTTATTATTCTTATGAATTATGGTGGTCATTTTCATAAAGCAGCTGCTTTAGGGCAGTTTTTCAACACATAGTCAAAATCCCCAAATTATCATACAATTACCAACTACTACCAGAATGTAACAATGACATCATGAGACATTAGTACACCAACATGTGTTTTTCAACCTCATCACACATGCCGTATCAACACTTATTTTGTCATTAATGACCTCCTTTGACATCAATGACAACCATACTCAATATTGTCCTTGTGCTAATAAAATTCATAGGGTGACATAGATTTGTTCCTTGTTGAAGTGGTTATCCACCCATGTTTTCAATTTTCCTTATGATGGTCACATGTGCAAGAAATCGATCTGTGAAAGTAGGAAAAATATTGTTTTGCATATTCAGAAATTTGGCTAAGTATTGACCAATATTCCAACAATACATAAATAATTTGGCATACCTTAATGATTTCTATTAATTCCAAGTTCCATAGGTGAGGTGTCATTCTTCATGGTTTTTTTCCATTCTCTTCTTTACCATTGAATTTTGCTTTGTCTATAGTTTGATAACTATGGTTCTTAGGCAGAAAGTTCCTATACTCATCAAACACTTCCTTTGCTAAACTCCTTGAACAACGAGATTTTATCTTGGGACCGCAAGCTTGACATGCAAATTTACCTTTTGTTTGAAGCCTACAAGATATATGAATTAGTGTAGCGAATTAGAATTATTATTTAAAATAATGCATGATATTTTCAATAGATATATAATATTAAAGAACAAAAGAAAGTAACAATATACCACAAAAATGTTTTAACCCGGGAGCATCATGAATTGTCCATCCAAGTATTCCATGGAATTGAAATTGTCTTTTCCCTATTGGTCTAGAGATGTCATACATAGTGACGCAGGCCCATAAATTCAACAACTCATCGATAAGAGGCTCAATATATACGTTCATATGTTTAACCTAGTACTTACCTAATTGGTCCAACATACATGATTAATTATATTTAGCTATATGTCATTATATATAAAAGACATAATTATCCTGCACGAAACAAAGAAATGGAATTTTTAGTGATTAGAGTTTCAAGTAAAAAAATGCAAATTAATTAAATACCTAGAACAATCATTGCCAACATTGTGTGCTCTCTCTTGATCGACATCCAATGAGGAAGGTTATTGTTTATAACAAAAATAGGCCACACTGAGTAGGTAGAATGAAGCTCTCCAAATGGATTGACACCATTAGCTGCGAACGAAAGTTCAACATTACGAGGTTCTTCTTTGAAAATTGGCCACTTTTATTCGATGTACCTAAATGCAGACCCATCTGTAGGAATTCAAAGAACATCGTCTCAACTTCTGTTCTTTGCATGGAAATCCATAAACTGTGCTATACTTTGACACCTGAACGGATACATGGAATTATAGGAATATAACGAAGAACTTTGTGAGGCACCTTTTTTGTCACTTTATCGGTTCTATACCTACTTGTTTGACATTGTGGGCATTCATTTTCTAATTCATATTGTTCGTATTATATGATATGACCATTAGGACATGCATCAATATCTTGATACTCCATTCCAAATTTTTTCATAATCACATATATGTTAGAAAACAGGACCATAGAGCAATAACACATATACAATTAAATCATTAAACAAGATGCAAAACACATTAAAACATTACAGAGAGACACAGATATAACATGGTTCACCCAAATGATGGGCTACACCCACAAAGAAATTGCTAGTCCTTTTATTAAAGTCCAGAAAGATGAAGGGATACAACCTGCAGCAAAACCGCTGCACTTCCTCTTCACACTCTTACAGTCTCTCTTCCAATACAAAATAATACCATACACAATCATGTTACAATGTTTTATTTTATAGGGGAAATACCATGGGAAAATACTATGGTTAACCCAATACCATGGGTCCGCAAAACTGTTGGCCAACACACATCCCAACCCCAAGGCAGGGGGAATGAGTGTACAATACACCTGGGGTACAAACACAACTGAATAATATCTTTGGATCTCAAAGATTAGGCTCCACAACCAACAATATATCTCTCTATATGTGTGTGGTAAAATATTTCACGTTGGTAATAGAAATTCACCTAACAATCTACAAAATTCAAAAGAATAAGTCAATGCAAACAATATTAATCATTAATATCACATCCATACTCTAAAAATTAGATAACAATAGCAATATAGGAAAAAAGTCAACCCTTTATGTAAATGTGAACATGCAAACATAAATAATTAAAAAATTACATACCTTAGTATCTGTGTGAGTATTTATGCTAGTACTTGGCAAATAACTCTCTGGAAGGGGACATTTTGGGGGCATTGTCTATATATTTACAAACAATGTAGTAAAATTAGTGTGTATAGAACATATAATAAAACGATAAGACATTTTATTGAAATTCATGACCTAATGACTATTACAGAGAATACATTAAAAATTGAATAATCTCTTACCAAGGGACAATATTCATAACCCCCTTCGGCGAGCCCCTTCTCCCTACAATGTATTTCAGTTGTCGTTATTAAAATTCTTCTTCTTTGCAATCCCCCGCAATCAGAGCAAGGGCAATAAAATTTTCCATCTCCCCTCGCCTCTAATGCCACTCTAAACTGAGCAAGCTTCCTTGCATTTTCATTCATAGTGAAAAATCCTTGTAGTGACAAGTAATTGTCTTACCTACACTATACCAAATAGTAACTTATCAAATACATTAGATATAAGTATATTTCTAAATGCAGTTTATTATATACCAATTTCTATAAAGAAAAACATGAAGACTGCGATGAATAGGATTGTCATTGATGACAACATTAATGACAATCATTTTGGAAAAATATGGTAATTTGGTTAAAAACAGGAAAATGACCAAGTATGGGGAAATTAGTAAAAATTGCCTTAGGGAAATGCACGCCATAATTTATAGGAGAATATAAATGCCTGCACCACATGAGAGTTTTATGACCAAGATATAAATCTGCCAAAATTAGGAACAATATTATTTTGCATTTTAAGAACACAATAAAATTGGTTGTGCAAGATTTAGGAAATTGAAAAGGCATTTTGAAATTCCCTCAAGGAGGGGTTATTTTGATGATAAAATTCATTAGGTAGCATAGGAATGTTCCTTGGTGAACTGAATATCCATCCATACCTTCAGGTTGTCTTATGATGGTCTCATATGCAAAATATCAATCTGCCAAAAATAAGAAAAATAATATTTTGCATAGTGAGAACAAAAGAAAATTGACCTAGTGTTAAAAACAGGAGTTTGAGAGGTCAGCTGGAAATGCCCACCAAGGGCTGTCTTTGTGCAAGTAAATTTATCAATTGTCATGGATCCATTATTTGGTAAGTTTTCCATCTGCTCATGACTTTAGGTGTCCATAGAGTGTTCACATGTGTGAAATACGAGTCTGCCAAAATGGGAAGAAATATGTTTTGATGCTCAAAAGAGGTTGAAAATCTATTTTGAAATGCTTGCCAGAGGTTGTGTGTGTGTCAACAGATTTATCTTGTGATATGGTCTTGTTCATTGTTGAAATGGCTATCTAGACATGCTTGTAGGTTTCCTTATGGTGATCACATGAGGGAGAAATCAATCTGCCAAAGTAGAAAAAAAATTGTTTTTACAAGTTAAAAACAATTTTGTCCAAGGGTTAAATTAAACAGTTTGGAAGCCTATTTTCAAATGATCTCCAAATAATGTGTGTGTATCAAAAAGTTCAAATGTGACATGGATCTGATCCTTGTTGAGGTGACTATCCAGCCATACTTTCAGTTTGCATTATGATGGTCATATATGCAAAATATGGACCTGGAAAGTTAGTGAAAAATAATAAACAAAGTTTATTAAATAAGAAGCTACAGGAATGTATTTAGAAAAATAAACAAAAAATTAATAAAAAGAATTAAGACAAAGTTTTGAAGAGACACGTCTTACTATTGGAGAGATGCAATGTTTAGAAGAAGTTTTAATTGATTATTTCATTAAAACAATAAATAACAAGCAAAGATTCGAAGAGGTGTCTAAGCATGATGGCATGGCAAGGTGTAATTGGAACAAGACATGAAGGACAAAGATGACTAAGGACATGCATAATGACATTGGCAAGAAAGAATGACAAGCATGGAACATCTAGAGAGTCAAATGACCCATTTTGTGGTCATTTGAAGATGATTTGGGAAAGACAAAGATGTTAGTGCAAAGATGACAAGGAGATGGTGACATGACAATATACAAGCAAACTTGATGATAGAGATGGCTGCGGGCATGATAAAATAGTGGACAAGGAAAAGATTGCGGGCATGCTAAATGAGGACAATTGCGAGCATGATAGAAGCTATTGAAAGCATAATATATTGCCTATTGCGGTCATCTTCTCAGCACCACCTGCGGACATCCCTTATGGCCACCTGCGGGAATCCTATTGTGAGCTGTGGGTATAAGGAAGGACTTGCTGCAAGCATTTGTGGGAGTTGTGGGCATCTTTGATGGCTTAAATTAGAATTTGCAGGAATCTTTAAAACCTAGATGAGGGCATCTAAATACATCACCTACTGGCACCATGGACAGTGCGTGCATACTTATTGGAAGATCAAATACCTCCATACGGGCAGTTGAAGAAGGGTATGTGGGCATAAGCGAAGGCCAAGTCTTGGCATAAAAAATAAAATTAAAATGATGATGATGTGGAAAATTAAATAAATTTTGGTTAATGATAACAAAAATATATTGGTGATGAGGTCGGCCTCCTAAGACATGGAAATGAAAAACTATTTACGACCAAAAAAGGATGCATTCTTACTAACCTGTGCATAAACAAACAAGAGCCGTTGAAAGCTGGCATTGGTTTGGCGGGTGTGATTTGTACTAGTAGTTTAAAGGATTAATTGTATTAGTTTTCCGTAGGTGCATTCATTATATATGAGATCATGCTAAATATTTTGTGGAATTCCTACCCAAGTGACTCCTTTTCTTAATTTCTTGCTCTGATCCGTGTCCATAAAAAATTAGATCTCCTGTCGTCATATAGCCTGCCCTGCTCTGCCATAAATCCAATAATTTGAATATTTTCTTCTTGCATTTGAAGGCTTCCACCAAAGGTAGTATGCTCGGTAAGCCAAAGTGAACCTGCGGAATCTATAGAAAGTACCTCAAATGGAAATATGTAAGTCAAATTAAGTTCATTTTATTTCCCGCGATGAAGTACCAACTGTACCCCCTTTCAAATAATATTTAAATAAATAAGAATTTTAAATTAAAGATAGCCATATATCATCGATATAGAGATGAAATTTCATCAAAAATTAAAAATGTCGATATTGCCATGGTTTTTCCGCCATGATTAAAAAAAATGAAGTATTAATCCATGAATGTTCAAAACATGGAAATATTTCATGGAAATATCCGCCCAAATGCATTAGTGAGAGATTTTTATGACCACCTTGAATGGTCTCTCAAGATAATGGGATTCATTCATTCAAGAAATATGTGCCAAAAATAAGTTGATCACTTTCATCTAAATATGGGAAGAATGCACCCAAGAAGAAGCTTGGCTCATAACAAGAGAAGAGAAGATGGGAGCAAATGATGATAAATATCTCGCAATCCACACCAGAATAAATCACAACAAGAGGGAGGACCATCATAAAAAAAGATAAATAAAACCCAGAAGAGATCTATCCAGCATTAGATGTTACACATGTGATGAGAAGGGACACTACTCCAAATATTTTCCTATAAACAAAGGCTCCTCCAATAAGAAGTCAAACAAGAAAATACATCGTGCTCACACCACTAAAGATGATGAACTATTAACGAAAAGAATCAGAGAAGAAAAAGAAGATTCCTCATGTGATGAGGAATATGTACTTTAATCCAGAAGGATTCAACACATGATAAAGAAGAACCTCTTATCCATATCAGTATTTGGATAAGAAGGGATGCAATTGTGAATGAAGAAGTGATACTCTGATTCAAAACCAGTATACAGTCCCACGTGATATATGGTTTAGAATACTTTCTCTAGCATGAGAAAGATAGAAATAGGTCCTCGGAATTATATCATGAAGCAGAGAACATTCTCAAAGACTCCAATTATTATTGCAAGGACAGAAGGATCAAGAGGGAGTCCACCCACCAAACAAACAAAGATAAGTGCTTAAATTGTCATTTCCTATATATGTAGTTACTTAAATGATATTGTTTAGTTGTGTACATATTTATATTTAGTTGATGTATTATGCATGATTGAGTGTTTTCATTTATGAACATTATACTATGAGATTGCATGTGATGGGTAATTAGCCTATAGTGCTATACAACATTCCATTTCTACTTATCTAGAATGAAACCTCTTTGTTGACATATTAGGAGTAGTGCACACTCTTAATAATTTTATGGTATAGATGGAAGGAATCTATAAAGTTACCATATGGATGAATGTTGTAGCATTGGCTAAATATAGTTGCATGATTGTGTGACATATATCTTTATGCGTAAGAATTTGTTGTTATTAAAATATGAAATGTTTCTAATCATGAAACTATATTTGATTTGTAGGAAAGTAGGTGTAAAATCACCTACAATAAAAGAAGGATGAGGCTTGTTCCGAAGAACAAGTGATGGAGACTCTACCATAACACTCAAAAATATTCACTCCAACAAAATCAAGAGGAACCTGGAGCTCCCAAGAACAAAGACATCATGATGGAAGAAAGAGCTTCAGAAGAATCATGATATAATTGAAACACAGAAAAAAGTAGATCGACCTGAAGAGATGAAGACCATATTGGGCACGAGAAATCATCCAAGATGAATAAAAGTATGATGACACTTTCAAGAAAATTAAGATGCCTCAGACACACTCCAGTTATATGGTACTATTGAGTGACATTATTGATACAAATCCTTCCAAGCTATGAAGAATAAGTCAAGAAGAAATGGAAGGAGACTATGATAATAAAAGTACTAGTTGATCATGGAGAATGATGTTGAAGATGTGGTTAAGATACTTGAAGGGAAATCTGTATTGTATTCCATGTGGATCTACAAAATCAAGCATGCAACAGATGGAAGCATCAACAATTACAAAGTAAGGTTCATGGTTTCTCTCAAAAAGTGGGAAGATTATTGCGACATGTATTCCATTGGCCAGACACACTTCTCCAATCAAGTAGAAGTGCATTTCAAGAAGAGGACCACATATGTGCAGAAGAATTTGTAGAAGATCAGAAGGCACCCATGGGATAGCACACATAGTTATATGATGAGCTTGAAGATCCCAAAGTGATGGAAATCTCAAAATTCGCTATAAGGTTGAAGATAGAAGCCTACATAGGACGACAAGTTCACAAATGAGTGCAAGAGTAACTTTCAACAAAGTTCAAGGTATAGGTTCTTTGTATCCAGTTAACTTCAGGGATGACAAAGATGGATACATAGAATATCATTAACAGAGGAGGCTACTTGTCATTCCAGTATAGAATGTTCCAATACATAGAGTGAAAACATGCAAAGGGAGGATGGTGCTCTACTTCAAAGGGAGTGATTACAGAATATATATGAGTTTGAGAACCTTGACATGATACAACATAATGGAAAAATTTATGATGAGATTAGTATTTACCAAGAGTAAATCAGACTCCAATCTTTAATTCAAGTTGATCGATGATACTCCTGCTATATGTTGATGACCTGTTTTTGAAAGGTGAAAATAAACTTATTGGAGAAGCAAAGAGGGGGATTTACACTAAGTTGATCAAGATGAAATACCTATGGATGATGGATTACTTCTTAGGCATGGAGGTGTGTCATATTGCAGATGGGATTTTCCTTGATCAAGGAAAGTATGTCATGGAGGTTCTAAAGAGATTCATAACACTAAGAAATGTCCACACCTATGGCATCGAACTGGAAGCTACAGTGTGATGCTTCATTAGAGTCATTTGATCCCATGATATATCTCCAAATGATTAGTTGTTGATTCCTCTCTCTCCCTCTCTCAAACACACACACACCTACTCCTCCCCCTATAACTAGCCTCTCTTTCTCTCTCAAACACACACACACACCTACTCCTCCCCCTACAACTAGCCTCTCTCTCTCTCTCTCTCTCTCTCTCTCTCTCTCTCTCTCTCTCTCACACACACACACACCCACACACACACACACACACACACACACACACCTTATACAACCCTACAAGTATCCCCCCCCTCTCTCTCTCATGCACACATGAACACACACACATCATTACTAATCCCCTCTCTCACTCTTTGACCCCCTACTCCTCTTACCTCTAATACACACTCTTATTCTCTCTCTTCTCTCTCTCTGTCTCTCTCTCTATTACATCTAAAAACTATCCTAGTGCTCCAATCCCTTGAAGTACATGGCCAAAAAAATCTTTTTGGAGCCTTACTTCTTAATCCTAAGTAGTATGGTGCACCTTATTGCCTAGAGCAGGATGTCAGACCGGCCTGATGCCTCTTGTCCACTGAAATAAGGCATTGTTGGTGCCTATCACATGACCACAAAGAGTGTCTACAAACCTATCTTGTTCACAAAGAGCGCCAACAATCCAAAGAGGGGAAAAAGTGAATATTCTAGGAAAAATCTCTAATGGAGGATGATCCTAACTACTTGGAAAAGATGGCACTAGACCTCCTAAACCCTAGGTATCAATCCCTATCTTCCTCCCAAAATATCTCAACCCATTTGGGCTTCCTTTGGTCTATAAAAGAAAGATACATGGACCATGAAGGGGGAAACCAAGAGAGCATCCTTATGTTGTTGGATTCAAGTCTGGTATAGGAGGAAAAAGAGAGTGGTTGTGAGTAAGAGGTTTCATAGTTTGTAGTGTGTGTGAGTGACTCAAAGATATTGTAAAACCAAAGCTTCGACATCAAGGCTTTGGCTGTAGCTTTATTTTCTCATCTTTAATACAAAAAATTTATGCTTTCCCGTAAATGATTCATGTTCATGTTGATTGTTTATTACTATTTTCCTTGATCATTAGTATAGATCACTAATTTATCTTGTTTTGCTCATTTTTCATGTTCTTTGCAAGTATAGTTGATCACACAAGGATATACAAAACAAGGACAACCTACCACACTCAAGGTAAAGAGAGCTTAACATTCAAGTAGATCAGTCATATAGGGAGAGGATACATCATTGTGTACTTTTGTTCTAGACTTGCACCATGTAGGCTAGGGGAACAAACTGTGTCCGCACTGATTGAAATATTCCTGGTAACAAAATTGGCGACCATACTGGGGAATATCTAGTCGAATATCGAGCATATCCTATTAGATTTATGAATTTTTTATGTCACTTTTGATTAAAAACTTGTGAATTTTATTTTCTTACTCATTTAGAGTTTTAAGGTGAGTGATCCACCTTGATGCACTTTCAATTGCCTCCTATTGTTTGTGTTTTACCCCACTGGCATTCCAGTTTGATCCACATTGGTTTATCCTATAGGTTATTGGCCTTTTTGGTTCTCTGGATCCCCTAACGCACCTTGGTGAGATTGACAGAGCATCGGATCCATGTTGATGCTTGATGCCTACTACCACATAATGCCACTAACACCTTCCCTCCTTAAGAATAAAGCATCGCTGACGCCTCTCAATAGCATACAATGTATTTCGTGTGACTACTGACACCCTGGTGTAACCATTTAGAGTGCACCGAGGTAGGACATCTTCATCTCTAAGGCTTGTCCTTGAAATTTTTTGTTTCTCTTTGTTTTTTTTTTAATCTACATTCTGCCTTTTTTATAGTGTTTTTATCCGATCTTCTTCTTTGGGTTTAGATCTCAATAGCTTGTTAGTATAAAGCTTTAAAATTGAAAATTTTGTGTGGATTTTGGTCTTGGGTTCATAGTTTGTCTATTGATCTTATGAAAAATGATCTTAGATCGGTAGGGAAGGAAAGTGGTGTAGTTTATTGCACTCCATTTTGTGTGATATTTTTCTTTTTCAAATTACACCAGAAACGGAAAACTTTTTTTTGCTTGTTTACTTTTATTGATTTTGGTTTGCTTGAGTGATTAAAAGATTTCTTTTTGCAATTGATTAAGAGTGGCATAGGTAGTTAGATGTTAGAAACTTTTCTTTCCTTTTCATATCAGAGATATCTTAGGCTTAGTATTCGAAATTGTTGTGTGTTTTGGAAATATTTGGAAATATTGAAGGTGAATTGTTGAAAGTTGCATAGTATTCTTGTGCTGAGAGAAATTGGAAGGTTGTAGAATAGTGTGTCTGTCTTCTATGATAGTCAAAGTGCTATTCATTTGGCTACAAATCCTGTTTATCATAGTAAGACTAAACATATTGATGTAAAATATCATTTTGTAAGACAAGCCATTAGTGAAGGTGGAGTAGATATGGAAAAGGTCCATACTCAAGAAAATTGTGCAGATATGTTCACAAAACCTGTATTGTTAGAGAAGTTACATTGGTGTGTAGCTTCTCTTAGTTTGAAGAAAAGGTGATAAATAGTCTTGGGAAAAGTATTTGTAAATTTTGTTGTCAAGGTGGAGATTGTTAAATGACAACTAAACTAATGTGTTTATGGGAGGTTTCTCATTATGGATGTTTACTAGAAGTTTGTCGTAACGGGAATAACTGGAAACAGTTTACTCATGTAACTAATTTCATGAAGTATAAGTGCATGGTTGGGATAAGTAATGTAGAGAGTTTTTTGTGAGTTTGAGACCATCTTGTAATCTCTCCTTCTTCATTAATGAGCTTCAATACTTCGTCTACGTGGATGTTTCCCCTTTGGGGTTTTACCACATGAAATCCTAGTGTTAAAGTGGTGTTTATATTTGTGTGGTTGATTTAATTTGTCTATGAAGTTTAACAATTTGGAGAATTTTCATTTTTGACCCAAACACTCATGCTAGGAGAAAACTAGGGCATCAATCTTTTGGGGCTTTCCTCCATCAGTTTGGAAAAAGGAGTACAATAGGCAACTCTCCTTAGAAGGTCTCATCCTCATCATCATCCTAGTCATCGTCATCATCATCATCGTCATCGTCATCATTGTCATCATTATCATCATCATCGTCATCATCGTCATCATCATCATCATCATCTTATTCATCATCATCATCATCATCATCATCACACCTATAAATCAATAAATAGATTTTTGGTATAAGCTAGAACAATAAGGAAATCATTGTGTTAATTTTAGAATGTGAAATTCCCAATCATATGCATGACACATATATGATCAACTATAAGAGAAGTTGATAAATATCTTAGTGATGTCCAAGTACAATACAATTACAAGGTTCTCATCAAAATTCATTTAGTGTCTATCCAATCATGGGTATAATAAAATTCTTAGTTACTCAGAGTCACACTATTTGGAAACCCCAAATACACGGTTTATATATAAATTATTTTATAAGCTTGGCACATAGAACCAACGTTCAAAATTGAACCCTTCACAGCCCTTCCAAAAGGTTCTAGCCCTTCCCAGAAGTGTAAAGTTAAAATTGCCCTCCAAAAAAAAATTAAAATTTGAATTTTACCCTTCCAATAAAGAAGGGTATAATTTATATCAACATTTCAAAATAAGAGCAACATTTGAAATTACCCATTCATATAAATTTCTCAAGATGTTGAAATTCGTATGCTATAAATTTCAACTCATCATTCAAAATATTGTAAATATGATAAATTATAATCACTTACTCACTCATGTCATGCATTCGATGCTTAGTTATTGAAGATGGCCAGCAATCATTAATGACTATGAGGCACTAGCCATATAGATGTGACTCTAACTCCCAAGTCACTTAGGGCTGTAATCTAAAGTGTGACAATGTGTCAGCAGCTACTAGTCTACTACTAGGCCCGAAACAAGCTCAAAAATTTGTGCCTAATACCTATGTGAACCTCACTACCAATGTCCACTTTGTTTTCGTCCAAATGAAATTCAAAAGGTCGGTTTGAAAATTCCTCCTCTACAAGAATTCATTTCCTGCATGAATATCATGGACTCACGACAACTATAAAGAACAATTGATTTCATGCAAATACAAATAATGGCATGTAGCTAGGATAAAAAACTATGTAGAAATTGACTTATGCATCGCTATAGAGAGGTGTCATTGGGAACACGATATGGAGAAAAAATGGTTATTAATAAAATAAAATAAAAACAATTGTTGGCTCAAGAATAGTCTTCAGTTTGATGAGTGGCATGACCGTGATGTTATCTCCCTCCCTCCTTCCAAACATTTGTGGTTTCTCACGACATTTGTCCTCGGCACTACCAAAACACATATAAAAATTACTTGTCTTTACATCCTCTTCTCTTTAAATCCTCATCTCATAGTCATAACTAATAATTATTATGTATGCACATCCTCACCTTATAATACGAGTTGGGTCAAGGCACAAAGACAACCATAAAATATTAAATTGTCAAGATGCAAAGAGTAAGAGAGAACTATAAGTAAGTCTTATATTAAATTTACCATATAAGTCTTTAATTAACACTATCAACTGAGATTTGACAAGTTGGATTGTTCTGATCTTCTTATCACTCTTTACCAATGTGATTGCAAGGCATTCATTGAAGGTGAAGTCCATAATTTTAGGTCTTCTTCCTCATTATCATGCCTTTTAGTAAGACAATAAAGAGGTTAGTGGCAAGCATCATCATGGAAAAGAGTCTCAACATAGAAGTTATACACATTTATTTTTTTCATTAAATAATTTAAATTCCTATCGTGACTATGGATTCAGTGAATCGTGGATTGGTACAAAACACAACATATTTTAGAGCCACAAGCACTTAACTACTCACACCTATAACTTTTTGAAATCTAGCCATTAATAAACTTCTTTTGGTATTCTGGTTCAATTTAAAAGGCAGATTGTTAGACTCAGACATGCAATGAGTTGCAAGGATTCAATTGACTTAGGCCCCTCCATCACACACATGCATGCTTTTACAACAAGAGCTGAAAGAACAATATTTTTTTTTGCATTTTTTTTGTGTGAAAGGGTTTGGTTAATTTATGCTTGTCAATTAAATTACAATCATTTATATTGCTCCCGAGTTGAATTAAGTATGAGTCTCTTCCTTTAGGTAATTGACAGCCCAAGCCTTAATTTCACATGCATCACAGATTTCTTGGCCATGAAAAATATCAAGCTCCCTTGAAATATGGAGAAGCTCCCCCCTTTCATCATCCTCCTGGAAGAAGATTATATCTCTGGCTTTGTAGGATTACTCAGCTCTCAAACTGATGTAAGGTGCTTCATTAAGCAACGAAAGACAATTTTGATTCTTCATGGCTAGTGTAGGAGCAGACCCTTCCGTCTCAGCTTCTCGATTCAGGTATATTTTCCTACAGTTATTCCAATTTAACCCAGTGGCCTTTGCCGGATCATCAGGAGATAGATAGCATGGCTTCCTCCAGGGATATCCAGGAAATTAAGTCAGCACTCTTAGACCTTAAAAGTGGAATGAAATGGGTCTTTAATATGGTGGGAACTAGCATCAATAGAAACCGGAATGTTGCTAATGATGCCAGGTATATTTCAAATCAACTGGACTGTCACACTTAAAGAATAGAAGACAACACTAGGGATCTACATGAGTTAATGGCAAAAGTTGGCTATAGTAAGGAATATGTTCAGAAATTAACCAAAATGACTGAAGGCAGCCACTGCAATGAAACTATAGAAGACCATCAGATGGAGGAGCCCTCGGTTGGCAAGCCAACCCTCGACCAAGAAGCTCAAAAATGATAGGCCCTTCTCTCTTGGCATTGTCTTGCAATTTTTGTGTTTTGCTGAAATCTATTTAGGTTATTATGTATTTTTGCTTACTGTTGAACAATCAGTTCGTTAGACAATACCCCTACAAGGGCAATCTCAGTTTCAAGAAAAGAATCAAAATATCCCTCTTTTTTGTAGTTTGCTTATTTGCTTCTGTAAACTATATTGCAGCAAAAAAAATATTTTGATTTCATACTATAAGGATGGTTGTGCTTAACTTTTTTTATATATAAAAACCTTCTTCGGCTTCTATTAAAAAAAAAATATGTTGATTGAACATAATTATTGTGTAATTTTATGATTGTTGTTATGTTATAGCTAAAACTATTCTCAATTATTAAGTTATAAGTATAATTTAGTTGCATTTAATTACAACAACACTTAACTTCGGAATTAAGGACCTAATTAGATAAACTAGGTCCTTAAACATATGGGGGAGAAGAATAAAAATATTTCCAAGGATATCATGTGTCATTGTTTTAAGATTATTCTATACACCAATGGATGTGGCTAATGTACACATCACCATGGATGAAAACATCATAAGCTATTCCCTCATCAACCCTCCTAGTGAGGAACCGACTTTCATCATCCCCTCCTATCACTTAAGTTTGCTTGTGACCTTAACTTGCGTAGGATTTTTTGTGTGTGACCTCTTCTTTTGATAATAATTTAGATTAGAACTTTTCAATGAGTATTCTGGCTGAGTTACAAGTGAGACAGTCTCCTAGGTTGCATGGTTTACAACCTAAATTTACTCTTTTAGTGGAAGAAAGAGAAAGGGAAACCATGGACCAACCAACTACGACTGATTCGAATGTAGGAGTTTTGGTTACTGAATCTGAGGAAGAAATTTCTTCCTTTGAAAATCCATCCACTCCTGTGGTAGTTCAACAACCTTCTACAGAATATACAACCTTTAGTTTTCAAAAAGAAGGTCAATCCAATGCATGATATTGGGTTTTCACCCATCCATCAGAAGATACTCTGGCATCGGTATTTGTTCCAACGTATCCTTTTTGGGATACTTCTTTAGGACAGACCATCTCTGAGTATGGAACCACTAGCTTACCTTATGTTACCCCCATCGAGAAACTTTCCCTTTCTTTCCATTTGTTTGTGAGGCTCCCAAATGCAATCTCAACCTAAACTCACTTCTAAGTAAGGTTAATAACCCTTCTAATGATTCTAAATGGTCAAAATGTAAGTTCTGAAATAATTTGGAATGGATTAGCTTGTCTACATCAAGTAAGGTGCTTCTAGGCTCATTTTCATAATATCAACGATTCATTGTATTTCCTTGATAAATATTCACTACAGATGAGGAGATACTTAAGCCTATTCATCATACCCTTACTTGTTTATGCAAAATTGGGGATAACCTAAGGCAAAGAATCTTGTCTCCCTTCCTTGCTCATTCTAGAACATCCATTCCAAAATACCGTGCTCCTTTACCATCTCATGTGGTTGCTAGCTCATGGTCACCAATTTAAAATGTGGGCACTTATGATTCAGGTCAACCCTCCATACCCGTCCCACCAGTATAAAATCTCCCATCTATTTCTAATTCTCTTGTACCTTCCATGACTTGAGGGAAACCCCTAGCCCAAGTTGCTTTATCAACTAGGGGAATGATTTCCAACATGGGGAAAAATGGCGTTGTAGGGAAGCCAGTAGTCAGTGTAACTTCCATGAATACCAACATGGTTATCCCCTCTTGTGGTACAGGAAAACCCTCATGGATTTAAGCTACTTTTAGTCAACCTTCAGGGGGATATATCTATCCATGAAATCAACCACCTATAGTTAATCAAAACTATCAACCTTTAGTGCCAGGATTTGTTTATCCCGGAATTCATTACCATGGAAGTATGAATACCCAATGGGGAAAACCTAACTGGTAAAATGTCCCCGTACCTAGGGGACCACCTATCAATACCGTTGGAAGATACAGAGGTCCCCCTTTGGGAGGCCCACCACCTGGAGGCCCACCGTTTGGAGGCACACCTTCTGGAGTCCCACCTTTTGGAGGTCCACCTTTTGGAGGCCCACCTTTTGGAGGTACACCACCTAGAAGGCAACCTTCTACAAGTCCACCACTTGGATGGCCACCAAATAAGGCCCACCATATGGAGGTCCACCTCCCCCGGGTGGCCCACCACCTAGAGGACATTCGAGAGGATCATTCATGAATTCAACAGCCAATCAACCGGTCATGAGAACATCATCAATGCCCATTTATCAATCAACTTATGGTCCTACTGGTTCACAAATTCCTTATCATTAATACCCATACCCTCAACCTAACCAACTATTACCATTTCTAACTAAGTTATATCTTCCATATTTGTCTAGATTGATTAACGACCCCATCCATCATGATCCCTTGTGGTCGGCTATCCCTGTTAAGTTACCCTCTGATATACCAAAAAATGATGGTAAACCTGGTGAAGATCCTAAGAACCATGTGATGACATATCATTTGTGGTGCTCATCCAATTATCTAATGGATGGTTCCATCCATCTGATATTGTTTCATAGAACTTTCACCGGGGTGTCTGCAAAATCGTATATTGAGTTACCTCGGCATTCCTTTTGGGATTTCAATACCTTATCAATGGCCTTTTTGACACATTGCCAGTTACCAATCCGATATGAAACAGGTACGGCTATTTTGACCTTGCTTTGCCAAATCACTTACACCCATATATCCAATCATATATATGAGTGGAGATGGCAAAGTAGATTGATAAAATCTCTCATTCTTGATTAGTTGCTCACCGATTGGTTTACTAAATATTTACTTCCCCCCATTGCTAAGGATGTTTCCATGGGAGGTGTTGTTAATGAGGATCAAGATATTAGTCATGCGTAGTACCTTGAATTGGTCTATTCCCAGTCAGGAAGTGTGTATGAATTGATCCCCCATGCTCCTCGTCCTACTTCATATCCTTCAAGACCTTCAAGGAAACCACTCGTTGATGGCGTTCTTGGTTCTGTCCAAAAACAATCAATGGAAAAATCCTTAAAAAATCAAAACCAACCCACTACATCTTCTAATAATGTTGTTTTGAATCCCAATACTAATTCCCCTCTTGTTGTTCTGACCGAAGTGAATGTGGTTCAATCCTCGAAATCTTCAAGAAAAAAGAATAAAGGAAATAATAAATACAAGAAATATGAGAATAAACAGTAAGGTAATATAACACAAAACCCTGATTTCGAATCTAAGAACAAGAGAAAGGTAAATGTTCCCTGCCTCATATGTGGAGGTCACCTTTTCACCAAAGAGTGTCCTCATCGTGAGGATGTCAGTAAATTTCTTAAAAACACCCCCTCCCTACAGTTTTAACAGATCCTTTCCCTAGCCAACAATAATTGATTGACCACTAGTCATTGCATTGGTCTCCTTCGTCGCCTGTCGATGAAGTTAAAATCATGTCGAGTGAACCGGTTAGTCTCATTACTCAAACCCGGATTTTTGACCCTTCGACGGAGAAAAAGACTAATAATGTTCCAACTGATAAAACTCCAACATCCATCCCTACTCCTACTAGTGGTCTTCATATTGAGAAACCTATTCCCTATTAATTCTTGCACATCATCTAGGAACTAGGAATCAAAATCATCAAAGAATAATGAACAAATACTCATGAATTGGAAATAACTGGAATACCAAATAGGTTTCCTCTCTGTATATTATATAAACAATAAAGGATAACAATTTCCATGCATAGCAATAGCTTAACTCCATGAAGAATTCGAATACCTAAGGGACAATTCGAATTCAGTGAGTGAGTCTAGCTTAACTGACTCTTTGCCATGCAATCTCACTCAGTTAACCACTTGAACAAAACCCTAATTGACTCACCAAACCCTAACTGAATTTGGAGTGCAATAAATGACTGAATCTCAACTGAAGGAGATCAAACACATGTCATAGCAATCCAATCATCAAATGCTAGTACTGCATGACTCCAATAAACCCTGATGAGGTTAACTGAAGCTGAACTGACCATCAGAAGTTGGTGAAGGCACCTTGTTAACTCCAGTTCATTAAATAATAATAAAATAATCATTAAATAATATATTTAATGAATGGAGGCACCTTAACTGAATGTAACTGATTGGTTTAACTGATTGTAACCACCAGTTAATAGTTAGGTGCATTAATGTCACACAGATCACCCCTGGAGTGCTCCAGTTAGCCTCCTTGACTATAGGAGAAGGCTAAGTTAGCCTCCTTGACTGTAGGTAGGCGTGGCAGTGACTGGGATGATGGTAATTAATGCTCCTTGATGTCAATTAAACTTAGGATAGTGGTTTAACTAGGCCAATTTGACTGAAAGAGTGAGTATGATGGTAAATGTCTCCAACACCCCCCCTTAAGCTATACTCAGGAAGAGTTAGAAAACATAAAATGCTAGGGCCCTGGCAACAAAGGCCATAGGTCACCCTGTACAATAAAGCAACTGAAACAATGCTCAAAACAAACTAAGTGAGGAAAAGAGGGAAAACCCAGTGGGAAAAACCCCCCCTCAAGCTGAACACTGAAAGTAGTCTGGATCACCCTGATGAACTCACCCCCAACAGTGAACGGAGGTAAGTGAACTTCTTTTCTGAAAATCTCTTTGTGAAGGTGTCTAGAGGAATCTTCCACTTTGGAAGAAAAACAATGCACTCAACTGAATCAGAAACATAAACAGCTGCACGGTGAAGACTGGACCCATGTAGAGCAACTGAAATCATCTGAAGAGAGAGCAAAGGTTCTTGAGGATTTGAACCATGTGTGGAACACTCAAGAAACTGATATGTTGCAGCCCTGAACATCAAACCATGAGTGGTAAAATCAGCCCCAAATATTAGGAGCAAGTGTCCAAGCGGATGCAGAATGTCTTCCTCTTTACTAGTTCTGTGGGAGATGAGCTTGTGATCAAAGGTAGAGAATCCCTGGGACTTTGGAGAGAAAATGATTGAGCTCCATAATATGATATAGCTTCAGAAATATCTAATGATTCACAAACTAAAATATCAGCAACCTCATAAGAGGAAACTAGCACCAAATCCCCATCAGCAAAATTGAAGAAGAACTGCGGTACTTGATTTTTCACACCGGAATTGGTGAGAGCAGATACAAGCATGGCTGAAAGCTCTTGGATTTTAAAATATGAACAAAATAATATCAGATCAGAATGTAAATCATATCTAAATAAGTTCATGACAGATCCAAAACTATGAAATGAAATCAAATCCCCAGCAGCAGTTTTGTAGGAGACTTGCGGTACTTGTTTCTTCACACCATTGATGAGAACAGCTACAAGTAGTACTGAAGGTTTATGAAACTGAAATTTTGAATCAAGAAATATCAGATTATATCCAAATAAGATCATATCAGATCCAATAAGTTTCATATCAGATCCAAAATTATGGTCAACCGAGACGGTGGATGCACAGTTTTCTTCTTCTTCAAAATTCTGAATTTTGGTGCATGCAATCCTGCAAGAATTTGCTGGAAGATCTAGATCATGGGGAGTGAATGTGTCACTCTTATAATCTGATATTTTTTCCAAAATATCCAAGGTATTACATATTTTCACACCAGCAGCAACATTAGAGGAAGAAAAATCAAATTTCTCTTCACTTTCAGAAGCAATTACTGGTAAATTTTGCATAGAATTCAAAGGAAAATCATCGGTGAATGTTTGCATGGAAGTGTAGCAGAATTTTTCTTCAATATCAGAGATTCAAATGTCTTCTTCTGTTTCAGCAATATGAGAAGATGAGATATCAGAGATCTCATGAACTTCCGGAGCATCAGGAGAAGGAGTCACTTCATGGAGACTTTCTTCAATTCGAATTGAATGTGTAGAAGATTCTGCTTCATCTTCATCAGAGAGAGTAGAGGCTGAGACTTTTGAGTAAAGAACTCTTGTGGTGCTGGCTGTGATCTCCAAAGTACTATTATGACCCTCATTGTGCTTGCCAAAGGTTCTGTCCAATATTGTCTAGACTTCCTTTGGGTATTCAGTAGAACAAATAAGGTAGCACAAGCTATCATCAAGGGCCAGAGCTATTGATCCAAAAGCTCTGTCAATGTCATTTAGCCAGTCATTCTCATTCTCATAAGTCTCTCTTCCAATTCCAATAGACACCTCATAGAGACCTCGTCTCTTGAGATATGCAATCATCTTCAACTTCCATTCCGAATAGCTTGTGAATGGGGTGAGAGGAGGGATTGATGAGTCCATTCGAAGTTGTACCTGTTAAGACCTGCAAATCAAAACAAAAGGGGCACCGTAAGGTCAGACAGACTGCACATTCTAGGATTTCATCACACCCAGCATAGTCAATCAAGCAAGCTTGATCAACAAGTTCTTTACTTGGGATATTGAGTGGTAAGCCTTGGCTTCTGGTGCAGTGCTGGATTCTTGAGCTATTGTTCAAATTTCATGGAGAAATCTGTCAAAAAGCTTGTTCTTGAGAGATTGATCTTCATCCCGCCGCATGCTCTGATACCATATTAGTTCTTGCACATGATCTAGGAACTAGGGATCAAAATCATCAAAGAATAATGAACAAATACTCATGAATTGGAAATAACTAGAATACCAAATAGGTTTCCTCTCTGTATATTATATAAACAATAAAGGATAACAATTTCCATGCATAGCAATAGCTTAACTCCATGAAGAATTCAAATACCTAAGGGACAATTCGAATTCAGTGAGTGAGTCTAGCTTAACTGACTCTTTGCCATGCAATCTCACTCAGCTAACCACTTGACCAAAACCCTAATTGACTCACCAAACCCTAACTGAAGTTGGAGTGCAATAAATGACTGAATCTCAACTGAAGGAGATCAAACACATGTCATAGCAATCCAATCATCAAGTGCTAGTACTGTATGACTCCAATAAACCCTGATGAGGTTAACTGAAGCTGAACTGACCATCAGAAGTTGGTGAAGGCACTTTGTTAACTCCAGTTCATTAAATAATAATAAAATAATCATTAAATAATATATTTAATGAATGGAGGCACCTTAACTGACTGTAACTGATTGGTTTAACTGGTTGTAACCACCAATTAACAGTTAGGTGCATTAATGTCACACAGATCACCCCTGGAGTGCTCCAGTTAGCCTCCTTGACTGTAGGAGAAGGCTAAGTTAGCCTCCTTGACTGTAGGTAGGCGTGGGAGTGACTGGGATGATGGTAATTAATGTTCCTTGATGTCAATTAAACTTAGGATAGTGGTTTAACTAGGCCAATTTGACTGAAAGAGTGAGTATGATGGTAAATTTCTCCAACATTCCCGATACAGTTCTCTGGCCATCTAAGAGTAATATTCAGAAATCGATATTCAATCATAACACACGTGTCACCCAATATTACAACATAGTTGAATATATGGCTCAGGAACCATGTGTTATGTAGACCCTCAAGATACTCCAAACATGTCCTGCATAGTGGAAGAAATTTTTGTCCGTTCTCAGAACTTTGGATCCTAAACATAATAACATTATCGCCTCATAACCGAATGACTTCAAGTCTAGGCTCTCCCATCAATTGGATTTCCAATTATCTATGAAAGTTATTGGGAATATAATTCATCGCACCATATTAGACGAGGGTGCCTTGTTGGGGGGACTAGTTGGTGAGCTGACTAATTAGAGATTAGGTCGGCCGCATAAGGTTGTGTCGGTTGACCGAACTGATAGGTAGTTATATGTAACTGTTTGTAAATCATATATATTAGGATATTGAGCCAGATGAGAACTCGGTTCATTTTTGTGTACGTATGGACCCTCATGATATTATATAATATGTTATTCTATCTCTATGTTCTTGTCTCTTCTGTCTGTTACGTCTGTATGATTCAATGTGTATTATTGGTAACCCTCTGTGGTTTGTGAGATTACAACATTGGTTTTGTTGCCGGTAGTACATATCTGAGATGACTATAAGAAGATGATATCAGAACAGGAGATTAAGAACTGGTGTGAGCGTAAGATAGCAAATTATTTGTAGAAATACATGAGGAGAAACAAATTAACCATTGCTCAGGCGAAGGAGAAATTCTTCACTGAAACTCATGAGAAGTTCATAGAATCGGTACCCCAGCTTTTGAAGAAACTTCTAGATGAAAAAGCCGGAAGCAACTAAGGACCAAGAGCTTCTAGAGAAACTGATTCGAGGGGGACGAACAAACCTATCGGAGTGGTTTGAAAAGATCACAGAGGAATTTTGCGAGGAGCAAGCCATAGAAGAAAGAACTTTGGTAGAAACCGTTCAGAAAAAATTCTATACATACCATACCGAGCAGTTCTTGTGCACCTTACCAACCCTATTTTTCAAATTCTTGATAGAAAAAGGAGTGGGTCATATTGTAGAACCTCGTCCGTCACTGCACGAACCGCCACCAAATTCTAGCTAGGCAGAGAAACAGAAAAAGTGGGAGAAATTCATTGCTGAAAGGGAGTGGGAGTACTTCCTAAGCAAGTAAACAGAACTATCTAAGCTTTCTAACGCATCGGGTAGGATGTGGGGGGGGTATCTAGTCATATGTCGGGGTAAAGTGAAGAGGATTCTAGTCAACTAAAAGGATATACCATCACCAGCAATGAAAAGTCAACCTAAAAAGGAAATCAAAAGAACAGTGACACACAAAGGTACGGTGGATTTATAGAAAGTAGAGAGAGAGAAGAGGTTGAAAATAAGGGAAGAAAGAAGAGAATAGGCTATAGCACTACAAAAAGGAATGAATACTAGGGTGACAGACCAGGAAAGATATCTGTCAAATTCGGGTCATGACCGACAGGAAGAAGGTGTGGATGAAGAAACATCACCCATGGAAGAAGACTTGTGGATAGAGCAGCGTAAATCTCTCCAAATAGAAGTTCCCCAGGAGATAATACCTCTGTCTCCAATGAATTCGAGTACCAGGATACAATCCATTGTTGAAGAAGACCTAATACTAAGAGCTGGTGAGTTTGGTATATGGAGCCAACTAGATGACGAGGTAAATGATGATAATCATCTAGTGATCCATCGAATGGAGGAAGGAAACTAGGTCACACTTTAGGCATACCCTTCCAACTGAAGTATCCACTTACTTTACCTGACACATGAAGTAGCACCCCCCTGCCAAACATAGCTTTGGAAAATACAGAACAGTCAGACCTACAAACAAATCAGTGCAGTTAGACATCGATAGGAGAAGTCGACCTGAACCGACTACTTGTCGGAGAAGAAATGACAAACAAAATGACCGACGGGAATGAAAGTGTCGTCGGCAACAGCTTTGTACAATGAGACAAGCAAAACATCCCACTACCCCCACCACCGCTACCTCTTGTAGGAGATAGTGACAGCGATTCCGACATGGGTCACAGATCAACACATATCCCTCCATACGAGTGTAAGGAAGATCCTAGATGACATTGGTTCATTTGTGAGTCAACATGGGAGGCAAATTAGGTTACAGCTAAATATCGACAAATGGCACAGTTCACTGGTGCCTTGAGGAAAAGATCACTAACATGGTACATGACCTATATCGAGAGAACTCCCCAAGCATCTAAAGCAGAAATTAAAGCACAATTCTTTTCTTTCTTTAAAACTCTAGATGCAAAACATTTGGCAGCCAAAAATTTGAATACAACATCTCAAAATCCAGCAGACTCTGTCTGAGAATATGACAAATGATGGAAAGACCTCCTCAGCCAACTGGATTATGTAATTGATGAAAAACTATTAATTCATTGGTTCCTTGCAGGTCTATCATAGAAAATTCGGTGGCACATAAGCTTGGAGACGTTTAAAATGTACGAAGATGCACTTACCAAAGCTATGCAAGTGGAGATGGACGAAGATTTCCTAGCATATCCCACGGATACTAGATTGGAAGAATAGCTAGAAATCATGCAGAAATCATTGAAAGAGATGAACCTCAAGAATTAGGATGTCTGGTGCACAAAGTGCTCAACGGCCGAGCACGCTAAATATAACTGTCGACAAGACATAAGTTTATAGGACGTTCGAGTTGTTCAGACCAAAGTGCTTCTGCGAAATCTGCCAAGAACATGGACAACACACAACGAAAGATTTCCCATATAACATGAAAAATGACAAAGCATCTTGGTGTGCAATTTGTGAAGTAAAAAGTCACACAACGGCTGACTGCCCCTTCAACTTAAAGAACCAACAAAACTACCAAGCAGTCTACGAGAAAAACATAATTGCATAGAACAACGATAATAAACAGCAAATAAATGATCAAAACAAACCGAATAATCAAATATATGAAGGCCATCGATGTGAGCGTAGGTTTGACAACCGTCATGGAGGACATGGAGTTCGAGGTCGATTCTATGGGAATTGCAAAAATCGATCACGTCGGCCCATCCAGTGTTTTGCATGCTATAAAGAAGGTCATCGATATGCAGACTGCCCATACAAGGATAGAACCGATTTAAAATTTTGTACTAGCTGTGGATTCAGTGATCACTCATTAGAGGATTTCCCTACTATGCTTGATAAAATCAATAAAAAGAAAAACGTTAATGTCTTGTCGTGCGTTCAAAAACATGATGTAATCAATATGAATAATTTGCATATAGTAACCCGACAAGGGACAAAAATTGGGAGTGATAATCCACGCATAAGTAAAATAAAAGAAAAGAACGATTATCCTATCCCAGCTACACAAAAACAATTATATAATGACGCAACGAATATATTTAAAGAATTTGCTAGACAAGAAGAAGCTGATAATAGTCAACAAAGCATAGTTAAAGAATTAATATGTTTAGTACAAGATGATAAATAGGTATCTCAATTCATTGAATTATTGTATAATATGAAGCATAATAATAATACAAAAAAACAAACAAAAAACATATGCAGTTTAAACCAAAAGGACAAAAGTGATGCTGACCCACTTGTCGACCTAGAAATCGAAGGATACCATGTTCTACAAGTTGTACTTGACTTCGGCTCATAAGTAAATATTATGATTCATGACACTTGGGAACAATTGGGTAGACCTTGACTATATGAGTCAGGAATATACCTCAAATTAGCTGACCAAGGTCTGATCGAACATATCGGAGTTTGGAGAAATGTCAATACAACAATAAAAGGAATATTGACCAAATTCGACTTTGAAATTATTGACCCTAAGGAAGGATCCAGTTCCTTCCCAGCTTTAGTAGGCCGACCATGGGGAAGAAAAAGGAAAGCATCAATATATCTAGATAAAGAAAGGATAAAACTAAAAGGGAATGGACAAAAGGTTATAGTACCTATCCATCCATCCCAAGGAGAACCTTGGATAGAACCTATTGATGAAGAAATTGACATCCGACAATTATATCAAATACAAAATAATGAAGACTACACAGAACCCAATCTATGGCGAGCTTCACTTAGGCAATCAAGATTCAGTAGGATACAAATCAGATGCAGAATTATATGATTGGGAAGTCAAAAACTTCTAGACATAAGCAAGAGGTTGCTAGACCATTCAAATAGTGCAGAAAAAACCAGTCCAACAATGTTTCTTAGTTTCCATCATCCCAAAAATATTTGAAAAGAAAAGCAAGGAATTGTAGAAATTCAGGCCTGCAGTAGATTAATTTCACCCACAACAATTAACAATTGATCATGCAAAATTATCAACAATGGAGACTGAATATGGAGTTGTAACACAAAATTATATTAATTGAGTGTACAATAGCCAACCCTGTAATAACATAGGCTTCTGAATATATAGAATACATGAGAAAATCAAATGCATAAGGAAGCATCCAAATCTAGCATAAAGCAGGCTTACCCAAAATAGGCAAATCCCCCATAGGTGTAAAAAGCTGATCCCAAATCTATCAAGGACCCCACGAACTAGCAAGGGTGCATAGGCAAGCTAAAGAGTGGTCAAATGGCAGCTCATACATGCTTTTGCATGGAGGAAAGAGTGGAGGAGGAAGAGGCAACAAAGCTGATTCACCTCACCTAGTCTTGCTTTCCTATGTGCCTTAAAACACTGAAAAAGCAGGGAATAAAGCAGAAAAAGCAGATGGGTCCCTAGGAGGCCAGGAATAAAGCAGATTTGATTCCTAAGGCTTTCCCAAGCACTCCATGAGTCAATAATGGCAAGTTTGACCTCTATGGATAGGCAATTAGCAACTTGCACATGGTGGGACTCATGGACTAGGCAAATAAGACAAAATAAATGAAATAATGTCTAAGTGGGTAAATACTATGGGTTGATTATTATAATAGAAATACCCTACTTTAAAACCAACAAATATAAGTATCAGACAAATTCCAAGATACAAAGAAAGAGAATCACTAGTTATGCATATAGAACAAGTATCTAAAAACATTGGTGAACATGGATGATTACAAAGCTTAGTAGAAATCTTCAAAGGACAAGCTGCTAGATGGTGGGATACCCATCAATCAAGATTGTAGACATGGACAACAGCTTTGACTTACTTTGTAGAAATATTTAGAGGAAAGAGACTAACCAAACAAGCACAAATACCTATGTTCATCTAGGGGCAGGATCTAGAAGAACACATAATAACATGCGAAAAAGAGTGGAAAATACTTGGGTATAAAGACAAACATACATGGCCACACCTGTTTCCATTGATGCTATCTGAATTACCAAACAAATGGTACAAATGGAAGAAGCATGGGGTGGAACATTTCAATGGCATGAACTTAGAGAGAACTTCATAAAAGAATTCATCTTTATACCATAAAAAAAAAAGTTAGTCGAAACTACAAATCAAATCAAAGCGTTTATAGAACCGACAGGGAACAACACCCTAACACAAAATTATGATCGACCGACAATAACATGTAATAACATACAAACCAAGACAATACCACAGTCAACAAGACTATAAATGGAAAATGAAAATACGGAAGGGAAAAGCTTTTGATGGAAATCATACCATTCAGAAACAACAAAACCAATTCGCACGTTACTTAAAGTGGAGACAGGCGACAAAGAAGATACCGACCGAATGACTGTAGTATACTTTCCTACTACATTTTCACAATTCAAAGAAGGGAGCTGACCAATCAATGAAGCCAAAGCACCAGAATGGTTAGATGCCAAAGTGAAAACTAAAGAATTTGACATATCAAACGATGATCGACCAAAAATGGCAAAAATTGGCGATTACTGGAGTGAAGAACAAAAAACTGAAATAGTAAACTTACTAAAAGAATTCCAGGATGTATTCGCTAGAGAATACAAAGATCTCAAAGGTCTAGTCCATGAAATGGGAGAAATGAAGATCGACATTAAACCTGATGCCCGACCTGTAAAGAAGAGACCATATAAATTAGCTCATAAATACAAAGAGATAGTTAAGAAAGAGATTGCTAATATGATTGCAGCAGGAATTATCTACCCTATTGACCAATCGGAATGGGAAATTCCAATGGTTGTACAACCAAAGAAACACAACCTGACAAAGCTAAGGATCTATATCGACTTCAGAGAATTAAACAAAGTCACCTTAACAGACCCATTCCCAACACCCTATGCAGATGAAATCCTAAATGAAGTCGCATGACATGAATGCTACTCGTTTATAGAGGAATTCTCGTGTTACAACCAAGTACCAATAGCCAAAGGAGACCAGAAAAAGACAACATTCGTATGTAAATTTGGCTCATTTGCCTACAGAGTTATGCCTTTTGGTCTAAAAAATGCACCTGCAGAATTTTCAAGAATTGTGGTCAAAACATTTCAAGAATATATCTACAAAACAATGGCAGTATATTTCGATGATTGGACAATATACTCTATGCTGAAAGATCACTGCAAATGGCTAAGGCTGATGTTGGAATGATGCCGACAAATCTAGCTATCTCTAAACATAAGGAAATGCATATTCCTAACTCCTATAGGGATACTATTAGGACACATTGTATGTAAATAAGGCATCAAGGTCAACTTTGCAAAAATAAGAATTATCCTTGATTCAAAACCACCAGTGAACCCAAAACAAGTCAGGGTACTACTTGGTCATACAGGATATTACAGGAAATTTATGAGATACTATTCAGATATGACCTATCCATTGGAAGAACTATTAAGAGAAGATCAGGAGTTCTACTGGACAGATGAATGTAACATATCATTTGAAATACTAAAAAGGAATCTAGTCGAGGCACCCATCCTAAGGTTCCTGAATCAGTCGATCGAGTTTCACGTACACATCGACGCATCAGGCCTAGCAATAGGAGTGATCTTAACACAACCAGGGGATGATAGAATGGATTACCCCATAGTTTACAGCAACAAAAAACTAAATAAGGTAGAAAGAAACTATTCAACAACAGAGAGAGAAGCATTAGGAATGGTTTTTGCACTACAGAAGTATCAACATTACCTACTAGCCAACCCTTTAATCTTTTATACCGACCACCAAGAATTATAATACCTTGTAAACAAACCCTTACACCATGGGAGAATTTGTTGATGGCTACTACTATTCCAAGAATTCAAATTTGAAGTCGTTGTCAGACCAAGAAAATTAAATGTCAGACCCGACCACTTGTCGTGAATTAACACAAGAGAGGAGCCGATAGGAGTCGAAGACGACCTACTGGATGCCCACTTATTTCGAATAGAAGTAGTCCCAACAGAATTAGAGGAAATATCTCAATTCTTAGAAAGTGGTCAAGCACCAGAGGGCATGAGCACAAAAAAGAAACAAATCCTAGCTATGAAAGCTACACCATATAGCCTCATAAATGGATTTTTATATAAAATGGGCCTGGATGACATTCTCATATGATGTATATTAAAACATGAAAGAGATAATATCATGTACGAAGCACACTATGGACCAACAGGAGGACATTTTCAAGCAGATACAACTACTAAGAAAATCCAACAGTCAGGGCTATGGTGGCCGACACTATACAAGGATTGCAAAAAGTTTGTGAGCCAATGTGACAGATTTCAATGACTGGGTCAACCTCTTCCTATTGCATAAATTCCCTTGATATCAGTAAACCCAAGTTTGACATTTGAAATTTGGGCCATCGAATTCATAGGACCATTCCCGATACCAGCAAAAAGAACAGGTGCAAGATACATAATAACCACAGTAGAATATGTAACCAAGTGGGCAGAAGCAAAACCTGTTGACTCATGTTCTAGTGAGATAGCTGCTAAATTTATCTACGAAAATATAATTACTATATTTGGATTCCCAATAACCCTAATCAGTGACCAAGATTCACACTTTATTAACAAAACCATCAAAGCACTAACAAACCAGTTAAAAATTGACCACCAACGTAGTACAGCTTATCACCCTCAGTCGAATGGAACAATCAAGGAATTCAACAAAACATTAACAAGGGGCCTAACAAAAATCTACAACACCGACAAAGATGATTGGGACAAAAAGATACCTGAAGTTTTATGGGCTTACAGAATAGCATACAAGTGTTCGACTGACCAAACACCATTTCGACTAGTCCCTCCAACAAACCTTCTTCCATTGTTTATGGTTCATGAAGGATGTTGTGTCTATTTGTTGTGAAGTATTCATGATATATCAAATGTGTGAAACATGTGGTCTTATGTGGTCATACTAGTTAAATTCATTTACATTTTAGGCTAACTACTAAATTCTAATATACTCAGTGCATTATTCTGATGTAAGAAAAAATAAATTTATTCATAGCAATACCTTGTTTATTCCTTTGGTTTTAATTTTGTCATCCAACCATCGAACACAATCTAGTTATTTGATACCTAAGAATTAATGCCTAACAAGTAGATCATATCATTATAATTATTGAATTATTGATCTTGATGATTTGAACATATAAACAAACAAAGATACCACAAGTTTTTGTTCCTTAACTAGATAAATCTATAAGATACAAATCAAGTATAAGTTTATTGCTCCCTTGTCACAATTCCAATAATAACTAGGAATGTCTCAAGGACTAATAACTGTTACAAGCTAAAAATTTAAGTATATAATATCATCCTTTAAAAAGGAGAAAAATTGATTCTTGATGGTATGTTTGTGGATTATTATCTAGGGTTTTTGTGTTAAGATTCCATATGATAATCTAGATTATCAGCATCCAATTTCAATATCATAACAAAATCATATAGACAGGATCACTGAAATAAATAGTATCACAAGATCAACACATATTTACCCTAGGAAAACCCTAATGGGAAAAACCCAGCAAAATCTTCCTCAATATAGATGATCAAAAGATAAAAGATAAAACCCCAGACTGATCCTTCTCCTCCTTGCAGCTACAACTATCTCTCTCTCTTATGCATTACACAAGTGAGTGTGTATAAATGAGGAGAGCCTCACTTCTATTTATATTCTTCTGTTCACTTGATTTTCCACTCCAATAAGTCGGCCCCACTAAAATTGATCGGGAGGACTTCTCTAGGAGGACACAAACAAATTAATATTATATTAATTAGGGTGCTAATTACCCGACTTACAATGGAGGGAATTTCCTCGTGACTCTTAGTAATTATCCCGATAGGAACATCAGGGTATAATTAAATACAAATGATTCTCCCAATAGGAACATCGGGGATAATAAGTAAATACACTTCAAAGTTACAATAATTCTACACTCCCCCTTAATGATAAGGGTATTCTACAACAAAATCAACAGCAACAGGAGAAGGAGAGAGATCATCTTCAACAACATCAGAGTGATACATCTATAGATCATTGGAAGCTTTTTCAACATCTTTGACATATAGTCTTCATCTTCAAATTCAGCGGAAGCAACATCATCGTTAGCACTTTAGTCTTCATCAATCAACATCATCATTATCAAAAATACTTTGACCTTTCAATCATCATCATCATTAGCAGCAATTCTCAGAGAAACATAATCATCACACTCTGATCTTTTGATCAGCAATATCATTATCGTCATCATACACTGATCTTTCGATCAGTAACATCATCATCATCATCATCATACTCTGATATTTCAATCGGTAACATCATCATCATCATACTTTGATCTTTTGATAAGTAACATCATCATCATTATACTCCGATATTTTGATCAGTAACCTCATCATCATCATACTCTGATCTTTCTATCAATAACATCATCATCATCAGCAACAACCTGTAATCCATAATACAATGACAAAAATATTTGGATCACTTTTGGACTTAAGTCCAAGGATGATACATTCCTACCACATTCTCGACGATCGAAGTCACTATATACAATTATGGGATAATCACTCCCTTTCACTTTAGGACTAAGTCAAAGGATGATGCAATCTTACCACATTCTCGAGGACCGAAGTCACCGAAACTGTTCTGAACAAATGTTCAGGGATGATCCAATCAAACCACATTATCGGGGACTGAAGTCACTGGATCCATTATGGACAAATGTTCAGGGATGATACAATCCCACCACATTCTTGAGGACCAAAGTCACCGGATCCGTTCTGAACAAATGTTCAAGGATGATAAAATCCTGCCACATTCTCGACGACCGATGTCACCGGATCCATTTTGAACAAATGTTCAGGGATGATGAAATCCCACCACATTCTCGAGTACTGAATTCATAGGATCCGTTCTAAACAAATGTTTAGGGATGATACAATCCTTCTTCGTTATCAGAGACATAAATCTACGGATCACTTTAGGACAAATGTCCAAGGGTGATACACTCCCACTGCAACATCACTACTCCTCCTTTTGGGGAAGGTCTTTTCGAACAACACCAAGATTATCTCGAAAGTATTCAAACTTTACTCGAGAGAGAGGCTTCATCAACACATCAGCAACTTGTTCATTGGTACTCACGTACTAGAGATTTATGGCTCCCTTCTGTATCATATCTCGATTATAGAAATACCAGATTTCTATGTGCTTTGACTTATTGTGGAACACTGGGTTCTCCGTCATCTTTATACAAATATGGTTATCACATAGAATCATGGTGGTATCTAACTCCAAGTTGAATAAACCTGACATCGGCTTCCAAAGCCATATGGCTTCACAAATAGCAGAGCAAGCTGCTATATATTCTGCTTTGCCCGTGCTAAGAGAAACATTGGACTGTCTCCTTCTAAAACATGAAATCATAGCAGACCCCAAACTATAAAATCAACCTAATGTACTTCTTCTGTCTGAGACACTTCCAGCCCAATCTGCTTCTATATAGCCATACAATCTCTAATCATGGTTTCCGTCATAGTATAGACCAAATTCGATAGTCCCTTTCAGATATCTCATCACATGTTTTGCAGCGATTAGGTGAACACATCTAGGTTGAACTAGATATTGACTCAGGGTGTTCACAATAAAACAAATGTCTGGTCTAGTATTTGTTAGATACATCAACGACCCAATAATATGTCTGTATTGAGTCACATCCACCAATTTTGATGATTCATCAACCAACAACTTCAGGTTTGTATCCATGGGTGTGGCCATGGCTTTACATTCCAACATATCAAATATTTTCAATATTTCCACTATGTAAAGTTCCTTGATTGAGAAATATTGCTTCCGAGTTCTGCCACACCTCCAGACCTATGAAATAATGCATTAACCCAAGGTCTTTCATCTCAAATTCTTCTGCAAGATTATTCTTGCATTCTAAAATCTATTTCTCATTCCCAGTTAGAAATAGTTCATCTACATGCAGTAATAGTATGACAGGTTCATCTTCTATAACCTCGTAGTAAAGGTTAGGATCAGATTTACTCTTGGTAAAGTCCAAGCTCATCGGGAAACTATCTATCCTTCCATACCAATCTCTAGGAGCTTGCTTCAGGCCGTACAAGGCCTTCTTTAACTTGCATATGTGAGTCTGTCTATATTCAACTTCAAATCCTTGTGGTTGTTCTATGTATACTTCTTCTTCAATCACACCATTTAGGAAGGCTATCTTCACATCCATCTGGTGTAATTCCCACTTCATCATGGATGAAAGTGCCATGATAGCTCTAATCGAAGTATACCATGCTACTAGTGTGAATGTTTTTTCATAATCAATTCCTTCTTTCTGAGAGAAACCTCTAGCCACAAATATTGTCGTGTACTTCTCTATACTTTCGTCAGCTACATTTTTATTTTGTAGATCCATTTGGAGGATACTACACTCTTGGCTTCTGGTTTGGGAACTATATCCTAGCCATCATTCTTCATTATTGAATGGCACTCTTCCATCATTGCTTCTACCCGTTCTTTATTCTATACAACTTCTTCATAGTTTGTAGGTTCTTGATCTACAAGATCACACATCAAAGCTACATAGTTGGAAAATGTCTTGGGATTCTTGCTTATCCTTGTGGAACCTTCAGGAGCTCCATATCTTTCTGCTTCTTGTATAATTTCTCTTTCCCAAGCAGGCTTTCTCTTTCATGATATATCCATCATTGGGGGTTCTTGTGGTTTTGTCATATCATGATCTTTAGGTGCTTCATCATTAGGGAGAAATGTAGCCTCTACATTTCTAGGAGGGGCATATTCCTCATGTGACTTCTTCATGTTGACATTTTTTGGATCTCTTGAGAGCTGCTTCTTCATTAAATGTTACATCTCTACTAATTTCCATGTGATGGAATCCAGGAATGTAAATTCTGAATGCCTTGGATACTTCACAGTATCCAACAAATATTCCCTTCTTTCTGGAAGGGTCCAACTTGGTTCTTTTCTCTTTTGGTATATGAACATATACTGGAAAACCAAATATCTTGAGGTGACCTACCTCAGGCTTATTTCTCGTGAAAATCTCTTCTGGATTCGTGAATCCAAGAGCACTGTGAGATATTCTATTATGTACATAGACAACAGTTCTTGCTGCTTCTTCCCATAGATGCATTGATCATATTTTATTGTCTTCATTGCCTCCATGATGGTTCTATTCTTTCTTTTTGCAACACCATTTTGTTGAGGATTGTAGGGAGTAGTTAGTTCCCCATTGATTCCAGCATCTTTACAAAAAACTTCAAACTCTTTTAAAGTATATTCTTCGCCATTGTTTGATCGGAGTGTCTTGATTCTTTTGTCTGAAAGATTCTCTATCAAGGATTTGAATTCCTTGAATTTATCAAACACCTCGCTCTTTGCTTTCAAGAATCATATCCATGTATTTCTTGATTAGTCATCAATAAATGTCATATAATATTCAAAACCACTCAAATATGTGGATGGAATTGGACCACACACATATGAATGAACCATTCCAACGTACCTTTAGTTTTTGTTTCACTCTTCGGAAATGGATTCTTGATATTCTTCCCTTTCGCACATCCTTTGCAAATACCTTCATGGTTGATCTTCGAGTCTGGAAACCCGGTCACTATTTTTTTCACATGAGGTAGTGCTTTGTAATTGATGTGGGAAATCCTTCTATGCCACAGTTCACTAGGGTTAGTAGACTCATGAACAAGGGTTTTTTCTGAATGTCCCTTGAGTTTATACAAGCCTCCTTCTTCTTCACCGATGACAACTGCATCTTCAATTAACTTTCCTTCGGGCCACGTGAGTACTTGGCCTTCTATGAATGCAACTCTGAATCCTTTATTGTCTAAAGCTAAGATGGAAAGTAAATTCTTCTTTAGACCTGGTACATATAAAACTTCCTTCATCTTCAGGGAATTTCCTGAATCAAGATTGTAGCTTGCTTCCCTTATTCCTTTGATTGGATATTGATAGTCATCTCCTAGAGATACTTTTTGAGGAGAGTTCTTTTCTTCAAGTTTTGATAGTGTTTTCTTTTGTCTCGTCATGTGCTTTAAAGCACCGTGACTATCAATAAGCCAAGTGTCTTACCCAGGTGTTACAAACTCGGAGAGTGCAAAGAATAGTACATATTCTTCTGCATCTTCTCCTCTTGCTTGCTTTCTTTGTGGTCCTTCCTCTTCTTCTTCTTCATCCTCATATTCAACTATATGTTCATGAAGTATTTTGTTGTTCTTTTTGTTCCTCTTCTTTTATTCTTATCTCTTCAAAGGACAATTTCTGGAAATGTGTCCTATCTTATCACAATGAAAACATTGAAAGTTGGAGTAGTCCATGTTGGGGAGACTTTCTCTTGTTCCCTAGAACCTTCTGGGAGGTTGAGACTCATTGTGGTTTCCCTTCTTGAAGTTGGGTTGACTTCTTCTTCTCTTGGTATGGGTGGCCATGGCTTGATCATCCTCCTTCAGTAGAGCTTATCTATTTGCCACTCTCGTCTCCTCTTGAATACAATCTTCCCATACAATATCAAACTTCATGCTTTCCTTCCTGGAACACATCATTTGGATGAATGACTCCTAGGGTCTAGTGAGACCATTGAGAGTAGTCATAACCAACTCATCTTCATCAAGTTTGTCTCCAATGGCTTCTAGTTGTTCCTTGAACTGGGAGACCCTTGTGAAGTAGTCCCGGATGGATTCTCCATGACTCATCTTGGTGCTCTTCAACTGATCTCTTAGATTCATCTTTATGTTGATGTTTCTTCCTTCTTACATTCTTGCTAGGGTATCATACATTTCTTTTGGAGTCTTCTTGGATGACACTTGAGAGATCAAGTGATCCTTGATGGAGTCAACAATAATCCTTTGTGCCCTAATGAGATCCTTTCTACACTTATCCTTAGCTTCAGCCTCTTCAGGTTATGTAACTTCATCCTTGATATATTTTTCAAGATCATTATCTTTGAGAATGAGGCCAATTCTGTATTTCCATGCTCTGTAATTCTCTATGCCTTCTAGCTTGTCCTCAAGCTTGGTGCTTCGGGCCATCTTGTCAGAAGATCACAAAAAATTGAAATTTTGGAAAATGAGAAACTGTTCTTAACAGGAGATGCACTTAAATAAGGCGAGTTGACTGGTGTGATTGGTTTATGAATATCTCAAGTCTTCACCTTTCAAATCCGACTTGCGATATTCAGCACTGTAGCTTCTAGCAGTTTTCTAGATTTTTGTAGTTTTCTGGTGCAGTGTCCAACTAGGGTTTGAATTTATGGGAGATCTACTCCTCCAAAAACTTTGATCCTAGGATCAAAATATGTGCTCTAGGAGGGCACAACTTTCCATGCAATCAATTCTTCAAAATTCAAAAATTTCCTGAAACCCTAATTTCTTGTCGGGGAGAGAGAGAGAGGCATTTTTCACCTTGTGAAAGCTGTCCTATTCAAGTTATCTCTGATACCATGTTAAGATTCCATATGTTTAGCTATATTATCAGCATTCAATTTCAATTTCATAACAAAAGAATATAGACAGGATCACTGAAAGAAACAGTATCACAAGATCAACACATATTTACCCTAGGAAAACCCTAATGGAAAAAACCAAGCAAAAGCTTCCTCAATATAGATGATCAAAAGATAAAAGATAAAACCCTATACTGATCCTTCTACTCCTTGCAGCTACATCTATATCTCTCTCTTATGCGCTACACAAGTGAGTGTGAGTGTGTAGAAATGAGGAGAGCCTCACTTCTATTTATATTATTTTGTTCACTTGATTTTCCACTCCAACAAGTCGGCCCCACTAAAATTGATTGGGCCAACTTATCTAGGAGGACACAAACACCTTAATATTATATTAATTAGGGTGCTAATGACTTGACTTACAACGGAGGGAATTTCCTCATGACTCTTAGTAATTCTCTGGATAGGAACATCGGGGTATAATGAAATACAAATGATTCTCCCGATAGGAACATTGGGGATAATAAGTAAATACACTTCAAAGTTACAATAATTCAACATTTTGTATATTTTAGAGAATGATTTTGGGAAAGTAGTTGAGAATTCTAAGAGTTTTGGAAATATCTTGGGGGAAACTAAGGCCATCTTTATAGATCTCATCTTTAAAGTTCTTGTGTACTTTTTGGTACTTGTTTGTGTTTTGTAAGTATCAAAATTGAAAGGAAAATTTGAATTGTGAATTGTATATGGTTGCATTTTCAGCTGTGACTGACACCCATCACCTTTTAAGGTTCAATCTGCTGAGTTGTATTTGTAAAGGGTGGAGTTGCAAGAATCCCTATGTAATCTCTTCTACCCAGACTTCTCCACTTGCACCTGACAAGGGGGAACATTATGTCAGGATTCAAGTTTCGAAGCCTTCTTCTAATAATGAGCAACCATGGCCTTTTACAATCCAAAGTAAGCGATCCTAAGCCACAACCAAATTCAAAGGCTAGATTCAGTTATATAACCACATAGATAGAAGAGAACCATTTCGAGTGTACTCATGTGTTTTGTGTCTAGTTGTGACACCTTGAGACTCCTAACTTTCAGAGTTCTCATTTGTTTTGTGTCTAGTTGTGACACGTTCAGACTCTTCTCTCTTGACATTGTTCTTGACAAGGGGGAAATGAACACCATCAGTAACAAGTGATTATTATCAAGTAATACGAAACAAGCGAGGGTGTGGAGATTTGTTTGAATAATCTCCATAGTTGGTGGTCATCCTAAAACCACCATTATCGAGAGCACCTTCATGTAGCGGAAGCAAGTGCAATATTCTAGATAACTTACTTGGAAAAATATTGTCAAGATATAAATGTTCAACAAGATGAAGTGGTTCACAAGATGTCCAAGTTCCAGATAGAACCTCTGAGCCTTCACGCCAAGTTTTAGAAAAAAAATCTTTGAGCCTCCATGCCAAGTCCAATTGTTTTTTTCTAGCTTCAAACCACCCACATAGTAGAATATTTTAGCTTATCCTATATATTTTGGTTGGAGGTCAACCAAGCCACCCTTTTAGGGAGCTCTTTTATAGTAGAATATGGTGTAAGCTTATGATAAATTGCTTGGCATACTAGTTTTTCAAGCCTTTTATTCAACTCTCTTCTTTTTCTTGGAATTTTGTACACCCTTAGGATTAAGGGGGGAATGGTTGGGAATCTAATCATTTGGGTTAGCATATTCCTGTATGTTGTTGTCATGTCCCCACCCCTCATCCCGACGATGGAGAGGACGCGAGCAAAACTACTGCTACTATCAAACGAGAAATCCATCCCCATGAACATAAACCATAAAAATGCTTTGAACATAAAATAGATAAACATAAGCATTGCACATGTAAACACAATGGAAGCAATACTCATTCATTCAACACCTTCATGCTGTTCATAACTCATAAAAACAAGCAACATTCATTATGTTCAAGCATTCCACATGTTCATGAATAATTTACAAAGAAAATACATTGCAGAGGTTAATCACAAGAAAATTCTTATCTTCAAAAGAAGATTCCTTGCAACCAGCTATGTCGCTACAAGGTTCCACCCAACCATAGGCCAGTGTGCTCCTCAATCTCTCAGCACCACTACCACCCTCGAGCTGGGAATGATTTCCACAAGGAACTAGGGAACAACAGGATTATACACAGCATGACCATACACCCAAAGTCAAGCCAATTATAACCACATCCAAACATATCCCACTAATAGATGGATTCTTGGACTTACTCATCCAATCCAACACAAGGATGCACTACACAGCGAAATACAAGTTCTGGGTATGGAAAAAAACGTCCTAGGAACCCAAAATCAAAAATGGAAAATGGGGAAAAATGACCCAAGTGATCAAATCGTCTTAGAAAATGTTTGATGGCCAAGTGACCAAGTGACCAAGTGACCAAAGGCAAAACAACCTCTAATCACACCCAAATCATGGGTCTAACATCCCAGCCCTAGAACATAACCAAAAGGGATGGGTTTGCAACCCAAAAGGACTCGAAAAATGGGGGAAAATGACCAAGGATGAGCAATTCATTTTAGAAACGTTCTATGGACTTCATGTCGGAAAAAACAAACCCTTCAATCCCCCAATTCATGGATCTACTCTTCCATTGACTGTACAACACCCAAAAACAAAATTCCCCAACCGTGTGAGGAAGGGAACAACAGAAAAACTCCCATGAGAGATTCCAACTGTTGAACATTAGGAAAACCTCTTCCTAGCCATGGGGAAAATGTAGAAAACTACTGCAAATGTGAGGAAAATATACCAGAGCTCTAGCCCATGCGTGAGGAATGTTGAAATATTGTAACTTCGAAGAATATTCTATATGTATTTCTTTGTGGTCCCCGATGGTCCTACCAGGAGAACCACTTGTATTACTTTGTACCCCAATGCTCCTAATCGAAAGAACTAATAAGAGTCATGAGGTTGTCCCCTCTAATTATAAAGGTGAGTCATTAGCACCCCAGTGTGGTTACTTGAGCCTACATGTGTAACTCAAGCCTACATGATTAACTCAAGCCTACATGGTGGATGAGTTAATTGAAGTGAATGGATGAACATAAATAGAGGTGTAGCTCTCCTCATTTGAGGACACACACTCTCACTTTTGTAGCGCATTAGTGGAGAAGAGAAGTAGCTAGAGAAGGAGGAGGATCAGGCTTTGATCTCCTTGTTGGTTTTCTCTTTTATCTTTTTGGGGAATCTATATTGAGGAAGATTTTGCTGGGTTTTTCCCTTTAGGGTTTTCCCAGGATAAATCTTTGTGTTCCTTTTGTATGGTTGTGCTTGTCTATATTTTAGTGATTCTGTTTATATGCTTTTGTTATGAAAAATGAAATGAAATACTGATGTCTTAGCTAAGCATATGAAAATTTAACATGTTATCAGAGCCACCCTGAAAGAAGACATTATACAGATATAGAATCTAGGGATTCTTAATTTTTGGTTCTCTCTCCATAATCGATCAACAAAATAATGCTAGGTTGACTCTCCATTGAAGGGCGCATCTTTCTGTCGAAGTGGAATTCGATTCTGAGCATTTTCAGTTTTTGGTGTGGGAAATTAGGGATTCTTATAGAAGAATATTTTTCAAGTGAGCCTAGAATAGTATTTCTCTCCTCATCAAAATCGAATTTTAGAGACCTGGATCAGGATTTTTGGTTGGGTGAAACTCCAGGAAAGTCAAACCCTAGTTTGACCCCGAGCTAGAAAAAACCTAAATAATAAAACTGCTAAGTTTTGGTACATTTGCTATATCCTGAGATTGGAGAAGGATCAGGAGCTAAAAATTGCATATTCCAAACATACAATCCTGATGTACATTTTGTCCAAAATTCAAGCTCATATTCACTATATTCTGGGAGATATGATCCCTCCAAGTTAGGGTTCTAGCCTCTTCTAGAATTCATCCCTAAAAAGAACACCTGGGGAGAATTGCCATATCTTGGGCTACAAAGGTTCAAATGGAATTCCTGAAGATGTTCCAAAAATATCACGGACTATAATTATTTTGGTCTGAATTTTAGAATCAGAAAATGAAACCGTGACACGTGGTAGGCCGTACAACTTCGTTGTTCTGAACAGTCCCATAATAGGTCACCTTGGGAAAAGGATCATAAATCCCAATTGGTGAAACAAATTCTGATGAAAACTATGGTTTTGGATCATTGGAATGCTATTTTACCTCAGTGAGAAATTTCATATACAGAGGAGTAGTAATTTCAGAGATATAACAGAAACAGTCACAACCATTTCTGCAGAAGAAAATGGAAAACTAGGGCTTCCTGTTCCGGGAGCTTCCCTCCACCGTTTTCAGAAAAGGAGTACATTGTAAAGCTCCATTTGAAGAGATATATATTTCTATCCAATCATATCTGAAATATTCCAAGTTTTGAAAATTAGGGTTTCTCTGACAAACCCTAGATCAACTAGCTCCGGAAGTAGGACGGACACCTCAAATCGGTAAGATCTAATCTTTTGCTATTTGCAAGTGAGGTTTTCATTTCAAAGTGATCTATCACATCATCTTAATGATAAGCTTGGTGAATTTGAAAAATTCCAAGCATGGAAGTATTTTATCTCTCTGAAGAAAATGAATTGGACACCTTCATGAGTAGAGAGGTTCCAGTTCCAGAAGGAGACGAGGCTCAAAGCCTTAAACAAGAAGAACCTGATCAAGGCCAAGAAGATCATTGTTGATTCAATCACAGATCAACTTGTACCACAAGTGTCTTCCATAAAGACACTGAAGATGTTTGATTCCTTGATCAAGCTATTTGAAGATAAGAACATAAATTAGAAGACGGATTTGAGAAAACAATTGAAGAATGTGAAGATCCAGAATGCAGAACATCTTGAAGCGGTAGAAGAAGTAGTGGAGAATGTAGAAGTGGTGATAGCCACCTTGAATGGTCTCCCAAGATCATAGAATTCATTCATTCAAGGAATGTGTGCCAGAAGAAAGTAATTACTTTCAACAGACTCTGGGAAGAAGAAGAAGCTCGACTCATAAGAAGAGAAGAAGAAGATGGAAGCAATTGAAGATCAAGCTCTCACCATTCAAAGAAGATCCCTCAAGCGATGAGGAATGTGAAGAACTTAATTCTTAAAGAACCTCTTATCCATCTTATCATTTGGATAAGAAATGATGATGTCATGAATGAAGAAGATGATGAAGTAGAAGGATCAAGAAGGAGTTTACCCACGAAACGAATAAAAGATAAGTATTCAATTGTCATTGCATGATATTGTCTTGTTATGCATTTGATTATATTTAGGTGATGTGTTATGCTTGATAGATTGTTTGCATTAATGACTGTATACTACTAATCAAACCTCTTTGCCAACATATTGGATTAGTGCACAATCTCAATGATGTCATGATAAAGATGGAAGACATCTAGAAATTTTTCATGAGACATGGATGAATGTTGTATTGGATAAAATAATTTGTCGTTATGCATATGTTTTATAGTTCTAACCATGTAACTGGTGCATTTGAATTGTAGGAAAGGTCCTGTACAACCTCCTACAAGAAAAGAAGGATGAGACTTGTTCCGAAGAACAAGTGATGACAATTCAAGATTCACTCCAATAAACATGAATCTGAAGCTCCCAGGGTCAAAGACACCATGAAAGAAGAAAGAGATTTAGATAGCAGTGTGGAAATTAAGGCCAGAAATAGATTAATTTTACTCACAACAATTATCAATTGATCATGCAAAATTGCTCACAAAAGAGACTGAATATGGAGCTGTAACACTAAATTGTATTAACTGAGTGTACAATAGCCAACCCTGTAATAAAATAGGTTGCTGAATAAATAGAATACATCAAGAAATTGATTGCATGAGGAGGAATCCAAAACTAGCATAAAGCAGGCTTACCAAAGATAAGCAAATCCCCCATAGGTGTAAAAAGTTGATCCCGAATCTGTCATGGAGCTCACAAATTGGAAAAAAGGCATAGGCAAGATAAAGAGTGGTGGAATGGAAGCTCATACATGCTTTTGCATGGAGAAAAGAGAGGAGGATGTGTAGGACAAAAAACAAGTCAACCTCACCTAGTCTAGCTTTTCCTTTTGCCTTAAAACACTGAAAAAGCAGGCAATAAAGCATAAAAAGCAGAAGGGCGCCTAGGAGGCCAGGAATAAAGCAAAATTGATTCCTTTATCTCTCCCATGCACTACTTGAGTCAAATAAGGCAAGTTTGACCTCTATGGATAGGCAAATAGCAACTTGCACAAGGTGGGACACATGAACTAGGCAAATAAGACAAAAATAATGGAATTAATGTCTAAGTGGGTAAACTATGGGTTGATTATTCTAACACCCCCCCTTAAGTCTGACTTATGAGTAATATATCAGAAAATTATAGGGGCTAGAAATAAGGCTTAGTCACCCTTTACATACTACAAATCCATTTAAACGAGGAAGGAGGAAAAACCAACTTGGGAAAATCCTCCCTTAAACATGGACTGTAAAACAAAATTGTAGAATCTTGTCTTCACTCATGCTTTCACAGCATGATCAGAAATCCCCAGCAGTGATTTGATATTGCTGAAGGTCTTCTCACAAAATTCTTTGGTGAAGATATCAGCTACTTATTCTGAAGATGAACAGAAGAGTAGATGAATGGTGCCATCATGCACAAGTTCTCTGATGTAGTGCATATGGTTCTCAATGTGTCTGGTTCTCTGCTTCTGAACTGGATCCTTGCAGATTCGAATGGTACTCTGGTTATCATAGTATATGGTAGTTGAGTAATCAGGTTCGAAGCCGCACTCTCCAAGTAAACCCTGCAACCATAAACATTGAGTTGCTGGATTGACAACTCCTCTGTACTTTGCTTCTGTAGATGAGAGTGCAATGGCACTCTGTTTCTTGCTTGACCAGATGATTGGCCCTTCTGCAAGCATGAACACATATCCTGATGTGGACTTTCTACCTGTGCTATCACCTGCCCAATCACTGTCAGTAAATCCAATCAATTCAAGATCAGATTTTGCTTTATAGAATATCCCATGTGTCCTTGTTCCCTGAACAAAGTTAAGGATCCTTTTGGCTTCTTTCCAATGGATCTCTTGAGGCTGATCCATGAATCTAGAAGCCACACTTACTGCATAACAAAGATCAGGTCTAGTATGTGTCAGATACAATAAACATCCAATCAATTGCCTATACAGTGTATTGTTTACCATCGGTGAAGAATCAGCTTCTTCCAGCTTCACTCCTGAAAGGAAAGGAGTTTTGCTTTCTTTGCAATCCTTCATTTTGAATTTGTTT